>CM019163.1:7816418-8129247 GCA_009733165.1 Naja naja
TTTCTTGTGTTGCCTTCAGGTGCTTTGTAGGATAGCTTGACTGCCTCTTCTTTGTGGCAGCCCCTCAAATATTGAAACACTGCTATCATGTCTTTCTTTTCACTAGACTAGACAAACCCATTTCCTGCAACCGTTCTTCATATGTTTTAGCCTCCAGTCCCCTAATCATCTTTGTTGCTCTTCTCTGCACTCTTTCCAGGTTCTCCACATCTTTTTCACATTGGGTTGACCAAAACTGGATGCGGTATTCAAGCCAGGGTCAGCACTTTGCAGCTTTGTAAATCAGTAATAGGTTGTTCTCCTGGGCTGTTCTCCTAATTTCAATTTTTCTTTTTCTTTAAAAGAGCCTCCTGTTTCTTATTTCTTTCTCTCCTATTCATTTTGTCCATTTTTTCCCTCACTTCACAATTTTCAGTGAGCCAGCCAAGAGTAATCTTCTGTTACAATCACAGCTCTTCGGTAATGGATATTTTCCAGTCATAGATTATAAGTACTTTAAAGAACATAAGCCCCAGCAAAACAGAATTAAAATGGCTTTCTTAGGAGCAACGGGTGAGGAGCAGTGGCGGCAGCAGCAGCAGGGCCTGAGCAATGAAACCTGATCAAGGAGATTTGTGGCAAAGATTTAGTTCTGTCTGAAATGGGGAGGGGAGAAAGAGGCACTAGATGAGAGCAGAATTATTATTAGCGCCCTCACGTTTTCCCTGTCTTGCAGAAGCAAATAATGTGTCACTCACATGTTGCAGGGTGATAGGTTTTGACTAGGTTGGCTATGAGGAAGGGAGGGGAGAGGAGGGAGGAGAGGAGAGGAGAGGAGAGGATCTTGGAAGACAGAAGGAAGATGTTAAGTTTGCATGAAGAGTCAGAACGCGAAGAACTTCAGTAAAGAGTTTATTCAGTGACTACAGCTCGAATCGGTTGCTGGGCTAATGCTATAGCCAGCAGCCATAGTTGCCAGCCAATGGGAGTGCAGGGTTTCTTCCCGCACTATTTGAACCAATACCATTTAACATTTTACAAGAACAGTTCAAATAAACCAATAACATTCAAAGCTACATACATAACAGAAGAGGCACAGACTAGCCAACAGTCAGATAAGAGGCAGAGGAGATATGTACTTTCAGACTTGCAAGATTCTGTTAGCAATAAAATTAGAGCTAGTATTTTGTTTGTGCTTCTTGTTTGGACTACCTTGCAAGGAAGGAAAGGAAGGAAGGAAGGAAGGAAGGAAGGAAGGAAGGAAGGAAGGAAGGAAGGAAGGAAGGAAGGAAGGAAGGAATGGGGAGGAAGAGAAAGGAAGTGAGAAAGGAAAGAAGGAGAGGAAGGAAAGGGAAGTGAGAAAGAAGGAAGGAAGGAAGGAAGGAAGGAAGGAAGGAAGGAAGGAAGGAAGGAAGGAAGGAAGGAAGGAAGGAAGGAGAGGGAGGGAAGGAAAGTGAGAAAGGAAGGAAGGACTGGCTTTGGGAGAGAAGTAAGAGTCATATAGATCAGGCAACAGCAGACAAGAGGCAGAGGAAATATGTACCTTCAGACTTCAAGATTCTATTGATGTAACTTTACAATGAAGTTAGAGCTAGTACTTCTGGTTATCTCTACTATCTCACAAGGCTGACAGGAAAGGAGGGGGGGAAGGAAGGAGTGAAAGAGAAAGAAATAAACACTCTTTTTCCTTTTAGAGATCCTTGAGTTAAAGATGTTCAGATCTAATTTCTTTAGTGGTATTTGCCACTTACTGAACAAACCTAGCATGAGTACGCTGAGCTGACAGATGCCAATCCCTTTGAAACATTAGTAGTTATTCTGATACAGCTATTAGCTCTGGGCTTGGGTTGCCCTGATGTATTCGCAGTGACACTGAGCAAATCCAGGCCAGCTACAAACGTGTCCATCTTGAGATATTTCACTGTACATATTGCTGACGCACCAAGTTTGAGGCAGCGTCTAATGTGGTTTCGATTGGGGTTTACGGATTCTGCTTTCTTTCTTTTTTTTAGCTTGCAAAAAGAAAGGGGGGGGGGTTCTTTGATTGAGGGACGCAAACAGGGACCAAAATATACAGGCGAGAATACAACAAATCTTTGCTTTTTATTTTTTATGCCATGGCAACATATGTTCTCGGTGAATTGCCAAGGAGACTTTCTCATAAGCATATGGATAATAAAGCTACATGCTTTGGGTTAAATATGTATTGGTATTTTGCCTTCTGCTGCTAATTAAAGAATGCGAATGGGATAAAAACAAGCATCCCAGCCTATAAAGCTTGGTTGCTCCATTGTTCCATGTAATCTTTTGATTATCTGCGCTAGTTGGCAGAAATTGAGCCAAACCCTGAATCTCAGGTTGATTTGGTCGGAAATCTAGGGAACTGACTTTTGGCATGCAAAGCACAGATCCTGCTCCTGAATATAATGCAGTTACCTCACATCAATTTGTCAACTACTCTTTCTGTTTATTTTTTCAATACGTTTTTTATTATTTACTTAGATTTTCTGTCCCAGGGCACCATGAACATTTGAAATTCTCATTTGTAGTCTCTTTCTGTCTATCTGTCTCTGTGTGTGTGTTTGTGAGTGTGTGTGTGTGTAAATCAGGTGGTGTTAAAAACAGACACATTCCACAGTATTACAACACTGCAAAATGTATTTAAGTGGGTGCGTTAAAAACACAAAACACAGAGTGTGGCTTTGATAGCACAGGAGCGTGCTTTGAAAATGCTGCCTTTGCTGTCAAGTAATGTTTGACAATAATCATATGATAATGAAATGTATAATTAATAATAAAAGTGCCAACATCTGTTAGTCTTACTATTACAGACTGATCCTGACTGCGCTGTTTAGAAGATGTCACCACTGACTTAATTTGTATTAAAGCGCCTCGAATGCAGTCTGCTTTCATTAGCTTCTAATTTAGGGCAGAAAATGTCAGCTCGGGCAGGGACTTGTTCTGGCATTCCTGAAAAGACCTACAGGACTTTCATAGTCTGCCTCAAAGTTTCACAAAGGGCATGTCAGCCTGCCAGAGTGGCTCAGAAGTTTTAGGAACAGATGGATCCATGAGTTTGGCTGGACTCCAAAACAATAGACTGACTGGACATCTTATTCTCAGTTTGCTATCAGTACTAGCAACTGTCCTTTTTTTCAGTTATAATAATCTGCCTCCTGTCCTTTAACCAGTTTTTTGGGATGGTGCTTGCTTTTTCCTTGCCATACGAAAACTGGGTGTGTGGAGAGGCTTTCACGCCATAACAGATAACAGATTAGCAGAGTTGGAAGGGACCTTGTAGGTCATCTAGTCCAACCCCCCACTCAAGAAGGAGACCCTACACCATTTCTGACAGATGGGAGTCCAATCTCTTCTTGAAAGCTTCCAGTGATGAAGCTCCCACAACTTCTGAAGGCAGCTTCTGTTCCATGGGTTGATTGTTCTCCCTGTCAGGAAATTTCTCCTTATTTCCAGGTTGAATCTCTCCTTCTTCAGTTTCCATCCATTGCTCCTGGTGCTTTAGAAAATAGCTTGACCCAGTGGTGGGATTCAAAAACTTTTACTACCGGTTCTGTGGGCGTGGCTTGTTGGGCGAGGCCATGTGACTGGGTGGGCATGGCTTTTTTTGCAGCCCCCACCCATTTTTGGGAGCTTCCTAGCCTCAGAGGAGCCTCGGGGGGGGGGTTGTTTTTACTCCCCTAAAGCTCCTCTGGGGCTCTGGAAGGCAAAAAATGGAGAGGGGGCTGAGCCATTTTTTGCCTTCCTGGGCCTCAGCAAGGGGAATCCCGCCACAGCTGATCGTATCTACAGCTGATTGTCGGGAGGGATAAAAAAGAAAGAAATACCTTAGGTGAATGTCAGGCAGGTGGGCGGAGTGAGCGAGGATTGGGCAGGAGGGTGATCAGGTGGGAGGTGTGGCCAGCCAGAACTTACTACCGTTCGACCCATGCCAATTCTTGCTACCGGTTCGCCCGACCCGGTGCGAACCGCCTGAATACCATCACTGGCTTGACCCCTTCCTCCTCTCTCTGGCAGCCCCTCAAATATTGGAAGACTGCTCTCCTGTCCCTCCTGGTCCTTCTCTTCCCTAGACTAGCCAGGCCCAGTTCCTGCAACTGTTCTTCGTATGTTTTAGCCTCCAGTCCCCTCATCATCCTGGTTGCTCTTCTCTGCACTTTTTCTAGAGTCTCAACCTCTTTTTTATAGTGTGGTGACCAAAACTGGATGCAGTACTCTAGGTGTGGTCTTACTAAGGCTTTATTAAGAGGTATTAGTACCTCACTTGATCTCGATTGTATCCCTCTGTTAATGCAACTTAGGATTGCATTAGCTTTTTTGGCTGCTGCTGCACACTGCTGGCTCCTATTTAGCTGTGAAAGCATGGTTTTCAGGTTCAAATATTATTTTCTTATTAGTTTATCAACATATAAAACATTGAAAGACACAAAGAAAAATGGAGATGACAGGAAAATGCAATAGAAAGTTGATCGAGCAGTTATTCGATAAATGAAAATTTATTTGTAAATTTATCCAGCAGTTGCTCGATAAATGAAGATAATGGGAAAATAAGGGAGGAAAGTTGCTTGAGCAGCAGGTTGGACTAGAAGACCTCCAAGGTCCTTCCAACTCTATTATTCTATGTTCTATGAAAAGGGGAAGAGGAAAATTGTAGGATAAAAGGGGAAAGACAAAGAAAAGTATTGACTTCCAGCTCCTTTTGGCATAGTAGAATAAGGTAATATATGTGCTCTAGAGGTGGAGTTCTTGCCTCATAATCAGGAAGCTTTGAGTTCAATCCTAGGTAGAAGCAGATATTTCTCTGTCTGGGCACAATGGGAATATATCTGCTGGGGGAAAACTCCACATTGGTGACAGGAAAGGCATCCTGGCCAGGGGTGGGATTCAAAATTTTTAACAACTGGTTCTGTGGGCGTGGCTTAGGTGGTGGGTGCAGCTTGGTGGTCATGTGACTTGGTGGACATGGCTTGGTGGTCATGTTATTGGCTGGGTGTGGCCAACTCAATATCACTCACATCGAGGCACACGTCTCCTCGCCTGGTCTGTCATGACTGTGGGGATGCTGCAACAGTCGTAAGTGTGAAAAATGGTCATAAGTCACTTTTTTCAGTGCCATTGTAACTTTGAATGGTCACTCCACACAAGCAAAGTACCAGCAAAGGAGGGGAAAAAAACTCCAGAGATGTTCCTGATACAGGAAGTCTAGTCCTGCCAAGAATGTAATAAGGGTTAACAGAGAGGCAGTTTCTGTAAGCAACACCAGAATGTTTCCTTCCTGCCTTCCTTACAGGATTAGGCCAGTAATTTCTTCTAACAACCGGTTCTCCGAACTGCTTAGAATGTTAACAACCGGTTCTAGCGAATAGATGCAAACTGGTAGAATCCCACCCCTGCATCCAGCCAATAAACACTCAGCTCCATTCAGTTGCCCAGATTCCACCCTGCAGGGATTATAGGGTCATTAAAAGATAACACAGCCTCATTTTTTTAACTTTTACATAATTATATCTACCAGCCATTTCTATAACAACAAATCTATCTAATCAGCAAAACCCAAAATCAAAATTTTGGGGTTTTTTTCCCCCACCTCAAGCACAAAGTCCAAAAGTGGCTTGCAAACCCGTGAAAGCATGACTTTCATTCAACACACTGAGTAATTTGCAGCATGCTACTATGTGCATCTAGGAGGCTACATGTCAATTGGAGAAGACCATTAAAAGCCTTTGATTGGTCAACCAGATGTCTTTGTTACACTGCAAATGTAGCTTTGTGATAATTAAGGAGAGATACTCTTCTACACTGAACAAAAGAAAGAGCTGTAGCATGTGGCAGCTTTCCCATTCATGTGTCAACGGTGAGAGGAATTTTGCATATGGGACTTGGAGAAGTGACAGCAAAGGAACTTACAAAGCTGGGCTATTTTTAAATATGCAGAGAGTAGCTCTTCTCTTGTTATTTTAAAATAAGAAAGTTGTAGAGATAGTTGGCAAACATTTGAAGATCACTTTGAGCAACAGTAATGCAACATCCTGATCACATCTGGTTCTTGATGATGGTCTTCTAAGGAGAAATCGCCTTGACAATTGTCTCCAATCATTGAATATTTTATCTCTTTTGTTTTAAGGAGATTAACATATGCTAGAAAGATGCTGGGAGGTAGGCAACCTGCTTTTTGTCCTGTTGAAAAAGTTAGTTAAATAAACTCAGACCACACAAAACACAAATTCTCCTATAATTGTATGATGTCTCCTCTTCTTTCTAGAAAAATCCCTTGTGCATTTAGGGGTCCTTGATGCTGTCTGAGCTTGGTTCTTTTCTTGCAGACATGTCATTACCTAAACTAGGTAACATCAACACTGATGATGTTACCTAGTTTGGTTATGAAACATCTGCAATTAAACAACCAAGCTCAGAGAGCACCAAGGGCCCCTCATTTCAACCCTCAGCAACAAATATTCTCCTTTACTTGTACATTCATTCAGAATTAATCCCACTGATTTTATTAGTGCTTATATTCCACATGTAGAATTGTAGGTCTTGAGGATATAACACATTTTGTGAGACATTATCTAAATCATTTTTATAACAACCCTTTAAAAATTGTTCAAGAATATTCCTCCACAGTATATAGGAGAATATGAGCTTAAGGCCATGTAATGTCTTCAGAATATATGACATCCAAACGACAGATTTATTTGTTCACAATCTTAGTTCCACAGTAGTTTTCATGGGCATCTCCCGAACCGAGTTAACCAGTTCACAGGTTTCCCATATCTTTCATTATTGCTACTTCAGAATATAGCATCTTATCAGCAAATCATTTTTGTTCTTAGCTGTGATGTGATCTTTTAAGAATGAAAAAATATGGTTATCCAAAAAAAATGGTGGAAGGATACCCAAAGATAAGTTAACAAAAAAGGGCAAAAAGATGAGATCTTAGTCTTGTTGTTGCATGACTATTGTTGGAGCAAACAGATGGCTCTTCATGAAAACAGGCACTGAAAAAGTTCATTTCATTCAACCACTGAAAGCCAAGCCAAACCCTTAAGAGCAAAAGGGTTGCACAAATAGATGTGTGCTTCGCTTTTGTAAACATGACAATGGATTTGTTATATTTCATGAACAAATCATTCCCTGGAGGGAAAAAAAGTATATATATCCTTGTTTGTTTAATGTAAGACAAGGTAATGCCTGTTTGAAAAGCTATTTTAAAATATATTTGTGTGACATTCAGTTTAGTATTTCAATCAGTTTAGCTTCCTTTTCTTAAAGGGTTCCATGGTAGGAGTCAAATGAAATTGTTTATTTAACAGGTCATCTGTTCACAAAACACAACACAGTAAAATGTTCAGGTTGTGGCTAAATGCTCCTTTTTCTTCTCATGCCTTTTCACACAGGCCAAGCCAGTATGCATAAAATGTAGATGGGAAGAACCTATGCAGAAATTCAGACTGTTTTCCTTTTCAATGTCCCACATCATAGACCATCTGTGAATAAGGTTAATTTTTAATACAGATACCGCAAGATGCCTAATTTTTAAAGGTGGGGGAGGAAGAGGAGGAGGAGGAGGAGGAGGAGGAGGAGGAGGAGGAGGAGGAGGAGGAGGAGGAAGAAGAAGAAGAAGAAGAAGAAGAAGAAGAAGAAGAAGAAGAAGAAGAAGAAGAAGAAGAAGAAGAAGAAGAAGAAAAGAGAATAGGAATTCTTTATTGGCCAAGTGTGATTGGACACACAAGGAATTTGTCTTGGTGCAAGGTGTTAGTGATAACATACAAAGTCCTACATGGCTTGGGTCCAGGGTACTTGCAGGAGCGCCAGCGTCGACTTCCAATAGCCCTGTGCGCTCCCACAGGCAGGGCCTCCTTGGGGTGCCATTGGCCAGACAATGTCAGCTGGCAGTGCCCAGGGGCAGGGCCTTCTCTGTGGGAGCACCCACCGTGTGGAATCGACTCCCCTTGGAGCTCCAGTTGGCCCCTGACCTCCGTTCCTTTCGCCGCAACCTAAAGACCTGGTTGTTTCAACAGTCCGGCCTGGACTGAAGGGTAAGGGGGGGTTTTATTGATTTTTAAGTTTAATTGGGTTTTTTAGGTTTTATTGGGTTTAGTTTACTTGGTTTTAATGTATTTTAATAATTGTATTTCTATTTTTTTTTATTGTAAGCCACCCTGAGTCCCTAGGGAGAGAGGGCAGCATATAAATCCAATAAAAGTAAAGTAAAGTAATATGCTCTCAGTGTACATAAAAGAAAAGATACATTTGTCAAGAGTCAAGAATCATAAGGTACAACACTTACTAATAGTCATAGGGTACAAGAAGAAGGAAGAGGAGGAGGAGGAGGAGGAGGAGGAGGAGGAGGAGGAAGAAGAAGAAGAAGAAGAAGAAGAAGAAGAAGAAGAAGAAGAAGAAGAAGAAGAAGAAGAAGAAGAAGAAGAAGAAGAAGTTCTCCATTTTTATATAACACGCAAATCCATCCTCATGGACAACTGGCATTTTGATTCAGAGTCTAGGGCAGGCTCCTTATTCTTACAATCTTGGAAATCAATAATTCCGATGCTGGCTGCCTTGAACTCAGCGAGCAAAGAATAAGATATCAGATTGGGATATAAATAAGGAAGGAAGAGTGGTCATAACTGCAAAGATTTAGAAGGGAATTCACAGAGCAAACAGGCTAGAGAGAAAGCTTTTAAAGTTCTTATTTGGGAGGGGAGATTACTTGGTGTTTTCATCAGCTGTGCTGGGCAGCCAAGCATTTTGCTTCCCCAAGAATTCCATAGCCCACCATTTGTTCTTGCCATATTAGTCTTTAAGTCTCTCAACTCCGGTTACGTCTCTCCTAATATTTTGAGCATGGAGAGCATTTTACGAGGTATTGGATTTTAACTACCAAGATCTATGCCTCCATAAGTGCAGGCTATTAAAACAATTGAATAGTATGTCAACAAGGCCTGATGCGTACATTAAAAACAGAATTGTTTTCTCTTTTTTTTTCCCCTTTGTCGGCGCTGAACTTGCTATGGCCCACCAACAGCTATCGAGAAGCACTCGGAGCTAACAGGATTTACACGGCTGGAATTGTGCGCCGGCCCTGCCATCTCCATTTGTCCAAAGGCTGCTTTCACAGGTTGGAACCAGACAGCCTGACGGACGTTTTGCGATGAAAGACAGGAACCCCGGGCAGCTGTGTGACAAGCTTGTCACACCAGCCGCCCCCTCAACATTACTAGGCTAAAGTTTGATTTTAGCAGCCTCCAAAACTGTGGACGTGGGTGGGTCAACACTAAAGAATTCATTGGGTGCATTTGGACCCTCGTCTCTTCTTGCGGGAAGATCTCACCATCCAGTAATCTCTTCCCAGTGAATGTACTGCTTGCCATTAAGGGAGAAGGAACCTTCTCCAACCCAATGCCCCACCAGATAGGTTGGATTTCATTAATACTTTACAGACACAGAGAATTAATTAGAATAGAGCTGGAAGGGACCTTGGAGGTCTTCTAGTCCACCCCCTGCTTGTGTAGGAGACCCTATACCATTCCAGACAAGTGGCTGTCCGGTCTCTTCTTAAAAACCTCCAGTGACGAAGCACCCACAACTTCTGAAGGCAAAGCTGTTCCTCTGGTTAATTGTCCCCACTGTTAGAAAGTTTCTCCTTACTTCTAGGTTGCTTCTTTCCTTGATTTGTGTAACTAATTGAAGTGTAACTTACCCGGAGAGCAGCAGTTTGGAGGAGAATTTTGGGAGTTGAAGTCCACAAGTCTTAAAGTTGCCAAGTTTGGAGACCTCTGGTCCGGGGGATGGCATAAAGACCGAGGCTATCCTGCCTTGATAAAGACAGTATTTTATATGGGGTGAAAAGGTTACACTCACCTTCTACACAGCTGCATTTCAAGTCTACACTAGTCTGCTCAAGAGTTTTGTTCTGCTTAATTTACTCAGACTTAATTCCAGGTGGCATTGCTTCATAAGATAAGGAAGTATATTTCTTTGGCAATAGATATCTCTCTCTCTCCCTTCCTCCCTCCCTCCCTCCTTCCCTCTCTCTCCCTCTCCCTCTCTCTCCCCCCTCTCTCTCTCTCCTCCCCTCTCTCCCACCCTCCCTCTCTCTGTCATCCACACATTTTCCTCTCTTTTTGCCATTGTTCATATTGTTTCCTTGATTGAGATGGTTTATCAGCTGCAGCGCTTCATCATATCTACCCTCCGTCCTACTCTCAGGTGCCTGCACCAAGCTTTTTTCTTTTTTTTTAATTACATTTATATGCCGCCCTTCTCCGAAGACTCAGGGTGGCTTACAATTTTTGGAGCACAACCCAATGCGCTCAGCAATAGCCTTCATTCCATTGTATATGCCTGCTTATTACTAAGCGGCATTTTTTACAAAGTCAGCTTATTGCCCCCAACAATCTTGGGTCCTCAGTTTACCTACCCTGAGAGGATGGAAGGCTGAGTCAACCTTGAGCCTGGTGGGATTCGAGCCTACAGTAATTGTAGACAGCTGGATCTTAAGAGCAGGCATTTAACAGCCTGAGCCACCAAAGCTATGAGTGGCATAAAGACAATCTCACTCCAAATATGGTCAGAGTGCCAAGGTGTGTGCATTGTGCATCAGGCATTCCAAGGGAGTGAAAAAAAGGTTATCTTACACATGGGCAAAGGTTTAAGGTTTACATTTGGCCCCCTCCAAAAAAGGGGAATGCTAAAGTCATTTATGAAAATGGGATTATCAGAAGAAGCTTCAGGGCCTTCTAAATCCTTCAGTTTATAAGAAACTAGAATATGATCCAACCACAAGCGTCTTATGGAAAACTGATCATCTAATTAAGACATCACCCATCTTAGCCAATTTTCCCAAGAGCCTCTGCAAGATTGACGCCTCTTGCCACCCTCCAAACCCATTCATTTAGTCACCATTACAACAGCACCATTGTTACAGCCATTTTTCACGCTTATGACCATCGCAGCATCCCCATGGTCACTTGATCAAAATTCAGATGTTCAGCAACTGGCTCGTATTTATGACGAGTCATAATCAGTCATAATCAGAATTATATGATTCAGTGTCCCGGAATCATATAATTCACTTTTGGGACCTTCTGACAAGCAAAGTCAATGGGGAAGCCAGATTCATCGTAAAATGGGACAGAACTCCCTTTACAACTGTCTTGCTGTAGCAATGGAAATTTGGGGCTCACTTGTGGGTTGTAAGTCAAGGAGTAGCTGCTCTAGCCATTTCTATAGCGACAAACTAATCAGCAACAAAACTGGCCTACTTCACTTTTCCTGTCTTTGGCTTGAAACCCCTGGAACTGGGTGGATTTCTCATAACTGCTTCTCTCAACTCCAGACAGCCTGAAGTAGTAATTCTGCAAGTTGCTTTTTAAGACTGCACCGCTCTGTTCATAATTATTGCTTTACGGGAACTCCACCACTCCACAGGAGTGCAGCCCATAAATTCAACAGCTTGTTCTTTGACTGACTTCAAGGAAAAAAGCAAGCAATATTTCAGGTCCTGCACTAACTATTTCAAACCACAATAAACTTCTCCGGGCTTCTTATCTTTTGCCAGCAGTTAGGTCTGTACATTTCCATGTGATAAAACAGACCCATTCACCTTGCAGAAAATAAGGTGTACTCTTATGTTTTGCAAGAGTTGGATAAAATTGAAGAGATAAAGGAGGTTGAGGAGGGAAGGGGGGGGGAATTCTTGTATAATGTAGACCATACAGTTTCTCCAGAGAAAGAAAGAAAGAAAGAAAGAAAGAAAGAAAGAAAGAAAAAGAAGGAAGGAAGGAAGGAAGGAAGGAAGGAAGGAAGGAAGGAAGGAAGGAAGCATGGAGTCTTTTGTGCTCTTTGAGCTTGGTTGTTTTCATGCAGGCGTTTCAATACCTAACTAGGGAACATCATTACCACTGATGATGTTACCTAGTTAGGTAATGTAATGTCTGCAAGAAAACCACCAAGTTCAGAGTGCACCAGAGCTGAGGGTTGTCTTCCTCCTCTTCTTCTACTCCATAAACCCCACTCCTTTCTAGCACTGATGATATTACCTAGCTGGGTAATGAAACCCTCTGAAGCAAGCTCAGAAACACTAAACACCCCACAGTTCAACTCTGAGCTACAGATATGATCTTCATCTCTAACCTGTTGAAAATGCATCATCCCATATTGGTGGAAATGTTTCCTGTTTTTTCCTTAAGTTGAGAAAAGTGTGGTTTGTGAGTATACAACACTGTGAACAATGTTTAAATGAAAATGATATTTACATGAAATCACTAGCTCTGGTCCCAGAGAAAATGGTGGAAAAGTGTGACATGATTTACAAATTAAGATGACAGCAGAAGATTTTTTTTTTTTCAAAAGGCTGAAAATTAGACCGTATGCTTGTCTTCAACTCCTGGGTTCTGGAAATATACTCTTGCACCATATACTGAAACTTCTGCAAATGTGCCATCTCTCAGCCTTTGAACTGATTCAACTGATGTAGAAGAAAGACTTGAATGATATGATTTCCTGTAGACAGATCCCATTTGTTTAAAAATTGAATCGTAGCCATATTTTTACACACATAATTATGATATTGGATTTCATTTAATTTGACTTAGTCTTTGTCTTTCCTTTTTTTCTGTTTGTTTTTTTAATCTGGTTTTTAAACATGACCTTTCATTTTATATGCATTTATGTTCTTAAACTGTCCTTTCTACCTCCCTCCTTCCCTTCTTTCTTCTTCTTTTCTTTCTTTCTTTCTTTCTTTCTTTCTTTCTTTCTTTCTTTCTTTCCTTCTTTCTTTTTTTTCTTTCCCAAATCAATAAAACTGACAATAATTTCTGAAAAATCTCAGCTCCTGATAAAGTCTTAGGTTCTTAGCTGAATGACAACTTTTTTTTAAATTACATTTATATGCCGCCCTTCTCCAAAGACTCAGGGTGGCTTACAATTTTTTTGGGATACAACCCAGTGTGCTCAGCAATAGCCTTCATTCCATTGTATATGCCTGCTTATTACTAAGTGGCATTTTTACAAAGTCAGCTTATTGCCCCCAACAATCTTGGGTCCTCAATTTACCTACCCCAGGAGGATGGAAGGCTGAGTCAACCTTGAGCCTGGTGGGATTCGAGCCTACAGTAATTGTAGGCAGCTGGAACTAAGTGCTAGGTGTTTAACAGCCTGCCTCACCAAGGCCCTTCATGATTTAGAAGAAGCTTTCCCATAAACATTTGATTATAAAAAATATGGGTGGCAGATAATTAGGCATAACAAAAATGCTTCTTGGTTTATTAATATTGGAGAGAGGGAGAGAGGGGGAGATATCATGAAACAGCAGAAGGTAGACTGTAAAGATGGAGTCCTAAGAGGAGGGGGATGGTTTGTTCACAAAATAAATATCACTTAGCAATAGCATTTAGACTTATATACCACCCCACAGTGCTTTACAGCACTATCTGGGTGGTTTGCAGAGTCAGCACATTGCCCACAACAATCTGGGTCCTCAGGATGGAAGGCTGAGTCAACCTCGAGCCAGCCAGGATTGAACTCCATATCATGGGCAGAGTTTGCCTGCAATGCTGCATTCTAACCACTGCACCACCAGGTCTCTTGGTTGCCCTGATGCATTGGCCAATCACAAAGGATTGACCAGAGAGAGAGAGAGAGAGGAAAAACTCTGCCAGGTGTTCAAGATTTGTTCTACCCTACAACAATAGGACAGTCAGGTCGTTATTTTCGAGTCTCTTTCTTCACCTGGCCTACTTCAGTAGTTTTGATAGGCAGGCCGATGTACTTCCAAACAAAGCACCGAGGCCTTTTCACCAATAACGTCGATCCTGGATGTTGGCACTTTCCTTTTATATAATTGTATTGTTGTTTTTAATTAAAAGACTTCTAAAGGCACATCAATAAATCCAGGCCCAACAAGGAGACTAGCCGACATCACGAGAAAGCTGTAGGGAACACAATGGGGCTGCCATTTTCTGCTGTGTTTCCATTCATTGGCTCAAGAGGTAATGAGGGCGAACAGCGAGGCGGACTCCACAGGGTATCGGAGCTGTCGCTAGACTAATCATGTAATTCTCAGAGCTGGTTTACTAGAAATAAAGCATGACAAAAGGACCTGTTGAATTCTGCTTGGATATACACGGAGGTTGAATAACAGCCAATTTGATGGAGTGACTTCTGCCATAACTTGGTGCTGCTCAGATGTTGGAAAACAAGCTTGGTTGCCAAAGAAGGTAGTTTATTTATAATAAGCCAGAGTAGATTCCCAATAGATTTTCATCTAGATTTTACTATATCTAGAGTTCAGGAAGCTGGGAAACTCTGGAAGCTTTGTTAATCCATACCAAGGCAATCCTGTACATTTCCCTTTGGAAGTAATTCCATTCATGTTCAGTCTGCTGTACATGGATGTTGGGTAGTGTCAGAGTATATTCATGAACTGGAATAGAGCTTAGTAACAAGGTCAGCCAATGAGAGTTGAGTTGAGGTCTGAAACTTAAAGAGAGAATCTGCCCGTGGTTTATTTCTCTTCTGTGCTCAGCTCTAAAGTGAAAGAAAAACTAGCTTGCTGACTTGCTTGCTGAAAGCTAGAGCTCTCCTTTGAACCTGTAACATGTCTGTTTCTGTCTGAGTTTGCTCCATGTTGGGGAAATCTATGGTAAGAAGAGTATTAGAGTCAAGCTATTCTGCAGCAGCCCTTGAAGGCATGGACAAGAAGCTAAGTGTGGTGGATAACTCATATCTCAAAGAGAAGGAAGCAACCTAAGAGACTAAACTAAGGAGAAACTTCCTAACAGTGAGGACAATTAACCAGTGGCATGGCTTGCCTTCAGAAGTTGTGGATGCTTCATCACTAGAGGTCTTTAAGAAGAGACTGGACAGCCATTTGTCTGAAATGGTATAGAGTCTAGAATCTCCAATTCCATTATTCTATTCTATTCTATTCTATTCCTGTGACTTACAGTATTTTCATAGCATAACTGTCCAGTACAGGAAATCAGGAATCCAGGTAGTTCAAAGGTTTATTGCAAGCTTAAGCTCTCTACAAGAATCTGAACCACCAACAGTGAAAGCAAATTGGCAGTAGATAGGAGTCAGTGGAATTCAAGGTGGGCTGGACTTAGATCTCTTGTGAGTGCAAAGGGACTCAAGACTGATGGTGCACTTGACTCCTCCCTCAGGTGCAATGTGGTCATCTCCCACAATAACCTTGTCTCTGCTTTTCTAGTTAGCTCCAACAACCTGGGTCCACTCCAGGTCTCGTCAATTAAAGTCTTCGAGTAGAACCAGGAAATACACCCACTCTATTGCAATGTCTGCCTGCTGGGATGATCTCTCCCACAGAGAATCACGTGGTTCTCACTTTTACGTCTTTTGGGACATCTTTGAAAACTTAGTTGTGCTCCTAGGCCTTGGAAACAGGGTGATTGTGGAGCCCCTGTTTTGCTTTGTTTCATTGTGGTTTGGTTTGGTCATTTGTACTTTGGTCTCCCAGTCTGTTGTATTTTTCTTTTCATAAATTGGTTTTTAGTTGTAATCTGCCCAAAGACATTTGGGAATCGGCCAGTGTATCAAATGAACAAACAAAGGCAAAACAAATTATGTTTCTAAGAGAGAGAAATGGCAGTCGCCATTGTGTGATGCTATTTCCCCCATCCCCCGGCAATGATTTGGGCAGAGAAGCTGTAAAATATTGGCAGAATAACTCCCTAGGGTTGCTTTTTAAATGCCAGGAAATCAAGAAACACATTAATGTGGGCCTTAGCAATAGCACTTAGACTTATATCACTGCTCCATAGAGCATTACAGCACACTCTGAGTAGTTTACAAAACCAGCACATTGCCCCCAACAATCTGGGTCCTCATTTCACCGACCTCAGAAAGGATGGAAGGCTGAGTCAACCATGAGCCATGCCAGGATCGAATTCCAGGCTGTGGACAGAGTTTTCCTGCAATATTGCATTCTAACCACTGCGCCACCAGGCTCCTACACTAGTTAACTCATCTAAAGAGATATTTAGATTTAGGATTGAATTTGAGCTGTACCATGATTTGTCAAGGGTTTTGCCCCATCCCTGCACAAACCTCACTGTTTAGCCTTCTGGATGATGGCTTCTTTTGGGGGGAGCAGCTTGGCCCCCCAATATTCAGACCACATCCCCTCTCTTGAGTTTCCAAAGAGCCTTGAAGACGTGGCTCTTCAGGAAAAGATGTTAGCCTTCCCTTAATTTGTGGCAAACTGAGTTGTCATTTGTGAGAGTTGTTGATACTACTGTGTTTTTAATCCTATGCTTATTGTCCCTCCAAGCATTTGAGAATTGAGTCGCACAGAAGTTGCTATAAAATAGGTACAGTGGGGAGAGATGTATACCTGAATGTGACACACGAACCTCTGTCCTCTTCTTTTCAACAGCCAGAGCAGGGCAGACCAATTCAAATAAAGCAGCCAACCCCCAAATACACTTTTATTGTCCTTTTGTGCAGAGGCCCTGAGCTATGAAGAGGTACGAAAGCAAGGAGCTGATGCTAAGAGAGACATATCACTTCCCAGCAGCAGTTTGACGTAACTCACACTTTGCTATTCCTCTCTCCTTTCCTTCACTCCCAGCTGTGAAGTTTGGCAGCATCCTGTAAAGCAGTTGGGTGAACTTTCATCTAAGATAAAGCAGGTGGATAAAAGCGGTTGCAGCAGCCGGCTCTGGAAAAAAAGCAACAACAGAGACCTGTTGGTTCTGATGCATATTTTCTTCAAAGAGTGGAAGAGCCCTGTGGCTTCCTTAGAAATATAATCTGCTAAATTGGGTGCAAAGTCATTGAACCCAATCAAAGGGCTGGGAATGTGATTTTTTAAAAATTACATTTATATGCTGCCCTTCTCCGAAGACTCAGGGCGGCTTACAATTTTTGGGATACAACCCAATGCGCTCAGCAATAGCCTTCATTCCATTGTATATGCCTGCTTATTACTAAGGAAGGCTGAGTCAACCTTGAGCCTGGTGGGATTCAAGCCTACAGTAATTGCAGGCAGCTGGAACTTTAAACAGATCCAGTTGTTTTTACCTTGGTATCACACCTGCTCTTCAACTTCTCTCTGTTACTGAAACACAACATCAATCCCTCCATGGAAAAGATAAATTGGCCCCAAACGCAAATTAATAGAATAACAGAGGGAGGGACTTTGGAGGTCTTCTAGTCCAACCCCCTTCTGAAGCAGGAGACCCTACACCATTTCAGACAAATGGCTATGCAGTCTCTTCTTAAAAACTTCCAATGTTGGAGCACCCACAACTTCTGAAGGCAAGTTGTTCCATTGTTTAATTGTTCTCACTGCCAGGAAATTTCTCCTTAGTTCTAAGTTGCTTCTCTCCTTGATTAGTTTCCATCCATTGTTTCTTGTCCTGCCTTCAGGTGCTTTGGAGAATAGCTTGACTCCCTCTTCTTTGTGGTGGCCCCTCAAATATTGGAACACTGCTATCATGTCACCCCCAGTCCTTCTTTTCACTAGACTAGCCCTACACAATTCCTGCAACCGTTCCTGGTCTATTTTAGCCCCAGGCCCTTAATCATCTCTGTTGATTAAATTAGTTGAGGGTTGGTGGAGCTATGTAATAAATACCCTCCACAACCTTCAAAAAATGACAGCCAAGACAGCAATCCCCAAAAGTAGAGATAGGAATCCCACAGATTACATCCTCCCAGGGTCCATCTGAATTCCCAGGGTGTTCGTTTGCATGAAGAAACAAGGGTTATTTTTGGCTGGTTTGGGCAACTGAAAGAAGGCTGCCTAGATTAAGAGACTTCGCAACTGTTATCTACCTGCATTGCAGAGGTAATATCTTTGCAAGGGCCTCGGAGAGCTATTACATTTTTTTTTCATATCTTCTAAACCAGGCATATGCTAAATAGGAAAAAAGGAAGGCTAGGGTTGCATTTTCTTGCCATGTCTCTTGAACCTCATTCATCTTGGCTCCAGATTGCACATCCAGAGGGATGTCAAATCTCATCATAAGGAGCAGGGGCGGGCCTTGGCTCCAATCTTCAGGCAGTCAGAAGGAGATGAATCCATGATCCCTAGCTCCATGCAATTTTAAGGACAGAAGATCTATGTACCTGTGGGAGGTTGGGGACTTTCCTGCCTCTCCTTCATCCCTGGTAAATAATTCATCACTCAACATAGCTTTGAAGACTCAAAGATCTGTACAATGGAGGTTTTTTTTTGCCAGGGATCTCCAAACTTGGCAACTTTAAGACTTGTGGACTTCAACTTCCAGAATTCCTCACCTAGCATGGTTATCCTGTGCCTGCTCAACACATTCCTCTGAGCATGGCTGGGTGGGGAATTTTGAGAGTTGAAGTCCAGAAGTCATAAAGTTGCTAAGTTTGCAGATTCTGATTCACGTCATTGTCATTGGTCCTGGCAAAGGAAATGTCCAAAAATGTCATATTGTTTCATGTTTTAACAAACAACACAACTGCAACATTTATTCCCCATGTTCTCTTTCCCCAAAAAACTTTCTTCTAATAACAGAACAGAGACTCTTCTGTCACAAACAAAAGAATTCTGTGCTGGCTGAATATTTATACTGAAAGGGTACATCTGGCCTTAGGAAGGAAGCCTCTACAATCACAACTCCCAAACTGTGATTTAAGCTATTTCTTCAGGGTTACAACCCCAGAAATCGAAGCTGGTGAGAACAAGCCCAGGAAAATCATTTTGCAATCCATATTGGAACTATCTCAGTGGGAGATCTTTCTATACAAACACAATTGAAAGGAAACACTATGGTGAGAAAATGTATTAAAACATTACCACTGTTCATTTGGAACAAAGAGGTCGTAAATCTTTATTTCACCAGGTTGTGAACTTCAACTGGATATTTGTCCCACTAACTTCATCAGTTCAGAATAATATTTCTCCTTACAGACAAGAGGACCTGCATCTTAGCATTGGAAATAGTTCTTTTCTTTCAACAAAAGTTGGCAATATCGCCAATAACACTTAAAGCAGGCAAAAACAGGCACACGTGCACACATATGTACCAGTGGTGAGATTAAAAAAAATGTTCTGTGGGCGTGGCTTGGTGGGTGTGGTGTGGCTTGGTGAGTGTGACTTGGTGGGTGTGGCAGGGAAAGGATACTGCAAAATCCCATTCCCTCTCCACCCCACTAACCTGCTTTCCAGCTCCGTTCTCCTGTGCAGGGCAACAAAAGAAGACCCAGCCAATCAGCTGGGACTCAGGAAGCAGAGAATGGATGGGGCTGGGGCCAGTCAGAGGTGGGATTTGCCGGTTCTCCGAACTACTCAAAATTTCCACTACCGGTTCTCCAGAACTGGTCAGAACCTGCTGAGTACCACCTCTGATATGTACCCACTATTCAACAAGGTCAAACCATTTGCTGGAAGTAAGTTAAGAAACAAGAGAGATGAATCCCTACTTGCTAAGAGTTTCCAGTTGGCATCACAGGAATGTGTTGGGCAGACCCAGGAGAACTTGGATTGCTCAAGAAGTCATAAACAAACTCTGTATTGGTCTGGAATTCAACTTCAGACAGCTACTTCCAGAGTTCCTGAAAGCTTGTTATTGTGCCAGTCCAGGAATACTAACTGATAACTTAGTTATAATGCAATTGAGTTCAAGAGCCTGCAATCATGGACATGGTCTAAATTTGCCTGTCTAACATTCTTGATACAAGGAAATAAGAAGAACTTGCTGAACTAATCTCACAGTGTCAAAATTGTTTCCCACAAATATATTTATTGCAATGCTTTCATGTAGAGCAAGAGAAACTGTTGCCTGATTAATTCAGCATAGTGGTACTAGGTAGCAAGAACCCATCAATGAGATTTGCTAACCATGTAGGCTGTTGTTCAGTTTTACCTATCATTAAGCCTTAACTGGTTCCATTTGGTGAGAGGTCCATGTTTTCCACTCTTGGGTCATTCTTTTGCTACACCATTTAGATATTCATTACATTCATGTATTGTGCTGTATCCTGGTTTGTTGAATACCCCTGAATTGGCTAGTTTCTAGCATTTAGATTTTGACTGCAGTTATAAATTGTGCTATATCCTAGTTTGTTGAATACACCTGAATCAGCTAGATTCTTATAACACCATCAGCCATAAATCATGGTTTACAAAGCACAGAGGCTGGATTGATGCAAGGCACCAAGCCTAAACCAAACCGCATTATAGCTTTGCAAATTTAGGGAGCATTTTTTGCCACGGTGGAGCAGTGGTTAGATTGCAGTACTGCAGGCTATTTCTGCTGACTGCCGGCTGCTAGAAGTTTGGCAGTTTGAATCTCACCAGGCTCAAGGTTGACTCAGCTTTCCATCCTTCTGACGTCAGTAAAATGAGGACCCAGATTGTTGCAGGGCAATAGGCTGACTCTGTAAACCACTTGTAAAGTAGTATATAAGTGAAAGTGCTATTGCTATTGCTCTTTTGTGTGTATCTATAACCATGCATCAACCCTGTGGGGAAAATTGGGATCATCCATATTCCAAAGGCCACCTAATGCTTAGCAAAATTTGAATGTTCTTTTGATTCCAGTTTCCAAACTTTAATGGAAGCAAAAGCCTCTAATACCTGGCCAGGGATTCTCTTGAATCACACCTCTATCCATCTGACCAACCATCACAATGACCAGATAAATTCCTCTAAGAAGACAATAGATTTGTCCAGTGTTGTCCCCAGCAGTTAGCATTCCAGGTCATAGTCTCTCTGAAGCTGCTACATACCATCCTGATGAGTAGTGGCCATTGATAAATTTATCCTTCCTGAATTTGTATAATCCTCTTTAGAAACCATCAGCTAATCCTCTTTGTGATTTTCATTTTCCATTCACTGGTGCCATTGGTTTATAGATACCCCTGGCAGGAAGAAAAGAAAATACGTCTGGATTTTGTGATGAGCAAGAATGCGGCATTTGTGGCTGGGATTAAAGCATTCAGAACAGGGCATCAAACTCTTAGCCTAAGACAAAGAAGGAACTGTCATGATCCATCAAACCTTTAAGTGCGCCATTTAATAAAGCGGGGTATAGCCTTGAAGGAACCAAACGATGGAATGAGATACATTCATCCTTGTCTTGAAAGCCTGAAGATGCCACATCGGTCGGTGCCTTATGAGTGGCGAATGAATTTTCTGCTGGAAAAATAGCAGAGTATTTGTTAACATCAGAAGGCAGCCATGCTCTTTCAGTAAGTAGAAGAACCTATCCAAGCGTAACCCCACAGCTACTGCTGAAGAGCTGCGGTGGCGCAGTGGTTAGAGTGCAGTACTGCAAGCTACTTCTGCAATTTGGCAGTTCAAATCCCATCAGGCTCAAGGTTGACTCAGCCTTCCATCCTTCAGAGGTGGGTAAAATCAGGACCCAAATTGTTGGGAGCAAGAGGCTGACTCTGTAAACCGCTTAGAGAGGTACTGTAAAATACTATAAATACTATAAGTCTCAGTGCCATTGCTATTGCTACTCTCCTAAGATCATTTATACTTATGCCCCCAGGAGTTGGCTAGGTAGAAGTTACTCCTGCAAGTCCAACCATCTACCACATACTTAGGAAATAAGACAAAATGGTCTTACATATATTAGTCATCTTGGCTATAGGACAGGGGTCGCCAACCTTTTGGACCTCAGGGACCACCAAACTCATAATTTTAAATCTCAGGGACCACTAAACGGTTCTTGGGCATGGCCTAATTTGTGGGTGTGGCTTGGTGGTCATGTGACTGGCTGGGTAAGGCTTGTATGTAAATATTATAAATATTTATAGAAATATTGAATTTTTTATAAAAAAAGAACAACTTTTACCCAAAATCAGGCAAAGCAGGCAGGCAGATTGAGTTGCTCACAGAACCACAGATTCATTCAGAAATCTATCTGTCTGCCATTGGCTAGCTCAGTCTGTCACACAAAATTTGCTTGCAATCAAACTCATAAAATTTGCTAGCAAGCAAACTCACAAAATTAACTCACAACACACCATGTAAATATTGAATTTTTTATATATAAAAAAAGAGAGCAACTTTTACCCAAAATCAGGCAAAGCAGGCAGACAGATTGAGTTGCTCACAGAATCATTCGGTGATCTATCTATCTGCCATCGGCTAGCTCAGTCTCTCAAATTTGCTTGCCGTGAGTCTGCACTGAATAATAGAACCCTCAGTCCTAAGGGAGGTTCGGCTGTGCTTAAAAGCAGAGCCGAAGATCTAAATATTAGCTAGAAAGCAACAAATCCAACCATTTTCTGCTTCCTAGCTATTCTAAATCTCCCGGCACAGCAGAACATCTGATGGTTGGAAAAATAGCAATTTAGCAGGCAAGTTTGCTGGGTAAGGAGTGAGTGGGCAGGGAGGGTTCCCTTGGGCCATGTGGGAGGCGCAACCTTGTGTTTCTGCACAGCCTGGATTAATTGCTTTGGGGGGAGGCTCTGGGGGTAAGATTTCTCTGTGCCCACCAAAAAATTTTCATGGCCCACCAGTGAGCCGCGGCCCACCAGTTGGCGACCGCTGCTATAGGAGATACAATATATTCCAAAGTCTCTAGGCAGTGTGAGTGGGTACCAATAAAAGATAGTATTTGTAGCTCAGGGTCAAATTGGGAGGGTTAGGTTTACATTCCCAACTAGGTGATATCCATCAATCAAACGTTTATTGTCAATGCACAACATGTGCACAATGAAATTGAAAATCATCATACACAATGATCACCATCATCATCAGAGGAACATCAACATCATGAGAGCACTGATGATGTTACCTAGTTGGGTAATGAAACATTTGTAAGAAAACAACCAAGTTCAGAGAGCATCAAGGACTCCACAGCATCAGTTGGAGCAAATTGTCTCTTGCCCCAGATTGCTCCTGTCCTTTCATACCAAGTTGACCATTGAGACCCTTCAAAAGCCGGGAGCCAGAGGACAGCTTTCTTTACATCCTGCTAAATCTTTTTGTGGCCTTCACACTGTCTACTTCTGCAGGCATCAGCTGCTGTAGCTTCAGGTATGCTTAGTTCATTGCTATTTTCTTTCTGGAGTTAGTTGCTTAGCTTTGTCTGTTCTACTCTTTGCTCGAAGGAAACTTCCATCTCTTTTTACAAAAAGTGGAGGGGGGAGTTGTGCTTTCTCATTTCACGTATCTATATCTTCAGGGGAAAAAACTCTCCCATGCCTCTCTCATCTCTCTGAACTCTAAACTCCTGCCTTTCATCTTAGCAGCTCCATCAGTAGAGGAAAAAAGCCACAGAATAACAAAAGCAACAGAGAAAGGCAGAGATTTCTTTCCCAACCCATGCAAGTCCTTTCTTATATATACATACAGTTACATGCTGGCTTGTTCTCTTAATTAGAGTCACCTCTAAATGAGATGGGTAGCAGATAAGATAAAGGTTTTCTATGACCAGTCATGTTCCACTGTAGGGGATGGTGTTCATTTCCATTTCTTAGCCAAGGAACCCAGCATTGTCCAAAAATGTTTCCATGGTCACGTGGCCGGCATGACTATATGCTAAGGTGCATGGAACACTGTTAGCTTCCCATCAAATTGGTACCTATTTATCTACTCACAATTGCATGTTTTCAAACTGCTAGGTGAGCAGAGCTGGGACAAGTAATGGGAGCTTACTCCATCACATGGTGCTTGGGTCTCGAACCCGGGCTTTCAGTTTCCCAGCTGACAAGCTCAACCCCTTCAATCATTAAGCCATCATGCCTCAGACTGAAATGGGTGGCACACAAATCAACTAAATAATAAGCAAATAACTTATTACCAATTAATTTGGTTTTTCAAACAAAGACAGGTGAAGATGAAAATGGCTCTCCAAACAGTCTCTCTCCCAACTTCATGCCATACATAAATTCAGAACCCCCTTTATGCTTTGTCCACATTTTTCAGGGCTTTGCACAGGGTTGTAAGCCATGTTTTTCAGGGCTGTTGTAACTTTGAACAATTACTAAATGAATGGTTGTAAGTCAAGGTCTACCTGTATCCTTTTAGAGCTAAATAATTTATGACAGCTTGGTGTTGTTCATATCAATTGGGCACTCTGTTGTTTTTTTAATGCACAAAGGTGTTGAAAAACAAGTTCCCATGTGTGAATGAACACAACACTCTTGAAGAGGTAAGAACTGGGGTACACCATAGAAAAGAACTGAATATTTCCTGTGTTTGCTCTTTAAAAACAATAGTTAGATGGGCAGGAAATCCTACTGTGATGTCCATCTTGCCTACAGCTTCTTCTGTCTGTTGGTGGCACTACATTAAGAGATAGCTGTGTTTCTGTCTTTTGGAAGCCCTTGAGCTCCCGTGTAATTATTTTTCTGCTGAATGTGTGATCACAAATGCAGTTTTCATCATTAATAGTTTTCAGGACTGTTTTTTTCTTTCTTTCTGTTTTTTTAAGCCCTTGTGCTCATGTGTAATTATTTTTCTGCCTAATGTGTGATCATAAATGCAGTTTTCATCATTAATGGTTTTCAGGTCTGGTAGACACGTCATTGAGCAGCCATTTATGGCTTCACATGCTACTGGTGACCTTCCATTATGGTTTAATGATGCTGAAATAAAATAAAGTTATCCAATGAGATGTCTGGCATGCAGAGAGAGTTTCAGGATCTCAGCGGTTTGATTGATTCCAGCAGCCGCTTGGCAGGTGCTCCCTTCTGTAAAGAACATGCCAAATGTTATAGTTGGATGACATGGGGGTCATGGCATCTTTGGGAGCCGAATATATTATTATTTTTCAGCATATCAGGGTGAGGAGTGACAGTGAAAGTAGGGTGCCTAAAATGTTATAGAATTATAGAGTCCTCAAGATGAGAAATTCTGAAAATTAGGAAACAATAAGAAAAACCTACTTGTCCAAATTAGGAATTGGTTTGTTTCTTCTCCCCAACTTTGATGAATTTGACTATTTATTGTTTATAGAGTGTCCCAGAATTAATACTCATCAAAATTTGGCAGGGTAAATCTGTGGAAAGTAAAAAGAATTAAATATTTCATTTTTAAAAAATTAAGTAATTAGGCATGTGCAGGAGACAATAATGAAATACCAATAACTGTGACAATAACGGGAGCACCCCTTGAACATCATTGGCAATGACAGAATCACCACCAGTCAATTGTGAAAGGCAGCTTCATTCAGAGCTGCTTACAGTCTCGACAATACCTTTAGCAGCATCAAACAGCAACATCTGCCTATTGCAGGTTCTTGAGAAGAACTTGACAGGTGGATAAAAATGCCAAATGCCACATCTGGCTGATGATGCAACCAACCACAATAATTGTGGTGACTGATCTTCATGAGAGAAGTTTTCACTTTTAAAGTTCGTCCCAAAATATGTTAAATAAACAAATCAAGTCAGTGTTCATATTTTTAAACAAGTTTTTCATGGTCTCCATCTTAAACAAGATGAGGATGAAATGACAGTGATAACCTATTATCAGACTGATGTATTCTCGTCACATTCTTTAGCATTGTTTATTTTATTGCTCTAGTATTTTATTTGTTTACACACTTTTCATTGCTTCTTTGTTATTGTTGTAAGCTGCTCAGAGTAGCCCCAGACAAGATAGGTGGCAAATAAATTTAACAAACAACTGAATAAAATAATATTTATTTTATTTATCCATCAAATTTATTTGCCACCCATCTCACGATTCAGACAACTCTGAGCCTAAATAATAACAGCTAATTGGAATGAGACATAGAGCATAGACCTAGTTTCTAGATGTACGAAGTTTTCCTTATTGTGAAATGACAACTATGGGTAAGGCAATATGTAGAAATCAGGACTAGAATAAAGATAAATAATTCATTTCTTCCCTCCCCTCCGCATTAGGCCTCCTAACCAAGAATTCCATAGAACACACCTGTTTCTTAGTCCTGGGCAAATCAATGAAAAATCCCATTCAAATTGTCAATTTGATTCAAAATATGTATCTGTTTCAGAATCATCAAAGAGGCGTTGATTCGATTTGAAAGCCTAAATCAGATTGGAAGAAGCTATTCCCCTTCACTGCACCCAAATCTAAGTCAATTTCATTTGATTCAATTTGGCAGTTTTATAGTTCCATCAAACTGCCTTCCAACTAAATCTCGAATTGAATATTGGCCCAATTTTGCTTTTGGCTTTAAAAACCCACACAAATCAAGTATGGGCCATCTTTAATATAACATTTTGCTTTGGTGTTCGTTCTTATTTGCTAAATGAAGCTTTTGCAAGCTGGTGTCCTTCAGAAAGAGAGGATTTCTAGAACAACTAGTTTTTGATAGTCCTAGCTGAGATTTGATGTCCAGGCCCTTGATTCAGTGTTGGGTTGCACAATACGAGCATACTAGCTAGACTTAGAAAGCTTGTTTGGTATCGTGGTTAAAGCACCATGCTAAAAACCTGTGAGTTCTAGTACCTCCTTAGGTACAAAGCCAGCTGAATAACCTTGAGAAAGTCACACTCTCTCACCTCCAAGAAAGAGGCAATTCCAAGACCACTTCTGAAAAATCTTGCCAATAAAATCTTGCCAATAAAACTGCAGGTCTAGGCAGTTGCCCAGAGTCAACACTGACTCAAAGACACACATACAAATACGCAAAATATTAATTCCAGAAGGAATCCAGTTTGGTGTAATGGTTAAGGCATCAGGTTAGAATCTGGGAGATCATGAGTTCTAGGCTGACTTCTGGCATGAAGCCAGTGGGGTGACCTTGTGCCAGACATACTCACAACTGTGGGAAGAAGTAGACAATGGCATACCAATTGTGGGAAAACCTCGTCAGAAAAAATTGTTGGGGCTAATTTAAACAGTCACCTGACTTTAAGGTACCAAAAAACGGTAGATTTATGTCTGAAATGCTTCATGTTACAATAAGGTTTTGAGTTGGATGGTATATATGTAGAAAAGCAATGATTAGGGGGCATGAGAAACATATGAAGAATGGTTGCAGGAATCCGACATGTTGGGTTTAATGAAAAGGGTGGGATAATAGCACTCTTCCAATATTTGAGGGGCTACTTTTCCAACACACCTGAGGGCAGGACAAGAAGCAATGGATGGAAACTACCCAAGGGGGGAAGCAACCTAGAACTAAGGATAAATTTCATGACAGTGAGAAAAATTAATCAGTGGAACAACTTGCCTCCAGATGTTCTGGGTGCTCCATCACTGAAGGATTTTAAGAAGAGATTAGACAACCATTTGTCTGAAATGTTATAGGTTTTCCTGCTTGAGCAGGAGGTTGGGCTAGATGACCTCCAAGGTCCCTTCCAACTTTTGTTATTCTGTTATCTTTTCTAAGTAATCTCTATAGAGAGGCCAAGCAAATTAAAAGAAGTATTGTACTGAGCCGTGGTGGCGCAGTGGTTAGAGTGCGGTACTGCAGTCTACTTCTGCTGACTGTCGGCTGCCTGCAAGTTGGCAGTTCAAATCTCATCAGGCTCAAGGTTGACTCAGCCTTCCCTCCTTCCAAGGTGGGTAAAATGAGGAGCCAGATTGTTGGCAATATGCTGATTCTGTAAACGCTGTAAAGCGGTATATAAGTCTAAGTGCTATTGCTATTGGGTGGGAGGTGGATGGAGTAAGGATGGTGATATAATTGCAGCAACTAGTTAAGCTCAGAAACCTCTTCAAGTGAAGCCAAAGGGAGATTCTCTTTCCATGTTTCTCCACTGTATTGCACAGGTGACGTTTTTATCCTTTCATTCTGTTTCATCGGTACCAACTTTTACATTTTATTTAATTTGGTTTGATATTTGTGTAAGTATGTATTTGCTGCGCTTTCAGAATCCGAGATCAAATGTCTCCGCCTGTGCATAGAATATTTAAGTGATGATTTTTTAAATAGAAAAAAAATAATAGATGTATATTAGTCCATGAATGATTAATTCTTCTTGGTCACTGCAAGTGGCTACGGCTGAGTAAAATATTGATGGCACAGAGGAAATGAGCTGCTGCTTAATTCAGTTTTTGTTCTTGTAATGTGTAACTAATGTTGTTTCCTTCCAGCAATATGCATGTAGTGACCCTTTTAAAATGCTCATTCCTGAAGGTAACTAAACTTCCTGCTAGGGAGAATAGTCCAACCCTCTGCTCTGGCAGAAAATGCTATACCATTTCAGACATATGGGTGTCCAACCTCTTCTTAAAAACTTCCAGTGTTGGAGCATTTACAACTTCTGGAGGCAAGTTGTTTTAACTGTCAGGAAATTTCTCCTTAGTTCTAGGTTGCTTAATTTCTCCTTAGTTCTAGGTTGCTTAGTATCAAGCCGTTCTCTGCGACCATTGTCAAGGCTTTGAAAAACCTTTTGCCAGGGAGTAAAAATTCTTCAAACATCCCTGCTAATTAGAGGTGATAGACCGTGTTTTTCTTTGCTGTCAATGCTGATATAAATTAGACCCGGAAAGTAATCTAAAAAACATTTTTATTTATAAAATAGAAAAACCTACATGGAGCTACATGTTGGCAGCTTACTTAACACCAAGGCATATACCGTGTTTCCCCGAAAATAAGACCTACCCGAGTAAGACCAGCACTATTTTCTAAACCTGCCCTAATATAAGACCTACCCCGAAAATAAGACCTAGTGCAAATCTACAGTTCCAGGAAGACTTTCAGGGAGCAACCGTGCACCAAAACACCCTACACACTCACACCCACTATTTGGCACCATAAATATATAAGACCTACCCGAAAATAAGACCTAGTGTGTTTTGGGAGCCAAAAAATATAAGACAGTGTCTTATTTTCGGGGAAACACGGTAGAGAAAAAAAAGGAAAAGTAACAACGGAAGTTACAGGAAGTGAAGTATAAACTTTGTAAACATGCACAGTGGATCAAAATATCACAAGACTTTCTTATCTCATTACTATGGAGACAAGATAACACAGTGCTGGCTAGCAGACACCTGCTTGCTATAATATGAGTTTAGGAGCTGAAACAGACAAACCAAAAAAACGCAGTGACGCTTAGGTTGGTTTCAGGTAGGGAAAATAAATGTTGAAGTGCAAACTGAAATTCTGGAATTTGCTGCCACTGTGATCATGGTCACCAAGATAGCAAGTTGGGTTCTTTTCAATTGCTGGTGGTAATCTTGGGTAGATCACTTTGACAACATCAGACCTGCCACTACTTAAACCTCCAAATAGAAATTATCCTTGGCTCCATTTAGTGAGAAAGGTATACTTTACTAGAGGTCAAATGTATTGCAGTATTGCAAAGCCAGATAATTGCTGCCAGAACTCTGTAAGTTCTACTTTTCCCTCCCTTAACTATCTCTCACTGCCCACCCTAGTGTAACCAATCAGGTTCAACCAAGATGTTTTCATAATGGTCAATCCAAATGCAGTTTGGTATGCAGCTCCCTCCTCCTTCCTGTAGGGTGACCTTGGGGCAGCATCTCAAGGAGATACAGCACTTACTTTCGTTTTCCCAAGCCTTCCTCACTTCATCCCCCCTCCCTACAGTTCATGGCAGTCTGTCACCTCATAGCAGTGAAGCACAAGCGAGGATAGAGGATGGAGAACTTGAGAGTAAATATTTTGGTAGGGTCCTTGTTGATCTCTGAGCTTGGTTGTTTTCTTGCAGATGTTTCATTACCCAACTAGGTAACATCATCAGTGCTAGAAGGCAGTTGGGTTATTATTGATGTGTGTGTATGAGTGTGTGTGTGTGTCTATATATATATATATGTAGGTCTTGGTGTATTCGGGTCTTGTCCCATGTAAGATTAATCTTACACAGGACAAGACCCGAATACACCAAGACTACATACACCCGTGAAAATCTATGAAAATATATATATATATATATATATATGTTTACGTAGATTTTCACGGTAAATATAGGTATTAAGATTGAGAATACCTTACGTTTGACGAATCTCATCCGTCATCTTCAGGCTGGTGTCTTCGGCGTTCTCCTGGGAGAAGCTGAAGACACCAGCTGAAGATGACGGATGAGATTTAAACGTTAAGGTATTCTCAATCTTACACGACAAGACCAATCACCAACCTATATATATATATATATATATATATATATATATTTGTTTTCAGATTTCACGGGTAGTATGTAGGTCTTGGTGCGGGTCTTGTAAGATTGAGAATAGAATTCGAATCTCATCAGCTCTTCAGCTTCTCCCAGGAGAACGGCTGAAGACACCAGCCTGAAGATGACGGATGAGATTTCGTCAAACGCTGCCAAGGTATTCTCAATCTTACATGGGACAAGACCCAATATATATATATATATATATATATATATATATATATATATATATATATATACAGAGGAAAAATCCCTCTGCCTTCTAGCACTGCTGATGTTAGCTAGATGATGAAAGAACGAAGTATTGGCAGGGCTGAAGCAAGTAGGTATTTTTGACACCTTGGCCTGTATCTCCAAAGTAACATTTCTTCATCAGAAATTGGTGACTGGATAGAAAACTAAGTAGCACAAACGCCATTCAAAGATTGCAATGCTTACTGTAAGGCCTAACTAAGCCTTGATGGTTCAGTGGTTAGAATGCAGTATTGCAGGCTAACTCTGCCCACTGCCAGGAGTTTGATCATGACCGACTCAAGGTTGACTCAGCCTTCCATCCTTTCCAAGGTCAGTAAAATGAGGACTCAGATTGTTGGGGGCATTATGCTGACTCTGCAAACCACCCAGAGAATGCTGTAAAGCACTATGAAGCAATATTTAAGTCTAAATGATATTGCTATGCTGTTTCTATTTAAATTAAATATTTTTTTTCTGAATGTCTGCTTGTCCTTCTTAATTGACCCATACCCAGGAACTGTAAGGAGGCATTGAAAAAGTATGAATTGGAGAACTGTATTAGACCCGAGATTCCAAGTTCATAACTAGTGTATATTTCCATAATCAGATATTCCCATATGGATTTATGGGTAGGTGTTTAGAAAGCATACATGCACCTCCCAGCTCATATGCGATGTGACATGCATGATGTAACTCTGAGGTTGCTTTTCCTGTGAAGAAAGATCTACAGAGTCCTGTGAATGTTGCCCAAAGTAAACAATTCTCTTTCCCTTTCTCTGTCACATTAAGGATTAATGTTACCGCTATTCCATTGACCTTTTCCCTCCCAAGCTAAACACTGTTTGGCAGCCTTCCTAATAATACCAGCAGGGTTCAGTAGCTTATTGTACAATTTGCGGTGCTAATAACACAAGCACATTTAGTGAATGTGAGTGGATTTTCCATAATTATGCTGATGGTTTTCAAGAGGAAAAATGGATTGGCTTCCGATTGACTTTTCTCAAAATTTGCCTATTCACAATCCTATTCTCTTTAGGTCTTGTTTTGTCTTAATGGCACGTCCCTGAAAGCTTTAAAAAAAAATGAGCAAATCACGTCATTATTTGGAGCAGCCTTTCAGACCGTTGTCCTCTAAATGTGGTTGTATTTTAGTTTCCATAAGCTCCCATCAGCGTGGCCCTGGCTAGTTGAAGAATAATAACCTCGCTAGTCAGTGCCAAGTTGAGGGGCTCTGCTTGAAGTCCTCAGATGTTGCTTCTCCTCACAGTACAGATAATTTCTAGCAGCATTTTTGCCTCATATAAATCACATCGTACTGTGGTTTCTCCAGAATTGGCGTATCTACTTCAATGAAACGTTCAGTTTGATTGAAGCTGCACACCTGATCAGAGGTGTGTTAACCAGAGGTGGTATTCAGCAGGTTCTGACCAGTTATGGAGAACCGGTAGTGGAAATTTTTAGTAGTTCGGAGAACCGGCAAATACCACCTCTGACTGACCCCGCCCCCATCTCTTCTCTGCCTCCCGAGTCCCAGCTGATTGGCTGGGTCTTCTTTGGTTGCCCTGCACAGGAGAGCAGAGCTGGAAAGCAGGTTAGTTGGATGGGGAGGGAATGGGATTTTGCAATAACCTTCCCCTGCCACGCCCACCAAGCCACGCCCACAGAACCTGTAGTAAAAACAAATTAATCCCACCACTGGTGTTAACCATTAAGCAGACTAAGCACGTGCTTAGGGCACCAGGTCCAAAGGCGGCACCACAAAAACTTTTATGGAGCCTAACCTTGGCTTCATTTGTACAATATGTACAGAGGGGAGCACCAAGATTTGTCAGTGCTTAGGGCACCAATGAACCTTAATCCATCATTGCACCTGATAGATCTTCACAACCCATCAAGACGTAGGATGTTGAAGGTGATAGTGAGGATATTTCCATGCTGTTCTTCTTCCTGGCTGAGCCCAAAACAGTTTACAAAGGAGCCATTTAAAAAAGCTTGAATAAAACCATCAAGAATCAAACCAGCAGTCCATCAAAACCAATTGTAACAATTACAGCAATATAATAATTATTATATATGACCATTTATATACAGTAATAAGTAAATAAACAATGAAACAATTGTAACAATATACATAATAATTATAACAATATAAGGATCACAAGCAAGGGGCCAAAATGGCTCAGTGGTTAAAGATGCTGAGCTTGTCAGCTGGGCTCGAGACCCAAGGACCACATGATGGGATGAGCTCCCGTTCCTTGCTTTAGCTCCTGCCCAACTAGCAGTTCACAGGCATGCAAATGCGAGTAGATAAATAGGTATCACTTTGGTGGGAAAGTAATAGCATTCCATGCACCTCTGGCATGTAGTCATGCTGGCCACATGACTATGGAAAATGTTTTCAGACAATGGTGGCTCCCTTGGCTAAGAAATGGAGATGAGCATTGCTCTCTAGAGTTGGAAGTGACTGGACAAGGGAAACTTTACCTTTAAGCATTATTCAAAAAGGAAAGGAAAGGCAACGTATCAATCTGAATGACGGTATAAATCTAGAAGTGTCTGTTATTTATACTGAAGCAAACTCACCTATGGAATCTCTCCAGTTCTTCTTAGTCCATAATTGGATGGACCAGGAAGACAGCATTTTAAAAACCAGGGTCCAAATCCATTCAGAAGACCAGATGTCACAGCTACCCAGTACCCAGTATGTTTTCAGAACTGGTGTTGCATGTAAGTGTTCTGCCTACTTAAATCATAACTTTCTTCACACTCATTTTGTGAAAGTTGCCATTGCAAGCTTTCAACATTCCAAATGTATTCTAAAGAGGTTGCCAAGTCCAGATTCGGACAACATAATGTTAGAGGAGTCTGCTATCTGTTTTAGGGTAAAGCTGTATAGCTTGCCAGCTTGGTTTTTTTTAAAAAAAACATTAAAAAGCCTATATGATCTTAAAATTCTTGAGGATCTCAACGATGAATTGATAGGGATAATCTGAGGATGAATAATTGATTGGTCGGTTGGTGTTTTTAATGCTGCCTTTCTGCCAAGAGGCACTAAAGGTGACTAAAGCAGTTATAAATAGAAAATGCAGAACCAAATACAATCTGAAGAAAAGATTAAAAGAACAGACAAAGCTAAAAGAGCAGGCATCTAGATCAAGCACAGATTAAATGATGAGAGAATCCAAATGTAAATAAGACAGCCAATTAAATGTAAATAAGAGTTCAAATGATAGGCATTCAATCCTTAGATAATTGCCTTGTGTCTCCACATCAGCTTGCGATATGGAAATGAGTTTTGCTCATATTAATATGCTAATCTAAGCAATGTCACCCCCAACCCAACCTGTCCCATCCCCTTCAAACAGAGAAGATGGAGAAGAATCTTGTGTTTGGTTTGTAGTCTCCATTTCAATGAGTAGGAAGAATGAGTGTTGAAGACATTTCCATCCCAAAATCCAGACTCTTGATCAGGAGAACTTCAGAAGCAGATCATGATTTTTCTGCTTTATGATCTTGCAGTCAAAGTATTGTCCCAAAGGGTTTGACCATCAGTTGGTCCAACATGCTGAAGGTATGCTTCACAAAAAAAGCTTCTGCTAAACTGAAATTTATTTATTTATTATTTATTTATTAATGGGACTTCTATGCCGCCCCATCTCCGAAGACTTGGGGCAGCTCACAAATAAAAACAACAACAACAATAAATAATTAAAAACAGTTTAAACTAAATAAGCCCCAATACAATTACAAATACAACAAATAAAACCATCCCACCCCAAAAAATCACAACCTGGATTGGTTCAACAACCAGGTCTTCAGATCATGGTGGAAGGTGCGGAGGTCAGGGGCCAGGCGGAGCTCCAAGGGAAGTTGGTTCCAGAGGTCAGGGGCCGCGATAGAATAGGCTCATCGTCGGGGGACCGCCGGCCGGCACTGGCCAGCCAACGGGACCCCAAGGAGTCCTTGCCTATGTGCTCGCACAGGGCGGTTGGAACTTGATGTCGGCAGGAGTCGCTCCCTTAAATCATTAAATGATTAATGATGGAAGAAAAATGATTAGGTTGTGAGTGGGTTCAGTTCAGTTCCCAACAGTTTTTAGCACATTTTTTTTAAGGACAAATGCATGATAAAAGAGGAAAACAAAATTTCCTTCCACATGCACACTCACACTGAGAAACCCAAACAACCAAGAATACTTCAGCAAACCATAATTGTTTATGAGATCAGCAACGGTGACAGCTAATTGGAGGGACTGACCAGCATTCCTCTGAATCAAGCTCTGGAAAGAAAACTTTCTGATTGATGCTCAGGTGCCATGGTTCTGGGTAGAAAATCTTGGGAGCGTTGCCATAGATCAAATGTGACATGTCATTACAGATTACTCTTGTATCTTTGGTGAATTCTGTTTTACGGGGTCTCAGGTGAATTATAGTACCTTATTTTTATTTCGGTCTGGTTTACAAATTTATCCACACACACAAAGACAAACACAGCTTTCAGTTTGGGAATTTAGCGCTGCCATAAAAGAGCTTAGACAACTCACCGGTCTTATTTTGACCAGCAACAAGCAGATGGTTGGATTTTTCTCTTGTTCTTGAGAATATTAGGCAGAACTATTTCCCTGACATAATAGGTACATCAATTCTTACACAAAACCAGTTTTGTAACACATTTTTTATTTTTGAAAATAGTACAGATGAGTCCTTCACACTTATCCATATCATGTCTGCTGTTGTAACATCTGCTTTATCTGTGCCTCTTTCTGGAATATAATTTATTACTTAGGACCAGGGGTGGGATTCAAATTTTTTAACAACTGGTTCTGTGGGCATGGCTTAGGTGGTGGGGGTGGCTTGGTGGTCATGTGACTGGGTGGGCGTGGCTTGGTGGTCATGTTATTGGCTGGGTGTGGCCAACTCAATATCACTCACATCGAGGCACGCATCTCCTCGCCTGGCCTCTCATGACTGTGGGGATGCTGCAACAGTCGTAAGTGTGAAAAATGGTTATAAGTCACTTTTTTCAGTGCCATTGTAACTTTGAATGGTCACGCCACACAAGCAAAGTACCAGCAAAGGAGGGGAAAAAAACTCCAGAGACATTCCTGAGACGGGAAGTCCAGTCCTGCCAAGAATGTAATAAGGGTTAACAGAGAGGCAGTTTCTGTAAGCAACACCAGAATGTTTCCTTCCTGCCTTCTTTACAGGATTAGGCCAGTAATTTCTTCTAACAACCGGTTCTCCTAACTGCTTAGAATGTTAACAACCGGTTCTAGCGAATAGGTGCGAACTGGTAGAATCCCACCCCTGCTTCGGACAAAAAAAAATCCTAAGAGCTCCCCTATCTTTACTTATAACAATCAAATTGCAATATATGAGGTGCTCATGCTTGAGTTAAAGACCAACTGAAATCCTTCATGCACCCAACTTCTGGGTAATAAGAATTTAGTGTATGTGTGTATAGACCATTGATTCCCTCATGAATGAATTCCAGGAGGACCTACAGATGTCCTTTCAAAGGATTTAATTCTTGTTTCTTCCCATTAAGCTCCACAAATGCATTAATCAGATTGTCAGGATTAGCCCTATATATATATATATATTAATCTGGTGTACGTGTGTTCCTGGGCAATGGGCCAGAAGTACTGCTTAACATCACACTGACTCCATAGTTTTGAAAAGTCTGGGAAGCCCCCCTGATTCTGAACCTCAAAAGTTCATCGGGGTCTTTTTTAGAACAAGGGTCATTCATGGGGTTGGAGGGACACATAGGGGAGGCTGTACATGACCGAAAGTAGGCTAAAAAAGTGAGTAGCAATAGCACTTAGACTTATATATTGCTTTACAATGCTTTTACAGCCCTCTCTAAGTGGCTTACAGAGTCAGCCTCTTGCCCCCCAATAATCTGGTCCTCATTTTACCCAACTTGGAAGGATGGAAGGCTGAGTAAACCTTGAGCCAGTCAGAATCAAACTGCTGGGCACGGTTAATCTGCAATAGCAGTACCACTTAGACATATATATATAACCTCACGGGGCTTTACAGCTCTCTCTAAGCTGTTTACAAGGTCAGCATATTGCCCCCGACAACAATATGGGTCCTCATTTTCTCCATCTCAAAAGGATGGAAGGCTGAGTCAACCTTGAGCCTCGTGAGATTCAAACTGCCAAATTGCAGGCAGCTGGCAGTCAGCAGAAGCAGCCTGCAGTACTGCACTCTAACCACTGCACCACCAAGGCTCTTAGGTATGAACATGGATTCCACTCAAATTAATGTATTATTAAATTGATTGTTAGAATTTAATAGGATCAATCCCATATACTAATAGTCTTCCTTTTCTACTGTAGTTTAAAATGCAATTAAGTATTGTAGCAAGGTTTGGAAAGTTTAGAGGATGCTAGAGGTTTGCCTGGAGTATCATAGTATTCACATCAGAGATGAAATGTGCATCTGAAGGAGAGGTGGTGGTGCTTGGGAAATCAGCAGTAGCATCACAGCTTCTCAGGGAGGTGACACAACATTCCAGGGTGGGGCCCAAGACAAGAACCTGTGTAGTCCTGACATGCATTGGGAGAGAGGCAAAGTTTCAAAAACCCTCGAAACTGCAGGATATATCTATTAGGTTGGAAAATTATAGCTTTGGTCTGGCAAGATTCTGTCTATTAAGTGCAAATATAGGAGAAAGAGACGCAAAGCTGGGGGGTGGAGTTAAGCACATCATCAGCTTAGAGTCATTACATTGCCTCAGGTGATACAAGTCCAGCCTCTCCTTGAATTCTGTTGACTCTTATCTAGTGCCAATTTGGTCCTGACCATTAGTAGATGAGATTCTTGCATAAGCTTGAGCAATAAACCTTCTAAACTGCAACTCAACATTTAATGCTAATTCTTTGTGGCCGATAGTGAGCAAATAAACTTATGGTCTCAAATAGGTCTCATGGTGTCAAATCTGAGGTTTGGGCTTGACAACTTCTGAACTAAGGGCCTTGGTGGTTCAGGCTGTTAATTGCCTAGCACTTAGTTCCAGCTGCCTGTAATTATTGCAGGCTCAAATCCCACCAGGCTCAAGGTTGACTCAGCCTTCCATCCTCCCAGGGTAGGTAAATTGAGGACCCAAGATTGTTGGGGCCAATAAGCTGACTTTGTAAAAATGCCGCTTAGTAATAAGCAGGCATATACAATGGAATGAAGGCTATTGGGTTATATCCCAAAAATTGTAAGCCGCCCTGAGTCTCCGGAGAAGGGCAGGATATAAATACGATTAAAAAAAAAATCTACAAGATATCACTGAGGGAAGGAAATAGCAGCCACTCTAGATAGATCAGATGAGGAAATTCAATTCTATGAGAAGGCTAAAACTTCTAATATTGAACTTGGCTATTATAACAGAATATTGGAAGTCTGACTGTACTTTATCTCCTCGTCCTTCAGTGAATTAGAGGGCTGTCTGTCTGAGCCACTTCATAATGCTTTTCTGGCTTAGAGAACTTTGTGGACTTACACAATGTTTCAGTCCATTTTGCCTAGGCAACAAATCCTGCATATCTCTATCGAGGTCATTTTGCTTACTATGTACAGTAGGGTTTTAGCTGCATTCACTTTGACTTCCTTGCCACCATTTGCATTTAATCAAGATGGCAATTACAGTGTGGAAGAACCTGCCACACCTGGTCATTTTAACAAGAGTAATTGAGGCTGTGCTATTAGGGCTGGGGTGTCATCTGAACCAGAGCATGGACTATCTGTAGCTATCAAGTATATAACATGGTGAAATATTGTTGGGACAAATCTAATATATTACATTTATGAGCTCTTTTGGCAGTTAATTATCTTTACTTAGCTGTGTTGTGAAAATGCATATTCTTAGTTGTGGGTAGTGAACCCAGCATAAAGTACACACCTGAGTCTAATAAAATCTGGATGCCCTTTATTGATAAATAAATAAAGAATAGGATCCAGCCTTAGTTACGCTTATTCATTGAGATTGATGTGATTTATTAGCAATGATTTGAATTAAACCCCAGTGATTTTTCAGTACATGTAGTAGCTGAGTTTCTCGGAGCCAATCATATGTAATTGCAAAATAATTAAAAGAGCACATATATACTAGAGGCATTTTTCTCCTCTTTTATAGCTGACGCTTGTTCTTGGTTTCTTATAATAAATTCCTTCAGCATGAGAAGAAAAGTCTTTTTATAAGTGAGCAGACCAATTTTGTGAATGTTTTTTTTAATACCAGAAAGCAAACAACCCCCTAACACAAACCACAAAATATGTAGCAGAATACATAAAAATAGCCCCACTATATACCAACGAAGAACCCTGAAATCCTCTTACAGTTCAAGAGTGAAAGGATTTCCAAACTATTCTTGAGAATCACTCAAGATTACCACTCACGTCTTGTCTGTCTATCCACTATTTGCCTCTGGAAAAACTCCCTACATAATTATTGAGAGGAAGTCTGAATTTTCTTACCTCCAATACATCCTTCCCTTCCTTCCCTTTCTTTTCCCAGTATTTAAAGCCATACATCAAAATTAGAGAGTTTGCTCTAAAGTTCCTTGACCAGTGGCATCGTTGTCCTCTCTGCATATCTCTGAATAGACTATATCCCAGAATAGACTATATCCCAGACCAAACACAAGTTGTTCAAATATGTTGGATTTCAATCCTTATATGACCCATCATAAATGGCCAATGAAGTTGAGCTTCAACATATCTGAAGAGTGTCATCGTGCATCTTCCCATTAAAAAGGGAAAATAAGAATGTCCACACAGTTGGACTAGGATAGGTGTATCCATGAAGGCATTTTCCATGTTTTAATATTTTCACTACATCATCATGAAAAGGCTTCCAAGCAGATCAAGCATATTCTTTTCAACAGACATGACAACTGAATCACCAGGCCATAGCTTTGCTTTTAGGTGTCCAAAAATAAGAGAAAAAAACCATCAAGAAACATATATTACAGTGCCTATGTGAGCCTCAGGTCCAAAGGATCAGACTCACCAATTAAGTTGCAGCACAGAAGACTTATTCAACCCTATGCACAATAATACAGTTAACTAAAGTTTTATTTAATTATTTAGAAGCCCTAATGGTGCAGTAGTTAGAATGCAATATTGTAGGCAAACTATGCCCACTGCAAGCAGTTTGATCCTAACTGGCTCAAGGTTGACTCCACCTTCCATCCTTCCAGGGTCAGTAAAATGAGGACCCAGATTGTTGAGGGCAATAAGCTACCTCTGTAAACTGCTTAGAGAGGGCTGTAAAGCATTGGGAAGCAGTATATAAGTCAAAGTGCTATTGCTATTTGGTTCAATACTAAATTAGCACCAGATAAGTGTCAACAAAATTCAGGAGGGATTGGACTTGGTCTCATTTGTGGGAACCTAATGATTCTGGGTTAATGACATGTTTAACTCCGCTCCCCAGCTCTGCCTGCTGTTCTCCTATATTGAGTTCCCCGCCTCTGCCATGACCTCTCCCAACCTTCAGAAAAGTTTTTGATTAATGTCCCTCTGAATGTAGAGGGTTTCATAAGGCAAAAGATTTGGCTCTCTTCTAAAGATAACAAACTTGGAGCATCCCCAGTTAGGAAATAGTTCCAAATCCTGGATCATGTTACTTGCATTTTTTTACAGCTTTGCTCAGTCTGTGTTATGTTTCCTTGAATGGGGCAATTAAATCTGGATTCATTATTCCAAATACTCCAGCTTTTAGTTATTCTGACCCAGAGACCAACTCTTTAGGTATCTACATTACAATGGGAAAAAGTTTTTATTCTTTTTAGAACTTTGCAAAACTATTAAAAACACATTTCACCAAACTAAACAATCACCAAATATCATCACTTGTTTTCCATGGAGTATGCTTTTGTACAAGATTTGAAATCTGAGCCTTCCAGCCAAGCTGATTCATGCTGCATTTTATGTAATTTAGCCTGAGTAATACAATACTAATCTACAGATAAATGTATTGCTCAGTATTTAAATAGAATGCGTAATTGCTTATCCCATGAACCACACATTTTCTTGCACAATGCTAAGTTTCCTGGGAAGTTCTGGAGCTCCATAGCACTATTATGAAAATAGGCCACGCAATGTTATGCTACCTAGAAATATTCCCTCATTGACTTCCTGGAGGGGTGGCTGAGAATGTATAATTCAGTGTGCAAAAACAGCAATGATTTGGTTGCAAATGAAGACAAATACACATTATCGACAGGATAATGTCAGTTATCAAACTGTGTCGGTCACCGGGATCAGAGGTTTAGTCTTCCAAACTTTTGCACTTGTGCTGGAGCCCATCTTCACAGAACTTCTCTCTGTGCTTTGGTCTATTCTGTGTGTTGTATTTACATGGTGCCTGTTGTATGTGGCTTTTTAGATGTTGATTGGGATGATGGCTAGCAATTAAGTTGTTGGTTGTTGTTTCCTTGTGCTTCCTTGCACAAGGAAAGAACAACCAATGACTTAATTGTACATAAGGAAACAACAACCTACCACTTAATAGCCAGCCATCAACACCCCAATCAACTTCTAAAAAGCCGCATACAACAGACATTCAGTTCTGTTTTCATATTGAATTTAATGGATAATTCATTCATATCTTTATTTGATGAGTTGTCCACCATTGACATAATAAGGAGATAGGTAGACATATAAGATAGGACTCCAGAAACCATCCAATCTAGCACCCTGTAATGATGAGTACTCCATATCCATAATAGTTCTGAAAAGATCAAAAAGAGAAGGGAAGGGAAGTCAAGTCGTCCTTTACAAAGCAATTGAATATATGCTTGATTTCAAATTCCTTAACCTAGGAATCAATTTCTGTCCTCTTTTACTCTGAGGGATCTCGTGGATCACTGTTAGTCTTAGTAGTATCAGATTACTATTTGGATGCAAGCATAATTTAGAAAAGCTTTTAAAGTATTCCATTTCTCGGTTGTTTTATCTCCATCATTCAGTATTTGAATAAACCATTTGCAGACCTTCACCTGTTGTGAGCTGGCTGATTTTCACACCGGTGTCTAACTTACATGGAAAGGTCTTTAACTTAGCTAGTGGGCACAGCACAATGGAAGGCCACAAACTGTTCTCTGTTGCCTTGGAATCCAAACACGAGACAAAATTATGGCAAGGGAAATTCTGGCTGAATGTTAGGGAATACTCCTAGGGAGGTGATGTGCTCATGCAAAGGCTGGAAAAACCATCTTTAGAGATGCATTCATTTGGATTCCTGAACTACGGTCTTTTCCAGCTCCATGGTTAGGGTTACATAATGCAACAAGCCATGATTTATTGGCAAACCTACAGTAGTCTGGGCTCTAAGCACACAAATGCCAAACCAAACAGACCACTGGAGACTTTAGCAAGATAGATGAACCATCCTTTGATTCCATGAACTCAATCATGGACAAACCTTTAAGAGCACTCAAGAACGTCCTCCTAACTTCAAACTCTTTGCTCATGTAATGGAAAATCAGTAGTTCTGTTTCCTTTTTGGAGTTTGGATGAGCGTATGCACCCCTCCCTGGCATGTCAAATGCAACCACCCTCTTGCAACAGATCTGACGAGGTTTGAAGTCCATAGAGACTTTGCCACGGATTTAAACAAGTCCCGGATCAAATCTGGAAAGAATGAGTTAATTCATCACAGCTGGGCTTTGGCCTCCGCATATCCCAGTGTGTCAGGGATACTACTTGTACTAAGATTGTGCAGCTGGGGCCCTTTCCTCCCCAGACCGAGGATGTCCTTTCTCTGCCAGTCACTGGATGTGATCTATACATCCCTTTTACACTTGGCTCTTTATGCAACAGCTCTGTTTATCAATTTGCAGAGTGGCCATCTCCAACTCATTTCCCATGGCCCTGTGGCTGAGATACTGCCACTGAGCAAAGCAAAAGATACCTGCTTTTTGGAAATTACCATCAGATGTACAATAGAAACTTTATTGATTTGGTTGTTTGATCATATCAAAAATATAAAACTGGTACAAGTAGACACAAAGAAGACAATAGGACATGTTCACCTCTACAGTTAACTTATCGCACTATAAGTAGGCATAGTGTTTCAAAGGGTCTGAAATGTATTTCTGGCAGTGCTGATTTAGAACATAGAATAATAGGGAAAGAAGGGACCTTGGGGGACTTCTAGTCCAATCCCCTTCCCTCTTGAGCAGGAGACCCTATACCATTTCAGACAAATAGCTCTCCAGACTCTTTTTGAAAGCCCCCAGTGATGGAGTACCACAACTTCTGAAGGCAAGTCATTCCACTGGTTAATTGCTCTCAGTGTTAGGAAATTTGCTCTCAGTGTCAGGAAGTTCTAGGTTGCTTCTCTCCTTGGTGAGTTTCCCTCCGTTGTTTTTCATCTTGCCTTTAATTTAATACCTGAAGCAACCCTTTAGCATTAAATGCCATGAAATGTCCATGGCCCTCCACTCCAAAAGATCAGGCTATGATCCAATAGGATGCAGAATGTTTGCACATGGAAGATACTGTGGCACAGTGGTTAGAGTGCATTACTGCAGACTACTTCTGCTGACTGCCAGCTGGCTGCAAGTTCAAATCTCACCATGCTCAAGGTTGACTCAGGCTTCCATCCTTCCGAGGCGAGTAAAATGAGGAGCCAGATGGTTGGGGGCAATAAGGAAGACTCTGTAAACTGTTCAGAGAGGGCTGTAAAAACACTGTGAAGTGGTATATGAGTCTAAGTGCTATTGCTATTGAGTTCAAGGAGGAAACGAGAAAGACTTGTGTCTAAAAGTTAGAGAGAGAGAGAGACAGTAGATAGACCAAACGTCTGGCTGGATGCAAAGACAGCACCCTACGTTGCTGTGCTTAGAAAACCCATCACTTCTTCTCAATGTCCTCATTATTTCTTTTAAGGTGTGAAGGTGCCGGGTTTTCTCTCTCTCTATGTGTTTATGTATACAAGCATGTGTGTGCGTGTGTTCAAAACGCTTCCAGCTGCCAAACCTTCATCTGCAAAAATGTCTCTCCTCTTCTCCAGCCTTGCTCCACCCCCCTTTTTTTTTTGATTTGTAGAAAGTGCAAGTAATAGGCCTGTCATCACCGAGGCGCAGCAATAGGTTTCTGCTAACACCTCTGGCGTTTGTGTCATCACTTTGGTTAACTGACTTCAAGTCTACGCTGGAAATTCTTTTGCGATTCTTTTTCTTGTTTTGAGATGGGGTTGCATCAAAATGCCACCACCAAAAGCAGACATCAGTGTAATGGGATCTAAACATAAAGTCATTTCCACAACAGCAACAGAAATGTCTCTTAAGTTAAATTTATTTTCCTTGTTGTAACTCCCACGTATGCTCTTCAAGCAGCTTTACAAAACAGTGCAGTACCTTAAGCATCCAAAATCTTTACAGGCTTCGTTCTGGCTTTCTTCAAGGAAGTGGGAGGTAGGTATGCAGCCTCGAGTTCCCCCCACCCCGAGTTCCCAAAACTTCCCAAATGAAGGAAAAGCTAAAAAGATCTTGATTGCAACTTAAATATGACTTTCTTCCATGAGTAGAATTTTGCTTAACGTCTATGGAGAGTCTCAGTCATTTGGCTCATGGTTGTCTCAGTCTTTTTCAAAAGGCAACTGGACTTCCTTTGTTTTTCCTTGAGGAAGTTTCACTTCTCATCCAAGAGGCTTCATCAGTTCTGGCTGGATGATCAGGGGGTGGTGGAGGGGAATGGGAGGATTTATATTCGTTTGGATGCAGGATTGTCTGAAATTCTTTGGAATAGAAACCCTTCCATTTTCCCCCTTCCCCCCCCCCACACACACTTTCAGTCAGAACTGAAGAAGCTTCTTGGATGAGAAGTGAAACATCTTCTACAAGGAAAAAAAACAAACTCCAGATGCCTTTTGGAAAAGTACCTTTCAATACTGGAAAAATCCACGTCAGCAAACATGGAGCAATCATCAGCAATGCAAAAACCATCATGGTGAGCTATGAGTCACAGAAATGTGTAACCCTAGAGTAAAATGTCCACAAGCTGGAACAAGCATCAATCAAACTGTTTGTGGAGGGGAAATATCATCTAAGAGTAGAGTAGAGTAGAGTAGAGTAGAGTAGAGTAGAGTAGAGTAGAGTAGAGTAGAGTAGAGTAGAGTAAAAGGGAAGGGAAGGGAAGGGAAGGGAAGAGAAGATAATGTATTGGAATGAAGAATAGGATCGGATCGGATAGGATAGGATAGGATAGAATTAGAATAGAACAGAACAGAACAGAATAGAATAGAATAGAATATAGAATAGAGTAGAATAGAATATAGAATAGAGTAGAATGGAATGGAATGGAATGGAATAGAATAGAATAGAATAGAATAGAATAGAATATAGAATAGAGTAGAGTAGAATAGAATAGAATAGAATATAGAATAGAGTAGAATAGAATATAGAATATAGTAGAATGGAATGGAATGGAATGGAATGGAATGGAATGGAATAGAATAGAATAGAATAGAATAGAATAGAATAGAATGTATTGGAATGAAGAATAGAGTAATAATGGAATGGAATGGAATGGAATAGAATAGAATAGAATAGAATAGAATAGAATAGAATAGAATAGAATAGAATAGAATAGAATAGAATAGAAGCTGGAAGGGACTTTGGAGGTCTTCTAGTCCAGCCCCTGTTCAAGCAGGAGAACTAATACCATCTCAGATAAGTGACTGTCCAGTCTCTTCTTAAAAACCTTCAGTGATGGAGCACCCACAATTTCTGCATAGTATCTAGATAGTATATGCTTTCCCCCCTCACTGTAGGCATCATTTCAGACAGAGCAGAAAGTCAAAAATAGTTGCATTAGATTTAGCAGAATGTTTGCATGAGATTTTGGCTGTCGGCATTCATGCTCCTGTGCCTCCTTTTTTAAGGGATGTGTGAATCTCATAGCTGGTACGTGGTGAATTACATTAGGTTTGTGTGTGTGTGTGTGTGAATACAGGGCTTAGGAAGACAAATGGCTACTTTTATTGCAAGCCTTTGCCCATAAGGCCCCATGTTTGCATTCTCTAAGGGGACAGCGATTAGGAGAGATGAGCAGGAAACTTGGATCAAATCCCTGGTGACAGATTGAAGATTGGACTTACTGCTTCCAAAAGGGATTTAAGAGAAGCTAAATAGGATAGTGGCTGTGAGGTTAATTTGTGAATGGAGGAAGGGAAGAGCCGGAAGAGTAGAGACTCATTCACAATTAATTGAGAACATTGTGCCGGCTCCTCCATTCAGTCCTAAGGAGGAGAAGGATTTGAGTTAATGGTTAATGCCATTAAAAGGAGGAGGAGGAGGAGGAGGAGGAGGAGGAGGAGGAGGAGGAGGAGGATAGTATACTATAAGATGATGTGCAACATGCAGTAGGAAAACATCAGAGGGAACCAAAGATATGGATGACAACGTGCATCTTGCACAATTGGCAACATTAAAAAATTGAAGAAGCCTGATAGTTATATAACCAGGAGGCCCAACCAAGATGCCTGGGTCAGGGTTTCAGTAACCACTTCCTCAGATGTTGCCAACATTGCCATAGAGGATCTCAAATATTTCGTAGTTACTGACCTCCAGTTCTAAATACTTTGAATATTTCACCACCTCCCCGAGTTCTGTTACATATTGTTTTGAATTTCCTAGCCCCAAGAGACCAGAAACAACCTTCCCTTCCATTGTCTTTCTCCTTCCTTCCTTCCTTCCTTCCTTCCTTCCTTCCTTCCTTCCTTCCTTCCTTCCTTTCTTCCTTCCGTACTTACTTACTTACTTACATACTTACTTACTTACTTCCTAAAATAGACTAATTAAAAGCAATAAGCAGGGCAAAAAGAGGTGCATGGGGAATAAGTATAAGATGAAACATTCATCTAAAAGTAGACCAACAAAGTGTTCCAACTTAACCCAGTATCCTGATAGATAGATAGATAGATAGATAGATAGATAGATAGATAGATAGATAGATCGGTAGGTAAATATATGATATGATATTATTTATTTATTTTATTTTATTTTATTGGACTTATATGCCGCCCCATCTCCGAAGACTCGGGCTCACAGATTAAAACATATAAATACAATAAATAATTAAAAAGAAATTAAATCACTAAAGCCCAATAAAACCCAAATTAAAATTTAAAACTATCCCACACCCCCCAGCAAGGTGATCACAGCCCGACTTGGTCAAATAGCCAGGTCTTCAAATCACGGCGGAAGGTGCGGAGGTCAGGGGCCAGGTGGAGGTCCAGAGGCAGTTGATTCCATAAGTCAGGGGTCGCCACAGAGTAGGCGTGCTGCCGGGGGACCGCCAGCCGACATTGGCTTGCCGACGGGACCCCGAGGAGCCCCTGCCTGTGTGCCCGTACAGGGCGGTTGGTTCTCGATATCGGTAGGAGGCGCTCCCTTAAATATTGTGGACCCATGTCGTGTAGGACTTTGAATGTTAAAGCCAAAACCTTGAACCTCACCCGGAGTGCAACCGGCAACCAATGATATGATATGATATGATATGATATGATATGATATGATATGATATGATATGATATGATAGAGAGAGAGGAAGAGAGAGACAGACAGAGAGATACCAACTCATGAACAATCTTATTCAATACTAGGGTGGCACACAGTCTGTCCCAATGATTGCTGCAAAGTCGTCAGTAGAAATTAAGCATTTTGGAATGGGACCTTACAGGAATTCTAACTTTATTCATTCATCTGTTTGCTCCCTTGTGAATGAGCAGGCTGTTGCTTGGATATAAATCTGCCTTGGCATCTTCTGCCTGCCTACAAAGGAAAACAACTAAGCAAACCTGGATAGGTCCAGCCATAGTTTGTTCAGTTTTATGTGCAACCTGATTACTCAGCCTTGCTCTTGGCTCATGGAGCGTTTTTGGCTTAGGATTCGTTAGGAGGGAAACAAGCCAGAGTTCCCAGTATGCACATAAAACTAAATAAACCATGGACAGGACTGTCTGGGTTTATTTAACCACTCCCCTTTATTTAGCCATTGGGAACAACCAAGCAGCTCAGCACTATAAACCAGAATTTAACATGCCATCTGACTAAGACCATAAGATAAGATTGTTCTTAGGCAAAAAATCAGCTGGTTGTTTTTGCAGGCAGCCATACAGAGAGCTTTCAATCCCCATCAGAGGTCCTATATTTTCTATTATTATTTTTCCTGTGACTTATCTACAAGCTACCAGGTAATTATGACTGGATCTGGTGCTTCTGATTATTGGATTCTTCCCAAGGATCTAGGTTAGTTACAGATATGATTGTAATATACCTTTCCAGATCTTTTGGTTTGGGATTATTGTAGCTGTCTATGGAGATTCTCAGTCATCCAGGTCATGGTTGTCCCACAGGTGCTTTTTCAAGACAAACCTGGACTTTCTGGTTTTTCTTTGAAGACGTTTCGCTTCTCATGCAATTTGCATCCTTTTTGAGAGTCGTTGAGGCCACTTGGAGATTTATCTGTGTCCTCAGGGTCACCCGAACAGTGCAAATCTGTGCGGAGCCTTCTTGGAACTGTTGAGAGAACTGTGTTGTAGACTGGAGATGCCTCACGGTGTGTTGAGGCAGGGCTGTTCAACATAGATGGCCTCTTTGACCCCTCTTTCAAACCAGCGGTCCTGCAAATGACCAGCTGTCTGAAAGGCGCATAAATCCTTCCATTCCCCATCATCCAGCCACTTGGATAAGAAGCAAAACATCTTCAGAGAAAAACAAGGAAGTCCAGTTGCCTCTTGAAAAAAGCTCCTTTGGGACAATTATTGTAGCTGTTGTTAAGTGTGAGTAATCTACAATGGGACTACTTCCTTCTTTTCAATAACTGTTACATCAGATATGCTGTGAGTGAGAAGCCTGTCTGTCTGGATCTTAACCTACTCATTATTATTGTTATGGTTGGTCACCGGATGTTTAGGCTGGATTTGGCATTTTCCTCCATCTACTGAGTCCTTCCCAAGGACCTGTGATTTGCAGATATTATTTTTTGATGGTGCCAAAGGTAATGTTGGAAAATGTAAGCTGTCTCTTGCAATTGACCAATGGCAATTTTGTCAATTGATGGTGTTCAAGTGGTGCTTCAAATGTTTTGGGCGCATTATTGTTATTAACCAAAAGCTATTGAAAAATAAACCTCAGCGTGTTACTGCAATCTAAGCCAGATACTTTTTTTTGGGTAATCCTGGGGTTTTTTAAAGGGCTTGCTTGTTTTTGAAGAACAGGAAAAGGAAGACAAGAGATTTGTTGGGGGAGGGGGCAGAGGGGAAAGGAGGGAAAGATTGATAGCACAGAAATTTTTGCACCCACACAAAAAAGTCTCATGGCTTGAAAAACACATAACTCTCTCTAATACAGAGGAAGAGGAAGAGAAAGAAATACCTGAAACAGTAAACCATTAAAAATAGAAATAGAATAACTGAGTTGGAAGGGGCCTTGAAGGTCTTCTAGTCCAACCCCCTGCTTAGGCACTTCAGACAAATGATTGCCCAATCTCTTCTTAAAAACTTCCAGTGTTGGAGCATTCGCAACCTCTGGAGGCAAATTGTTCCACTGATTAATTGTTCTGTCAGGAAATTTCTCCTTAGTTCTAGGTTGCTTCTCTCCTTCATTAGTTTCCACCCATTGCTTCTTGTCCTGCCCTCAGGTGCTTTGGAGAAGAAAGAACAGGGGTTGGCTGACATGAGTTATGAAACCCATCTCTTGGTTGGTTCCCTCAGCTCCACATTTCACCTTTTCAGTTCTGTTTTTGAGCTGCTATGTTGCTCTGCCTTTGATCTACACACACTCTGCATATGCATTGAGCGAGGGAGGTCCAGGCTTATGGACTGAATCTTTGAAAATGGCTGAAGGTATCAGGTTTTCTTTCAACTGCAATAGAATTCCCTGATTCGGCCTTACCCTTTGGAACCCCTGATAGAGGTTCAGAGTAATCAGAAGTATTTGGGTCATCTTGAGCTACAAATTTCCGAGAGCCAGTCACTTTAGGTTTCCAGGAACCAATCAAGATAAACTGTTCTTGCATTTAACTTTTAGCCTTGATGGCAATGTTGTTATTCTTATTATTACTTATTATAACCTTATTATTACCTTTATTGTCAGAGTACAACATGTGTGCAATGAGATTGGCCGAGCCTCCCTTCGTGCACCCCACACACACACAACTCACAGTGAGGACAGAAGTCCCTAACCCAGTCCCAAAATTATTACACTATGACTTTGTTGCACAACACACCGGCCCCACAAGTCTACCATACTATGTTGACATGAAGTTATTTTCCATTCAGAAGTCTAACAGCCCACGGGTAGAAACTGTCCTTCAGCCTGTTTGTGCTGCTGGCTATGCTTCTATATCTCCTACCCGATAGTAGGAGAGTGAAGAAGTGCTGACCGGGGTGTGAGTCATTCCTGAGGATTTTCCTCACTCTTCTAAGGCAGTGAGCCCTAGCAAGGTCATCTAGAGGTATCAGGGAACAGCCCACAATGTTTTGTGCTGTGCTCACCACTCTCTGTAATGTCTGTCTATCCACGGCTGCAAAGCCAGCATACCACACCGTAATGCAATATGAGAGGATGCTTTCTATTGTTAAGGTGACCAACTTTTTTACAATGAACAGGACACAAATAAATTGAAGGAAAAAACCAAAGCCACTTGCGTGCGGCGCACTCTTGCGCGTGGTGCACTCTCTCAAAACAATTCTCCTGTGTGGAGCGCATGCATCTCATAATCGCGTCTCACCGCACTGTACCGAGCCTTGACGAATCGTCATGTCAAATACAAATACGTCACATCACACACAACGGATCGGATTGGCATCAATCCAATACAGAGATTTACAAATTAGTCTTCAAGTATCAAAATGGAGGACATGTAGGAGGACACTTTTTAAGGGAGGACAGAACTTACAAAAGGAGGACTGTCCTCCCTAAAGGAGGATGGTTGGTCACCTTACTATTGTGGACCGGTAAAAGGAGGTCATCAGTCATTGTGTGTGATTGTGTGACTGTATCTGAAGACCATCTGCTGGAAACTAGGTGGTCTACTTAGTTGGCTATCAGAAGAACAGATGCTGGGCTATAGGGACTAGGACTCTAATCCAGTAAGTAAAAAGCCCTGCTTATGTTGTTGTATTCTAAGCAGAAGATGGGTTTTCTTTCATTAATCTATGAAGACAAACCTCTTTTTTTCTAGAACATATTTTAGTTTTCTTTCTTTTTTCTTGTTTATCTTTCCATTCCCACTCATGGCTCCCTTCGTCTTCAGAATCCCTCCATCATTTCAGACCAGGAAAACTCTGGGGGAACTCAAAATCTTCAATGACCATGATTGAGAATTACTGGTCTATGGTAAACCAATATTGTCGGATAAGGATTGATATTTACCAGTGACTTCGCTTATGGATTGCAAATTAGTCTCTAAATACCCCTTTGAATGCTAATTTTTAGCCCTAATTATAGGCAGCCTTAATAATTACACCCTATTTCATTGTTATAATTATCCCCAGTTCACGGCAAGAGTCTTTCCTATGCATTTTGTAAGTGTGATTCCAAAGCCGTTAGCATGATAAACAAGTATTAAAGCTACATGGTAATTAGTTGCATACTCATTTACATTTGAATTGTGTACACTTGGGGAGAAAATAGCATGAAAAGATTTCAGGAGCCCTCAGAGCCACAAGAGAAGGTTCTGGAGTGGAGTGGAAAAGAGAGTTGCATTGACGGTGTGGAAAAACCATAAATACATCAGGGTATTTTGATAAAATGGGATAACGCCTCCCTGTTAAAATTTGTAATCTGGTAAGATTTGGTTGAATCATGTCCTCATGGGAAGGAGCGGCAAGTGATCACAATTGTAGATCCCAGACTATTATTCTATATTCCCCATTTTGGAGGCCAGTGTCTATTACCTCATTTATTCCAGGAGTAGCAAGTTATGTTTTCACGGAAATCTTTTCTCATCTTCTTAAGTAGGGCTTTGGACCTCTGCCTCCACATTGTATCCTAAGTGCAGCACTTAATCTTTACTCTGAGCTAGCCCTAAACCAGCTATTACTGGACATTGTTTATGTCCATTAGATAATAGGAATATTTTCCCAGACAATAGAAATGCTTTTCCAGTATTTGCTTTTTCTCTTGAAAGGAGATAGAAGATAGCTGGATTGGATGGATGGATGGATGGATGGATGGATGGATGGATGGATGGATAGATAGATAGATAGATAGATAGATAGATAGATAGATAGATAGATGGATAGAGATAGGCAGGCAGGCAGGCAGGCCTGATAGATAGAAGATAGATGGATTGGATGGATGGATAGATAGATAGATAGATAGATAGATAGATAGATAGATAGATAGATAGATAGATAGATGATGGATGGATAGAGATAGACAGACAGGCAGGTAGACAGACAGACAGACAGACACTAGTGGATAGATAGATACCGGTAAATAGAATCTGAATTTTTATCATGTGACCCTGGGAATGCTGCAATGGTCATAAGTGTGAAAAACGGTCATAAGTCCCTTTTTTCAGTGCCGGCATACCTTCGAACTGTCACTAGATGAATGATTGTAAGTTAAAGACTATCTCGCTATAATTCTGTATGAGTGTCCCAGCAGCATTTTGTTAGATCAAAATGCCACCCGTATAATATTAAGGGATTTTTTAAAAAAGTTTTGTGTGGATTCCAAAGCAACGGAACAGAATATAAGTCACCAGAATATAACACTGACAGCATACCCCACTCCTTTCTAACACTGATGAAGTTACCTACTTAGGGTAATGAAATATCTACAAGAAAATAAGCAAGCTCAGAGAGCACCAAGGAGCCCTCAATGGAACAGAATCTTTAGGCACTTCATACAATTGGATTGTTGAAGTTGTGATCAAGGGTGGGCTACTGGGGGCTCGGGAGAGCCCCTAGCTAAGACTCTGTGGGGCTCAGAGAGCCTCCAATAACCTCAGAAAGACAAGCAGCAAGGGAAAGCTCTTAATAGGCTTCATTGAACTTCTGGGCATTCAGCCAAGAGCATTTCACACCTCGTTAAAGTGTTGCAAGCTAGATAAACAATCCACTCAGTGCTTGAGAGGGAGAGCCATTGAGAAAATCCAATAACATAGCCACTAGCCTCCGAGGGGATTAATTCCCAAATAATAAGAATCACGTAACTCACCAGAAACTCCACTAAGACTCCAAGAGTGGGCCTTGGTGGTGCAGGCTGCTAAATGCCTAGCACTTAAGTTCCAGCTGCCTGCAATTACTGCAGGCTCGAATCCCACCAGGCTCAAGGTTGACTCAGCCTTCCATCCTCTCGGGGTAGGTAAACTGAGGACCCAAGATTGTTGGGGGCAATAAGCTGACTTTGTAAAAATGCCGCTTAGTAATAAGCAGGCATATACAATGGAATGAAGGCTATTGCTGAGCACACTGGGTTGTATCCCAAAAATTGTAAGCCGCCCTGAGTCTTCGGAGAAGGGCGGCATATAAATGTAATTAAAAAAAAAAGATCCCTCTCACAGTCACTGCTATTAAGCCTGGCTTCCCACAGTCTTTTATTTAAGTATTAAATGCACAAAATAATAAACAACTTTTTGGTATATATCTTTTTTTTAGGTAATTAGGGCAAAGAAATGACGTTGAGTTGGCCACACCCACTCAGTCACATGACCACCAGCCACGCCCACCCAGCCAGTCATTAGGACAGAGAGCCCCTTGCTAAAAAAATTTGAAGCCCACCCCTGGCTGTGACCCCACCCTCTGTAGTTCCTGCTCTTATTTTTGTTGCAACTTTATTCCCCTTGCACCCTGTTCCTGGTGCTTGGATTGTGTTATCTTGTTTATAATATGCCTTGAATTTATCTGCTGCCGGAGAGCTGAGCCTTGCTGAGCAGTCTAAAAGTATAAAACAGAAAGTGTGGCAAATGTAGAACCTATAAATATCACAGAGGTGCGACTTGACTAATGGGAGATATTGTGCCCATCTTTAGAGTACAAGAAGAGTTGGTTGGAGACACTCATGAGAGACTTTCTTGGCTGGATTGCTTTTAAGGATGAAAGCGTCTGCAGAATTTGTGCCTTTTTTTCGTTTATTGCAATGGGTTCAAAGTTCCATGGGTTAGTTGGTTGTTTTTTTAAGGATACCGCATCCTTCTTGTCCACTTCCATCAGCACCCCTTCTATGTCAATGTCATACTTTCTCTCCATTGTCCATTTAAACAAGTGAGGTACTAATACCACTCTATAAAGCCTTAGTAAGACCACACCTAGAGTACTGCATCCAGTTTTGGGCACCACGTTATAAAAAAGATGTTGAGACTCTAGAAAAAGTGCAGAGAAGAGCAACCAGGATGATTAGGGGACTGGAGACTAAAACATATGAAGAACGGTTACAGGAACTGGGCTTGGCTAGTCTAGTGAAGAGAATGGGCTACCTGACTCTGTTGTTAAATCCTCAAACCCCCACTCCTTCCACTTCAAACTATCCACTATTGACCTCACCCCATTCCTAAGAGGTCTGCAAGAGGTGTGCATAAGTGCACCATCATGCCTCCCATCCCTGTCCTATTGTCCCCATTTATTTGTACCTATTTCCTGTATTCTTACTCATGTTTATACTTATACCTATTATCTTGTAAGCGATTGATAAATAAAATAAAATAAAAAAATAAATAAAGGACCAGGGGAGACATGATAGTAGTCTTCCAATATTTGAGGGACTGCCACAGAGAGGAGGAGGTCAAGCTATTTTCCAAGGCATCTGAAGGCCATACAAGGAATAATGGATTGAAACTGAACAAGGAGAGATTCAACCTGGAAATAAGGAGAAACTTTCTGACAGTGAGAACAATCAACCAATGGAACAGAAGTTGCCCTTGGAAGTTGTGGGAGCGTCATTGCTTGAGACTTTCAAGAAGAGATTGGACTGCCATTTGTCAGAAATGGTGTAGGCTCTCCCGCTTGGGCAGCGGGTGGGGGTTGGACTAGATAACCTACAAGGTCCCTTCCAACTCTGATTATCTGTTATCTGTTAAACCAGCAGCCCAGGAAACTTCAACATGTGGAGAAACCCAATGAACAGAAATAATTCTGGCCATTCCATTTTCATTGCTTGGAGGTTTTTTTTTTTTTTGACGGCTTTGAATGACATGAAAATGCTCCAACCCTGGAAGCTTTTAAGAAGAGACTGGACAGGCACTTGTCTGAAATGGTATAGGGCTGTGATGGCAAACCTATGGCACGCGTGTCACAGGTGGCACACAGCCATTTGTGCGGGCACGCGAGTCCCAGGCAAACTTACCTCACTGCGCATGCGCATACCTCCCAACTGAGTTTTTGCACCTTTTTCAGCCTGCCAGAGGCTTGAGGGAAGCTTCTGCAGCCTTTGCAGGCTGAAAAATAGGCCCGTTTTGTCACTTCCTGTATTTCTGCAAATACCAGAAGTGATGAAACGGGTCCATTTTTCGGCCTGCAAAGGCTGCAGAGGCTTCCCTCAAGCTTCTGGCAGGCCAAAAAAGGCCTGAAATGGGCCAAAAATCAGCTGGGAGGCATAGTGCAGGTAATCACACTTGCATGCGCAGGGGGAGTGGGGTGCATGCATTGCCTTCTGGGTGCTGGCACATGTGCGCGCAAGTGCAATTTTTGGCACAGGAGCCCAAAAAGGTTAGCCACCAATGGTATAGGGTTTCCTGCCTAAGCAGGGGGTTGGACTAGAAGACCTCCAAGGTCCCTTCCAACTCTATTATTCTATTGGCCATTGGCTATCTATTTATCGGATTCAGCAGATCTTTTCAAATATTGGATTGTAGCTTGACCCAAAGGTGCTTTTTCAGGAGGCAATGGGACTTTCTTGTTTTGTTCTTTTGAAGACGTTTCACTTCTCATCCAAGAAGCTTCTTCAGCTCTGACTGGAAGGTGGGGAATGGAAGGATTTATACTCCTTTGGAGACAGCTGGTCATTTGCATCCTTTTAGAGGGTTGTTGAAGCACTTGGAGGTTTATCTGTGTCCTCAGGATCACCTGAGTAATGCAAATGGTCCCTGTAGGTCCTTGGCTTTTCCAGCTGGCCGACCTGGACTGATGGCAGGGTTTTTATTGGTATTTGTTACTTTTAATTAGGTTATTTAATTAGGTTATTGGGGTGTCTATTTAATACTTTTTAAAATTTTGTATTGTATGTATTTATTGTTGTGAGCCGCCCTGAGTCCTGAGATAGGGCGGCATAAAAATCCCAATAATAGATAGATAGATAGATAGATAGATAGATAGATAGAGTGAGAGAGAGATGGTTGGTAGGTAGGTAGGTAGATAGGTAAGTAGGTAGATAAATAGATAAATAGATAAATAGATAAATAGATAAACAGATAAACAGATAAATAGATAAACAGATAAATAGATAAATAGTCTTGCAATTTTTCCACTGGAAATCCATTCCTACTCCTACACCATTCAGTTCATCCCAAATTGTATAGCTAAAAGATCTGGTCAGAGCTGAAGAAGCTTCATGGATGAGAAGCGAAACCTCTTCAAGGAAAAAAAAACCAGAAAGTCCAGTTGCCTCCTGAAAAAGCACCTTTGGGACAACCATGACCTGGAAGACTGAGAATCTCTACAGATTGTAGCTTGAGTGGGGGGCTTGCATGCAATATGTGTCCCCGCTCCCATTGAAGTGATCCAAATTTCCAACATGGCAGCTGTGATGTTGCAATTGTAGCTCTATATGTTTTTAAGTATATTATGTATTAAATAATAGGGAAATTCTTGATTGCACAATTGTGGGACATGTTTTTAAACCATTTTTTTTCTGGCCATATCTCTTGGAGACCTCTGTTTCCCCCTGTGGGGCCCTGTCCACACTGCCACTATTCCAGACTTCTGCCCTCTTCCTTTTGTGATATTTTATCATCCTTTCTCTTTTCCCCCTGGCATTGCCTCCTCTTCCCAAATCGGTATGTAGGTAGTCCCCGTCTTATGACCACAATTGAGATTAGCAAACCCAATAGGAAATCCCCATACTTATGACATGAACTGTGCAGTCCTTAAGCGAACCTGGCTTCCCCTATTGGGTTTGCTTGACCAGAATTCAACAGGAAAGATTGCAAATGGGGATCACATGACCCAGGGATGCTTCAGCCGTGATAAATACATGCTCACTGCCCAAATTCTGATCACGTGACCCCCCAAGGATGCTGAAGTGGCCCTAAGCATGAGGGCCGGTTGTAAGTCCTTGCCATTGCAATGTTGAGCGGCCACTAAATGAATGGCTGTAAGTCAAGGGCCACCTGAATCCTTTTCCTTCTCTCCCCATCCCTGTTTTTTTTTTTCATCTAAATCCAAATTAGTTTTTTTCCCTCCCTTCAACATGCAGTCGGTGTCCTTTGCAGCTTTGGGTGATTGCTGGAGGGAAAGAAAAGCAGGATATTCTTGCACGTCTAAAAAGAGCCAATCTTCTAACGTCAGAAAACAGATCTGCTGAATGTCAGCTACACAGAAGGCTGCAGTGATGAAGCCTTCAGCCTGTCACCACCCAAAAACTTCAGAGTGAAATATCCCAAGGGCTGCCAACCAGAGCTGCCCAATTCCCATGGCTGGGAAACAGTATTGGCAGCAGCTGAAGAGAAAGCCTCGCGGGCCAAATGTTTAAGTCTCTCCCACCACTCACTCCTGTTCCATAAATGCAGCAGCTATTTACTCTCCAAGCAGTCCTCTCATTGGAAGGAGAGAAAAAAAAGGGGGAGATTTTGGTCTACCTGGACTCATTTCTGGAGAATCAAGCCCCCAAGGTTTCTTGCAAGATGGGGACGGAGACTGTGGGAAAGATCAGCTAAGTGACTTTTTTTTTTTAATTACATTTATATGCCGCCCTTCTCTGAAGACTCAGGGCTGCTTACAATTTTGGAATACAACCCAATGCTCAGCAATAGCCTTCATTCCATTGTATATGCCTGCTTATTACTAAGCGGCATTTTTACAAAGTCAGCTTATTGCCCCCAACAATCTTGGGTCCTCACTTTACCTACCCCGAGAGGATGGAAGGCTGAGTCAACCTTGAGCCTGGTGCAGGGATTCGAGCCTACAGCAGTTGTAGGCAGCTGGAACTTAAGTGCAGGCAATTAACCGCCTGAGCCACCAAGGCTCAAGACTTTGAAAGGTAGATTGCGAATTTTTTGGGGGGGGGTTGAGAATTTCAGGGTGACTCAACTGGTCTGTTTACTATAATGTGATAATTTGATCATAAAGATTTTCTAAAAAAAAAGAGAGCGAGAGAGAATTTTCATCATGAAGCCATTGGTAAAGAATCCCAGCGTGTAACCGTCCTTGGGATTGGCTAAAAAGGTCTCCAAGCTCTCTGGTGATTTCTCCATAAAGCAGCACGGCTGCGATGCTCAATATTTTTGAAATGAAGTAGCGGGAATTTCCTCCCAGCTTAACTTAATATTGTTCAGAGAAACAGCTTTTCCTTTCTCCGTTTCCCAAGGGGCACTGAGTTTCTTTTAACACCATTCTAACTTTCAACCATGTGTGCTTCTGCAGGGGAAAAAGGGTGTACATTCATTTTCCCTTGATTTCAGTTGTTGTTGTTGTTATTGATTCGTCACACAGCCACATGTTCAGATTGGATTTGGTATTTTTGTCTACCTATTGAGTCCTGTCCAAGGATCTGAGATGATGATTATAATTTCTCCCCTCCTCCTCCTCCTCCTCCTCCTCCTCCTCCTCCTCCTCCTCCTCCTCCTCCTCCTCTTCTCTTCTTCTTCTCTTCTTCATCTTCTCCTCCTCCTCCTCTTCTTCTTCTTCTTCCTCCTTCTCTTCTTCTTCTTCCTCCTCCTCTTCTTCTTCTTCTTCTCCTCCTCTTTTTCTTCCTCTTCTTCTTCTTCTTCTTCCTCTTCTTCTTCCTCTTCTTCTTCTTCTCCTCTTCCTGATCCTCTTCTTCTTCTTCCTCCTCCTCTTCTTCTTCATCTTCTCCTCCTCCTCCTCCTCTTCTTCTTCTTCATCATCTTCTCCTCCTCCTCTTCTTCTTCTTCTTCTTCCTCTTCTTCTTCCTCTTCTTCATCTTCTCCTCCTCCTCCTCCTCTTCTTCTTCCTCTTCTTCATCTTCATCTCCTCCTCCTCTTCTTCTTCCTCTTTCTTCTTCTCCTCCTCTTCTCCTCCTCCTCCTCCTTCTCTTCCTTCTTCCTTCTCCTCCTTCCTTCCTTCTTCTTCCTCTCCCTCTTCTTCTTCCCTTCCTCCCCCTCCTCCTCCATGATCTCTATTATTTCATGATCCCTGAGCCTATCTGGAAAAGCATTTGGGACACTCTGCCAAGAGTAAGGCCTTTTTCTTAAGAGAAGGAATTAAAACTGGGAGGAAACAGCCCCTTTGAGAGAGAAAAGGGGAGGCTGGTTGTGTGCCTCTCTGCTATTCTATTGAAGTCTTTCTCTACTTATCTGGCTTCTATTGGCAACTTCACTGATGCGCGGGAGGGAGAGAAAGGAGCTGTCCGGGGCAAAGGGGGACAATGGAAGGAGGACGGGGAAATGAAAGGGGAAGGAAGGAAGGATCGGCCTTCCAACTCGGGGAACTTTCGGGGCTCCCGGGCCGTTGCCAGCCATTCTTCCTCCCCCGGGAGGGTGCCAAAAGGCTGGGCTAATCCAAGCGAGGGGACGGGAACCGGAGCTGTCCTCCGTTGGCCCCCATCCCTTTCTCCTCCCAATTCGGTCCCTGTCTTGCCAGGGGAACGGAGCGGCTCGGAGCTGGAGCGGCTCTTCGGAGGCGGAGGCCAGCAAAGGGTCAACGGGAGTGGGAAAGCAGCCCAGAGGCCGCCGAGGCCGCCTCCAGCGGGGGACGAGCTACCCAACTCCCCTAGCCTCCGCAAAGAGGCGCCCCGCAAGAGCCCCCCCCTCCCCGGAGCGTCTGCAGAGAAGCGGCCGGGGGGGGGGAATCGGATGGCCCGCTTTGCCGGGGTCTTCTTGGGGATCCGGCCTCTTGGTGGGATGACGCGGGGGAGGACCAGAGGGCAGAGACGCGGCTAAGCCGGACACGAGCATCGCCTGCGCCCTGGCTTTGCCTTCCCGCCCGCCGCCTCCCGCTTTCCCGAAGGTAAGCCGGGGTGCGCGCCAAGCCAAGGCAGGAAGCGGGGCGCCGGTTGTCCAGGCGCCGCGATCCGGCTGGCTGCTGGCGACTACCCGGCGAGAGGAGGAGAAGGAAGAGGAGGAGGAGGAGGAAGACGAGGAGTCCTCCGGCCAGCAGAGCTCGCGCGCCTTCGCCCACCGCCGCAGCAATCGGTGCCTTGGCACTCAGACTGGCAAGCGCCTCTCCTCCTCCTCCCCCCCCCCCGCGCTGAAAAGTTGCAAGGGAGGAGGGAGGGAGGGAGGGGAGGAGGAGGAGGAGGAGGAGGAGGGGAAGGACCAGCCCCCCCGCTCCGCTTTGCCTCCCTCCCTCCTTCCTTCCTTCGGGCTGGCAAGGGGGGCTGACAGCCCGAACTCCTGCTGCTGCTGCGCTTCTGTTTGCCTTGGCAAATGGGAACGGAGGTTGGGTCTGGGCGCCCAGACATGAAGAAGCGGAGCGGAGGGGAAGGGAACAGCTTCGCTTTGGATTCGGAGCCGGTAGGTTTACACGTCAGAAGCGGGTGGAGGGGGCTTAGCAAGAGGACCGTGCAGGAGGAGTAGGAGGACGGGGGGAGGGTGTCGGAGAGATTGGGAAATTTGAGGGGGGGGTGTTTGCTTTCAAGAGGCCGCAGGAGGAGGAGTGGCGACAGGGTTTGGGGCTGGCGATGGGTGGGATGTGCCTTGCATGCGAGCTCTGTTGTGGAAGAGCCGTCCGGGTGCGAGTCGGGTGGCTTTGCGGGAATTGGAAGAAGAGGCAGGGGGGTGGAAGTCGGCGCCCGGTGCGGTGCGGTGCGGAGGAAGGAGGAGGAAGAGGAGGGAAGGTGGCAAACGGGCCGCGGAGGTCGGGAGCGGAGGAAGACCGAGCCAGGCGAAGGGACCGGCCTTTGAGCTGGTCAGCTCCGGCCGGTAGCCGCCGCCGCCGCCGCCGCCGCAGCGGAAAGGGTGAGCCAGAGGCGCTTGGCTCGAGATTAGCCCCCTCGGGGGAACGGGGGGGGTGTCTCCAGGGGGAGCGTCGGCCTGGCAGCGCCGTGGGAACGAACCGGGAGACGGAGTCCCACTCTCGTTGAGCCTCGCTCCAGCTTTCGCCGCTGAAACTTCGGCTCCGGCGCTGTGCGTTAGCGGGGTCCCTCCGGCGGTTTGACGGGCAGAATCGGGACAGCAAAGAGCCCGACTTGGCGAGACCCTCCTCTCTTCTAGCCCTGGTTCTGAGGCTTGTGAGATCCCCGGGAGATCCCATCCCCTGACTCGGTTCCTCCGGGTTCCTCTTCTTGGGCTAAGACTCCTGTTATTTCCCCTCCCCTATTTGTTTCTGGAAAATCTGCGCGGATTAACCAGCAGGTGTGTTTGGCAGGGTAGAGGGGCGAAAAACGGCTTAGGAGTTAAGGGAGTAGCTCTTGAGTTAGTCTGATGCTCTCTGGGTGTCCCTTCCTGCAAACCGATCCCTTCGTTTACACAGAAGGCAGCTACTCTGTTTCTCTCTCTCTCTCTCTCTCTTTCTCCTTCGGGGTCCCAGGGTCTCGCCTCCCCCTTTGGCAGCTGGAACGTTTCATGGGGTTAAACCAAAACAAAAGTGACACCCTCCCCTTCCCCCACTCCCCCCAAGGAAAAGGGTGAGCCAATCCAGACAGCAGAGCCTGTAGGTCACTAGGGAAGAGAGGCCTAATTATCCACAGGTCCCAGAGATGGGGGGTGGTGGCTGCCTACCTCAAAGTGTGGGGAATGAAAATGGGTGTGAACTGGCCATAAGTCCCTCCCCTCCCAAGCGAGTAGATACTCAATCCTCTTTTGCATATGTTGGTCTCCTGGCCTATTCACCCAGTGTTAACTAAACTCTGAAAGATTAAATAGCTTCCCTTGCTGGATCTGATTAGAGTCAGCCTTGGAACTGGGAGGTAGAAGCAGCTGCCTGTCAACCTTCCCATCAAGTATGGATGGGCACGGGCACGGCTCATTCCTGGCCTTTCCTTCCTCTTCCTCTGAAAGCAAAGACTTGAAATGCCAAAAAAGAGAGAGAGAGAGAGCAAAACTTACATTTCCTCCCATCTCTTCCCTTTACAGAATTGCTCTATAAGTCCCTGTTGGCCACAGTGAGAAGGTTCTTAAAAGGTGCCCCAATTCCTGAGGAATAAACCCCACAAGTCCCTGATGGTTGGCCTCCTTCTCTTCGGTTCCTTTTCCACTGGTTTTGAACTTCGGCCTTCGTAGACGGCAAAAAAAGCCCTGAACGGATGTGAGCTTCGGAGAATCTGGGGGAACTCTCGCTTGAGTAATTTGGGGGTAAGTTACAATGTTTTGGGTGGGTTGGGTTGGGTTAGTCCCAGCAACAGCCTTGCCTTAAAACTAGTGAGTCACTGTTGTGTGTCGTAGTAGATAACCCACTGCCTTTGCTGCTGTATAATTCCTGCTGGACGTGCATGCAATGAAATGTCAGCCTTGTGCAGTTCTGGTGTGCCCAACATTGTGTCAGATTTATGGAGAGGTGGCAGTGGAGGCAGAACCTAATCCAGAACAGGGCATAAAGGGAAGATACATTTGTTTTTATTTCTGCGTACATCAGCAGTAAAAACAACCAACTGGCTACAATCCACGGATAAATGCTCGGCTTTGAAGATTAACGTTTCTGGAGAGTTACTATTGCTCTTGCCAGTTGAAGGTATCAAAAGTATCCTAAAAAAATTGCTGGAGTAAATGTTACCCTTTCCAAAATAATCCCCGGGGATCATTATATAAATGTTATTTGGCACTCCTTTCAGAAAAAAGCAGCCAAGCTGGGCTTTGCAAACTTTTTCAGAAGTTTTGTTCAAACTCTTTGCTGATCAAGCCATAAGCCGTTCTGAACTCAGAGAACCTTATTGCTTGAGAACATTAATTGCAATAATAATTCTGCAATATTTCTATACAGCTGCACGCAGGTTATCAAAGCTACCGGTGATGTTTGCTGCTTTCCTGCTGGGGTGTGGGATTGTTTCCAAACCTATAGGATAATTTTAAAAGACAGCTTAGTTTTGAAAACGTGTTCAGGCAAGGTCTCTCAACCTTTATCTGATACACACAATGATGGAAGGGTGTCCCTTCGTTGCTGTTGTACTACTTCTGTTTTGAAAGAGAACTAGGGTTTTTAGTTCTGCAGAAATTCCAGTAAATGATCACCATGTTTCATGTATTGAGTGAGGGGTGTTTTATATTCAGCTGGCAGGCCCTGTGCAAAGATTTATTCTGCCTCCAATAAATAGAAATTTACAGAGGATAGCTATTTTTTTCTCCCTCTTGTCTGTCATAAACTTTAACTACATCACCGAACATCTAACAGAAAGCTGAGCTGTAGAAATTCACCTGGAAAAATTTCAAGGCAGGAAAGCTAAAAGGGAACGCTAGAGCAATGCCTTCTTGCTTTGATGTGCATCTTTGGCTCCTTAAGCAAGTTGTCATTGTTTTCTTCCTCCTGGAGCTCCGCTGTGCCCTCCATGTCAACGTCACATCACATCCTCAGTGTGCTTTGTGTGATGGTAGTGTCTCTGCCAGACAAACAGGCAGTGCTCCGGTCTGTTTCTGTTCTAACAGCTAACCTCCCAGAATGCATTTTCCCTTTCCTACTGAATCACAAGAGGATGATGAGCTTTTTAGAGCTCCTCTTTGGCCACTGGTTCTCAGCTGTCGTTCCAAACAAAGAGTCCTCCTGTGACTGCTCATGTCCAAAGCTTAGCATAGGGTTCTCCTATTGTCTTTGAAAGCTGGTGCCATTCATGAATACTTTCAACTTTGTTTATGCAGAAAGGAAATACCATATGAGGATGCAAGGGGACCAAGGCGTGCAGACGAAGTGGGGGACAATAGTCCAATATTTGGGGAGGGAGTATGGCTTTTATTATTAGTATTATTACTCTGTTGCTTTGCATGTACATTAAGAGCTTCTGTACTGGAGACAAATTCCTTGTGTATCTAATCACACTTGGCCAAATAAAGCCTATTCTATTCCATTCCATTCCATTCCATTCCATTCCATTCTATTCTATTCTATTCTATTCTATTTCATTCCTATTCTATTCCATTCCACTCTACTCCACTCTACTCTACTCTATTCTTATTCCCTATTCTATTCTACTTACTCTACTCTACTCTATTCTTATTCTTTATTCTACTCTATTCTACTCTATTCTGTTTATGATTCTGTAACTTGATTGCTGTGAGCCCCACAGAGGACCATGCAAATTTTTTAATTAGATTCAATGTTTGTACATCTATTTTTTTTAATGGCATGCTGTTGTCACAGTTCCTACAAGTCAGTCCGAGCGATCGTGATTGGAGGCTTGGTTTTGTTTGCAAGAGGATAGGCCTCAAGCCTAGATTGCCTGCTCTGCTTATCAGCAGCCCAAATACAGCGCTTAGAACTGGGTGCAAAAGATATTAAGCATTTTCAGCCAAGGAAATTGGAGTTAAGTGCCAGAACTGACTGTGCAAAAATCCCTGGCTGAGTTACTTCAGGTTCAGTTATTTTGTTATTCCACGGTATTGTTCAGGAGGTGAGAGCAGCTGGCCTTCCTTTTCCATTCTGATCTTCAATGTTTTTACTACACACTCCGATGTCAACCTCTTCCTTGAATGACTGACAACCTTTCCATTTAGTGATCATTCTAAGTTACAACGGCACCAAAAAGAGTAACTTAGCATCATTTTTCATGCTTACAATGATTGCAGCAACCCTGCTGTCATGTGATCAAAATTCAGACACTTGGCCATTGACTCATATTTATGACGGTTGCAGTGTCCCGGGGTTGTGTGAATCCCGTTTTGTGATGGTCTGACAAACCGAGTCCATGGGGAAGTGAGATTCACTTTACAACCATGTTACTAACTTAGTAATTGCAGTGATTCACTTAACAACTATGGCAAGAAAGGTCATAAAATGGGGGGCCAAACTCGCTTTAAAAACTGTCTCATTTAGCAACAGAAATTTGGGACCCCATTAGGGTTGTAGGTTGAGAGCTACGTGTACTTCAAAGCTGATGAAACCTAGGTTGGAATTCTCACTATGGAAGTCTTTAGCTTCCAACAGTTGCAACCAAGAGAATTTGAAGAGTTTCCAAGTCAGGCACGAATGCTGCAAAGGGACACCATCCCATCTTTATCCACACGAAGGGTGACCACCATCAAACCTTCACTGTATGGATTTATCAGATCTTGGGCAATAAATAACAAGCATTGCAAAACTCATTGCAACTGAGTTAAGGTTTATGACTGGCTGTATTTTGACAGTCTTCAGCCATTGTGTTAAGCCACAGCACAACATATTTGGTTGTAGCTTTGCATGTACTTAGTCATGATGATTTAGAAACCAGGGTTTCTGGGTTGTGTGCATTTGTGTGGAGTATTTATTAAACCATTCTGAAGCATGCCATCCTTTAGAACATGCGTCATGCCCCTGTCAGAGTCTGAATCCGAGGAGCAAGCCGGACAGCTGACAAGGAATGGGAGTGTGGCTCCGTTGGCTGTGGAGGAGGCTGGGGAAGGGCAAAGTCCAGCTGGGCAGAGCAGGAGAGAGGTAGAACAAGGGAGAGGGAGTTCAGAGGAAGAACCAGGGCACCCCCTCTTCATCCTAGGACATGCAGGGAGGAACGGAGAAGAGAGCAATGTGGGTTGCTTGGCTTATGGGGGAGGAAAGGGCCCTGATTCCCTTCATTAGCCACACCTGGGAAAGCAGTTGATAAGAAAGGCAGGCTGTGTGTGGCAGGCTGCTGGGAGCAAACTTTATCCTGTGTTGTCGTGGCTTATCTGTGTTCCTGGTGTCTTCCCAACTGTGTGAGTTTTGCCATGCCTTCAAGTCTGAAGTTCTTGCTTCTGCCCTGCCAAACTAATTACTTCAGTTTGGCTTGTTTGGACTTTAAGTTACAGTTTGTGTTGCTCATGTTTTGGACTTAATTTTCTGAAGTCAAAGGCTGTTCCTGGGGAGTCCAGCTAGAAGATAACCAGGACCTTGGGGGCAAAGTTGGAGCTAATAAAGGGACTCCTACTGATTATCTGACTGTGTTGCCTTTGTGCCACGCCCCAGGACATTTATTTATTTATTTATTTATTTATTTATATTTGAACTTGTATGCCGCCCCATCTCCGAAGACTCGGGGAGGCTCACAACTAAAAACACAGAACAATAAATATTTAAAAAACCATTAAACCAATAACAAGCCCAAATATTAAAACATTACGATAATAAACATTAAAACCGTCCCTCCCCCAGGGCCATCACAGGGACATCACAGGGATGCTATGACAGTTATACGCACAAGGACCAGGGTGAGAGATAAGTACCTTGATCCACATATTAAACATATGGCCCAGTGGGAGGCCCATATTAAAACAACATACCTCATATGTGTGGCCAGAATTTTAAAACGACACTTAATACAGCACAATTTCTGACTAAAATGGTCTTATCTGACTGCGTTGCCTTGATGCCACACCCGGGTCATCATAACATGTATGAATCCAGTCCTTGAGTTAGCAAATCTCCTCTGTAGTCAATGTGGTGATTTCTTCCTCTTATTTTTAGTCCTGTTTTTGGCTGTTTGTGTTACAAAAATCCAAAATCTAATGTATCAAGAGACAGAAATAATGTTTTGTGTCAAAGCCATGACTGCCAAACTTTCTAACTATTTTCCTTCCCCTAGAATGCTAGTTATTTCAGTTTTTAAAATGACAGGATAAGAAGTAGACAGATGTCTCTATTCCTTTTAATATCCAGCAAGGAATAATTGCTAGTTGAGCATGGATTTATTGTGGAAATTCTGAAAGCTTTATGCATGGCTGGGTGGTTTTTTTTTAATGTAAATAAAATGTATTATCACCATTATGGCTTTGATCTGCAACTTGCAATGACTCACAGACAAGGCTCCTTAATTACTATTTTTGCTCCATTAAGAAACAAATGATTACATATCTGCTCATTACATATATCTGTTAATTCTAGGCCTAGAATGTCAACATGACTTTTCCCAGTTGTAGAAATTAAAGAAAATTCCCCAGGCGCAGCTCTGGAATTTGCGGACAGGAGAGCATTTATTATGGCAAAGTATTTGGGGGGGGGGGGTATCTTTAAAAATCTGGCATCCAAATAAAGTCATCCCAATTGTTGATTCTGTCAAAAATTCCTGAGAGGACAGTGGAGATCTGTTTCTTTGCTTCTGATAAGCTGCTATGGTTGCCATTAAAATTCATCTAAGCTGTGTTTTATGAAGTTGTTACTCTGCTTGGTGAGTAGCTGCCAACTTCAGGCTAAAAGGAAACTGTGTTGAGATCTTTGTTCCCATGTTCCATGGAAAAAGAACTGAGCGAAAAAATCCCATTATGAACCTTATCACAATGTTTTTCAGCCCATCTCACCATGTTTCTGATAGGAATGTCTATTTCCTTTCCCTTTCCATGCCTTAATAGTCATCCCACACAGCTGTTCACAAAAGCCTGGTGTTTTGTTGTGGTTGTTGATGCTGTTGTTGTTGTTTTCAAAGCTGAATCCCTCAAAGAGAGGGAAGCAAAGATGCTTCTATTTCCGCAGGTCCATTTCCACGCAACCAGAAAGATGGAATCTGGCTGGACTATTTAACAGCAAAGAAAGTTTTCAGCCTTCTTTTCAAAGGTTCCAGAAAAACGTGTAGAACCAACAGATTGTGGCATATTAATTTCAACATTTGCAATGTGGGCATATGGTTGTTTCTTTGGGGGGGGGGATTGCTTTGAAATTTAAAGACTTGTTTTGCCTCTAACAATAGACTGCCAAGATGACTTCCCAAGGTTGCAACTAACAATAATTTACAGGCAAGGCAAGATGAGAACAAACATTGCGATCAGCATCACATCCGGGTATGAAGTCTATTCCCCCCAACTTTTTTTTCCAGTTGCACTAAGCTTTTGTTAACTAAACCAGATTAGCATTTTTAACAACCCCCGAAGTGAACTTCCACCATTCTTTTATCTTGGACGCTGTATGTGTTGTTAATCCATCATCTTGTCTTTGGCCACACCAAGCAATTGGCTCAATAACCCTTTGGAGGAACTATTCAGTTGTGAACAATGGAGCTGGCAGCAACCCTTTCTCCGCCCACTCTCCTTCTATGCCACTGGCAGCATTGTCTGTCTCTGATGACTGAAGTTAACATCCAAAACGGGATGTTTCTTTTGTGTTCACTGGGTTTAGTCACTTGCTCCAACACAGCTTAGCAGGCACACCTGCAGAGGAATAGAAGCAAGGTTAGCAATAGCTGCTGGGACATCTGGCACTGCCAAGCTGTCCAAAGGGGTGCACTTATAGATTTGTGACATTTGTCATTGGCTTTTTTCAAACCCCCCCCCCCAAAAAAAAACAAATCCTCCTTCCTCCATCTGATGCTATCCAGACGTAACAAACCCTGTTAACTTCATCGGCATGGCTAGTCTAGTGAAGAGAAGGACCAGGGGAGACAGGATAGCAGTCTTCCAATATTTGAGGGGCTGCCACAGAGAGGAGGAAGGGGGTCAAGCTAGTCTCCAAAGCACCCGAAGGCCAGACAAGGAACAATGGATGGAAACTGGTCAAGGAGAGATTCAACCTGGAAATAAGGAGAAACTTTCTGACAGTGAGAACAACCAACCCATGGAACAGAAGCTGCCTTTGTGGGAGCTTCATCACTGGAAGCTTTCAAGAAGAGACTGGACTGCCACTTGTCAGAAATGGTGTAGGGTCTCTTGCTTGGGTGGGGGGTTGGACTAGATGACCTACAAGATCCCTTCCAACTGTTAATCCTGGGGTGATGGTGGAATTGTGAGGTCCTTGGTGCTCTCTGAGCATGGTTGTTTTCTTGAAGACATTTCATTACCCAGCTAGATAAAGTCATCAGTGCTACAAGGGAGTAGGTCCTGTTCTTTTTTTATATACTAGTCTGACTATATCTTGTCAGTATTGGTGGGGGTGTTCTTGGAGATTCCTTGATTAAGCTGTTGTTTACTATTAGCTTGTTTGTCTGAGTTGGTAGTTCCTCGATTGGGGTATTGTTTATTTCTTGGCTGTTGGTCAAGTATTAATCTCTGCCTTTCTGAGTTTTGATTGCTAGCAAAAAGGTGTTACTACCTAGTTGGGTAGCGAGACATCTGCAAGAAAACAATCAACCTCGGAGAGCACCAAGGTCATAGTTATTTATTATTATTTGTTATTTATTTTATTAGACTTGTATGCCGCCCTTCTCCCAGGGGACTCAGGGCGGCGAACAGATAAAAAGACCCCAAAAGATATTAAACAAGACAAGTCTAAATTACAAAACTGCATTAAAAACAATTAAAATTACAGTTATACCAATAATATAAAATCACCCGCCCCCCATGGTCAATCCAGGCCGGCTGGCTGAAACAGCCAGGTCTTCAGGTCTCGGCGAAAGGAGTGGAGATCCAGGGCCAAACGAAGATCCACAGGGAGGTGATTCCATAGGGCGGGCGCTCCCACAGAAAAGGCCCTAGCCCTGGGAACCACCAGCCAACAATGCCTAACCGCGGTATTCCCAGGAGGCCCCTCCTGTGGGAGCGACGGGCGATCGAATGTGATGCAGGCAGAAGGTTCCCAAAAATATCCTGGACCCAAGCCATTTAGGGCTTTATAAGTTGTTACCAACACCTTGAAGGAAACCCAGAAGGCAACTGGCAACCAATGCAAGTCGCGCAGGAGGGTTCAACCCTGAACTACAAATATTCTCTTCTTTGATGGTGGAAGTTGTACTGAAATCTAGTATTTCAGAAGAAGAGTCCAAGTTGAAAATAAAAAATTTCTTGTATACATTTAAAATAAGGAAAATTTTGCTGAGCCAAGTGAAAAGCTTGTCTAGGCCAGTTGGGGTTCTTGTAGAGTGATTATGATAATGTAAGGGGTATAGAATGGAATGGAATGGAATAGAGAAGGGGATATAGAGTAGAGTAGAGTAGAGTAGAGTAGAGTAGAGTAGAGTAGAGTAGAGAAGAAACAGAGTTGGAAGGGATCTTGAAGGTTTTCTAGTCCAACCCCCTGCTTAGGCAGGAAGCCCTACACTACTTCAGGAAATGGTTATCCAATCTCTTCTTAAAAACTTCCAGTGTTGGAACATTCCCAACTTCTGGAGGCAAGTTGGTCTACGATTAATTGGTCTAACTGTCAGAAAATTTCTCCTTAGTTGTAGGTTGCTTTTCTCCTTGATTAGTTTCTACCCATTGCTTCTTGTCCTGCAATCAAGTGCTTTAGAGAATAGCTTGACTGCCTCTTCTTTGTGGCAGCCCCTGAGATACTGGAAGACTGCTATCATGTCACCCTCTAGTCCTTCTTTTCATCAGACTAGACATACCCTGTTCCAGCAACCGTTCTTTATGTGTTTTAGCCTCCAGTCCCCTAATCATCTTTGTTGCTCTTCTCTGCAGAGCCCCTAAAAAAGGAATAAACTCATACCTGGGTCACCTAGCAACTGGCATTTGAAGTCTTGCATTATGGAGGCATCACACTGCCATCTGTAAGCATTGGTAGATCTGTCCTCCACTGACATCAGATGAGTTTCCTGAGTAAATCTGGGTGGGATTATATTCTTCTTAATGCCTTTGTTTTAGATTAATGCTTATAAATCACTGCCAGAAGTGGGAATATTGGATTAACTGATTTGGATAAACTGGATCAAGTATTTGATGACCACAGTAGACAAAGGATTCTCTGTGTTGATAAGAGTTCCAAATATAACCCTTCTCCTCAACTGTGAAGTGGTTCCAGCAATATTACTCAACTTTAGCTTTTGTAACCACTGGAGGCCAGGTGCTTTGTGAGTGTCTAGGAAATCATCCCTCAGGAACTAGAGTTCAATAAAGGGAAGACAGTTGGCAGGGAAATGTTGGGGAATGAAGGTAAACAAGGCAGGAAATGAATCTTAATCTTGAATTAATTGGTTCGCAACCAAGTCATGAACTTGTCATTGGGCTGTTAACTTGGTTGGAAATTGGCAAAGAGCTAGGATAAGTCATTAGACCTCAGTTGTATAACAGTCTCTCTATATTATCCCTTTTATGTAAAGATTCCAAAGGTTCTTATATAGGTTATAATTTATTGAAAATCCTATTCTCCTCTGTCTAATCCAGGTATTGAATGTGGCAGTGAATTTAGCTGCTCAAATGCCTACTCCTGGGCAGATAGATCTCAAGTAGTGTGGTTAAGGAATCCCATGGAATAATCACATTATTTGAATTTGCACTATCTAAAGTGATATTTCTATTGAAAATAAGGTCCTTGACAGCTGTTTTTTTAGAACTGTTCAAAGATACAACAGCAGTGGAAAAACTGACTTATAAGCAGTCCTTGCACATATATGTATATATATTGATTGATTAGCCTATAGGCCGTATCAATGTACAGGTTCAAACGCATATTACCAATAAAATTCTGAACAAACAATTTAAAATGGGAGTAGGGTAAAATACAATAGTTATAGGATAAAATACAATAATTTGATACATAAACATGTAAAATAGAATAAAATGACATAAAATTATATTTCTGTATCACCCCTGCAATCTACCCCAATCAGGCCCACATATGCTGATCTCAGTCAGACCATTTTAGTCAGAAATTGTGCTGTATTAAGGGTCGTTTTCAGATTCTGGCCATACATATATGAGGTATGTTGTTTTAATATGGGCTTCCCACTGGGCCATATGTTTAATATGTGGATCAAGGTACTTATCTCACCCTGGTCACATAGCATCCCTGTGATGTCCCTGTGATGGCCCTGGGGGAGGGACGGTTTTAATGTTTATTATCGTAATGTTTTAATATTTGGGCTTGTTATTGGTTTAATGGTTTTTTAAATATTTATTGTTCTGTGTTTTTAGTTGTGAGCCTCCCGAGTCTGGAGATGGCATACAAGTTCAAATATAAATAAATAAATAAATAAATAAATAAATGTCCTGGGGCGTGGCACAAAGGCAACACAGTCAGATAATCAGTAGGAGTCCCTTTATTAGCTCCAACTCTGCCCCCAATGTCCTGGTTACCTTCTGGCTGGAGAAAAACTCTCCCAGGAACAGCCTTTGTCTGCAGAGAATCAAGTCCAAAACATGGTCAACAAAAACTGTAACTATAAGTCCAATCAAGGCAAAATGAGATAATTAGTCCAACAGGGCAGGAGTAGGAATTCCAGTCATGAAGGCACGTGAATAACTCAACATGGTTGGGAAGATGCCAGGAACACAGATAACCATAGTCAACACAAGATAAATTCATGTTTGCTCCCAGCAGCTGCCACACTCAGCATGCATTTCTTTTAAACTCTCGTTCCCAGGTGTGGCTAATGAAGGGAATCAGGGCCCTTTCCTCCCCCATAAGCCACGCAACCCATGTTGCTCTCTTCTCCATTTCTCCCTGCATGCCCTAGGATGAAGAGGGGGTGGGCCTGGGTCTTCCTCTGAACTCCCTCTCCCTTGTTTTATCTCTCCCTGCTCTTCCCAGCCAGACTTTACTCTTCCTCCACAGTCAACGGAGCCACACTCCCACTCCCTGTCAGCTGTTCGTCTTCCTCCTCAGATTCAGATTCCAACAGTGACATGACAATCCCCATCGTCACATGATCAAAATTTGGACCCTTGGCTGCTTGCCATGTATTTACAACAGTTGCAGTTTCCCAGGGTCATGTGATCACCATTTGTAACTGTCACAGACAGCTACCAACTCAACTGATGCATTATTGCTTTTTATTATTATTATTAAATCAAAATTAATGACTCCAGCAGTAGGGAGGCTAACAGCCCAAGCAGACTGGTGACTTTTTGTCCCGAGCCAAAATATTTCTAACCCATTCTAAATTAAATTGCTTTGATTTAAGTATTTGTCAAAGTTTAATTTACTGTAGGACTTTTTTTTTACTCGAATTACTGGAATACATCCTTTCTTTTTTGCAAGCAGAGAACCTGTTGTAGTTAATGGTGCTACATAACCAAAGGTTGATTTATTATTCTTTAAAGGCGGGGGAGAAATTACAATCCAGATCCATAACTATTTGGATTTAAGTCAAAGCAACAAGACCAGACCGAGCAATAGATACCAGACTGCGAGAATGAATTGTTCAGAGTCATAGAGTCTGGGCAGCCAGTAAGTCTTACAAAATGAATGACTAAATAGATGAAGTAGACGTTGGAGTGTGCAGGTAAATATAAGTCACTCCACTCAAGTCTTTTCTCCTGAAGCCAATTCTAATGCCCTGATCATTTTTGTGTGTTAACTGTGTAAATAAGAACAGCTTTCAGCTCTTCCAAAGAAACCCTCCCTAGATAATGCTTCTTGAAAGGCCTGCCTATAGATTATTATGATTTTTAAACAAAAATCTCTTTTTATGCTGTAACATTTGACAGACCTCTGGTGAACCTTTTCCGCCATTCTCTCTAGAGAAAGCTGGCGGAAAACTAAACATTCTCACTTCCAAAGAGTAAAATCAATAAGCAATGTATAAGGCATGGGACTAAGTCATCAATTATGCTTCGCATGTCATTATAGTTGAGCATACTCAATACACTAAACCAAAACCAATTAAATCATTGGCCAACTAGGTCCCTCCTCCTAGGCCACATTTTATGATCCAAGCTGTCAGTCACCAGTGACGTTCCCAAAGGTTCGGTATGTTTCATTTGCCTTGGCCAACTTGGTATTTATTTTTAGATTGTTCTTTCTGAGATCAGAGGGCTGGTAGCAAAAAATGTAGCAGAGACGTTAAAGAACAATAAACATTTTCAGTCCCTGGAAATTTCAAGTGCGGAGATCAGAAGAAAATGAGAAATCGGAGGGGAAAGCAAAACAGAGAGGTGGAATCATGAACTGAGACAGCCCAATTCAGATGAATAATACAACCCTAAGAAAAATTGCTGATGGGCAGAAGATGGCATAATACCCTCAAAAGAAAAATGCATGAGGATGAATAAAACTCTTAAATGGTGAGATTTCTATGGATGTTTCATCCCTTTGGTGACGAACTTCCTAGCCAGTTATTCTGGTATCCAATAGAACCCTGTTTGATGGTTGAATAAGTTAAGAATAAAACAAGATACACCATGGAACAAGAATAAAATAAAGGCACCCCCTAGGAAGAAAGAGCAGAATGTAACAAAAGGGGAAGAGATTGCATTATGCTTTATTATATCCTACCCAGAAGATTTCAATACCTTTGGCACTTTTTTTTTAAAAAAGTGATAAATGACCTTGAAAGAAAATTGAGTCCTTGCAACCCCGTACCTGTTCATCTGCATTTTCTTCAATAAATTACCCATTTCCCATGGCAGCAATAAAGGATGAAAAATAGAGTAAAGAACTTGACTTGCAGAGGAAAATATTTTTTGGGAAGGTATCAGAATGGAGACACATCTTTGTTCAAGCCAAATCTGGCTTCACACATCGTGTTAAACCATAAAAAAGGTCTGTATTGGTTTTGGCTTAGTATGTTGTACACTTCAGCTAGTTCCAACTTATTTAGCCACACCATGGCGTAGTGTGATGTTAAATTCAGCCATAGCTGAAAGAAGATTTCAAGAGACAAGTCAGGGTTGAGAGATCCAATCTTAGGGAGACAAAACCTCTGATCCCGATGATTGACCCAGATTGGATCTTACAACATTATCCTTACATACTGGCAAAAAAAAATCAGAAAATAAAATACAAGCTGAATAGTCAAGACCTTGTTGATGATCCAAACTCTGTCAAGGATCTTGGAGTACTCATCTCTAATGATTTAAGTGCTAGAGCCCACTGTAACTACATAGCCAAAAAAGCATTAAGAGTTGTTAACCTAATCTTATGTAGCTTTTTCTCTGGTAATACTACACTACTAATTAGAGCATACAAAACATTTGCTGGACCAATTCTCGAATACAGCTCATCTATCTGGAATCCACATTGCATATCAGATATTAATACAATCGAGAGAGTCCAGAGATATTTCACAAGAAGAGTCCTCCACTCCTGTACTCGCAACAGAATACCTTATGCCACCAGACTTGAAATTTAGGCTTGGACAACTTAGAACTACATCTCCTTTGGTCCGACCTAAGCGTAGTACATAAAGTTATCCATTGCAATGTCCTACCCATCAATGACTACTTCAACTTCAACCACAACAATACATCAGCACACAATAGATACAAACTCAAGGTAAAGCGCACCAAACTCAATTGCAGGAAATACGACATCAGCAACAGAGTGTTCAGTGCCTGGAATGCACTACCTGACTCTGTGGTTTCTTCCCCAAACCCCAAACACTTCAACCTCAGACTGTCTACTGTTGACCTCACCCCATTCCTAAGAGGTCAGTAAGGGGCATGCATAAGGGCACCAACGTGCCTACCGTCCCTGTCTTAATGTCTCCCTTTTATTCATACCCATTTCATGTAATCATAATCATGTTTATACTTATATTTGTTACCTAATACATGCTCGACAAACAAACTAACAAATAAATCCTGGGACACATATATTTGCCTTCATTCGTAGGTCAGGGTTGACTTAAACTTTGCATGTGTTCCATCCAGATTCCTTGTTTATCATCACAACAGGTCTTAGAGTAGAAGACCAGAGAACTTGGCAACAAATGAACTTCCATACATGACAGAGGAGTTAGTCTGAAGTCCCTTAAAAGGACTATGCAGTCCAAGAGACAAACATGACATCACTGCCTCACTTGTGATTTCCTGCTAGCTTGAGCTATATAGCAGTGGAAATCCAGTGCTTATTGGGGTGGAAACCCAGCGGTAGACTTGACGGTGGTGATATGGGGACCAGGCAAGGTTAGAAGCACCAAAGCACAGTGGGGTAACAACCCTACATTCTGAGCCAGTGTGAATTTTGCAGAAGGGGTCTTCTTCACATGAAAACGCTTCCCTGCTTTGTTACCTTTTCGAGGCTGCACCTTCCTCTCCACTCACTCATTAACTTGGAGTTAAAGCCAATGAGGCAGAGGTATAATTGGCAGGATCTGCCTTCCCATTTGTACACAACTGAAATAATAACCTCTTAGACATACTGCAGCCCTGGAAAGTACAAGCTTGGTATTGTTCCGAGAAACACACTCTCTCCAAAGCACAGAAAAATCACCAGACTTGCCCAGGCTTACTTCCCAGCTGCCCAAACACCGCTGTTGGCACCGGTTGCCGAGGTAAACGCTCTCTGCTAGTTTGCCACCTACACTGTGGTGGGTGGAAGAGTGTACGTGTGTGTGGAGTGTGTCAACAGTCTACGGAACAGACCAAGAACTAGGGAGGGAGAGAAAGAGTGAAGTTCAGCTGGTCCCTCAAACCAAACTGTTCCATCCTTGTTATCTTTTCTTTCCCGCGTTGTAGAATAATCATCGGTCTGTACTTTTTTTTGTAATTGGGCTATTTAGATACAATTTTGTCATTTTTGGCAGCAGATGAATCTCTCTATACCTATAAGAAAGTGGATGATGTGACTCCAGATTGCGAGTGGGTAGCAGTGCTTACGGTGTCTTGTTTATTTCAAAACAAGCCAACGAGTGATATTTTTATAAGTAGAAAATGAGCGTCTAGGACACAGGGCTGGCCAGCATGTTTCTCTTGGAGGTGCTAGTTGTTTTTTTTCTATTATTATTATTGCAAACAGAAGTCTTTGTAATGTACGTATAAAACTGTAAATATTTACCATGGTCCCTGCTGTAGTCTCAAAGCAATCCTGTCCATTTTAGCACATCCTTTTACTGGATAGATAGAACAAAAAAAAACCCTCAGTCATGTGATCCCATAATGGGAGATGCTTTACAGATATTTTTAACCATATGTTCTTTTTGGATATTAGGAGAACAAGCCGATCATATTACACATTTTGCTGAATAACTGGATTTCCTGCCATGGTCAGAGTGAAAGCTTTTGGCTTGTCTGGGTTGATTTAAGACTTAAGATTTCATGGACGTGTGGTGGCAATTAAATCTCTTGTAACATCAAGAAGCACCGGATCTTACATTAGTGGTCCTAGGGATCCGTTTTATGTGCCATTAATCTCTGAATTTAGCTACACTTGAAAAACAGACATTTTCTTACCAAGGATTGTTTTATAAGTAGCTCTTCTGGTTGTTGCTTATTCTGCCTTTGTTGTTAGATTTGGCCTACTTAATAGCAATAGCACTTAGACTTACATACTGCTTCACAGTGCTTTACAGCCCTCTCTAAGCGATTTACAGAGTCAGCCTATTGCCCCTAACAATCTGGGTCCTCATTTTACCCACCTCGGAAGGATGGAAGGCTGAATCAACGTTGAGCCTGGTGGGATTTGAACTGCCAACTTGCAGGCAGCCAGCAGGCAGCAGAAGTAGCCTGCAGTACTGCGCTTTAACCACTGCGCCACCATGGCTCATGGATGTATGAGAATATTTGTAGTTCTGTATTGAACAGTGGGGTCCTTTGTGCTCTTTGAGATTAGTAGTTTTCTTGCAGATGTTTTATTACCCAACTAGGTAACATTATCAGTGAACTTGCATGAAAGTTTGCAAGAAAACAATCAAGCTCAAACAGCACAAAGGACCTAACAGGAGTCTAATACAGGGTTATGCAGGGTTTTTTTTAATGGATCTTCATACTGACAAAATCTGTTTCTGCCTATAAATGAAATCCAACTGACAGTATCAGTGGAACAAAGATCAAACTTTGATTAAACTTTTCTTGGTTGATTCATAGAAAATGTTGGATGATATGTTGGATCACTTTCCAGAATAGATTTCTTGTTCTGTCCACAAAAGTTTGACAAGAGAGCAATGGATACCAGCTTCCTTTAAGTTCAGCCATCCTACAGGCCAGACATCTGTATGGTCCTGATTTTTTTTCATGCCTCAGAGTTCATGCTGAAAATAGTTGCCCCAAGCTGGAAGACCCTGTTCCTTATAATTTTAAGACTGGAAGCATCTCCAAAACAGTACCGTAAATCCCAAAATAGATTTAATATAGGTTTTTTTTAAAAAGCAAAGAACCCAAGACCAAGTTTTAAACAAAAACCAGACAATATTGGATTCCACCAACACAGTTCCTGCCTATCCTGTAGTTTGCACCATTACAATTTTCACCCTCTTCGGAAAAAATGTTAACTGCAACCTCTGACCCCTAAATGCATCTCCTAGCCTTTCCTATTTGGATCAGCGCGTTCATTACGAGACAAAATGCTTATTCTCAGTATTTGCTTTTGTTTATTACCATTTATTATCATTGAAATAGTGCATGGTTGCATCACAGGCCTTGTTTTGATGATGCAGCAAGACCAATGTTTTCCTGGAGGCTGATGTAGAGATCAGTGGGTTGATGGAGAGAGCGAGTGAGAGGGATCTTTGGAACACATCCAAAACAAAGCAATGGAACATTTAATCAGGAGCAAAAAAAAATCATAATGACTTCTAAATCCAGGCAAGGTCTGGATGCGAATAAAGCAGGATGGAAAGAAAGCTGGTTTGTCTGGCAGTCCAACTGGTAAGATGACTTCCAAGAAATATAAAAGGATGCATTTGTAGCAGATGAAATGATTTGGCTCATGCCAGTTGGCTCTTCCTTATGAACAGAACCGCTAGGAAATGGTCATCCACAATTTGCTGTGCTATCTGTCCAGTATTTCCTTCCAGGAGCAGCTAAACTTAGAGCAATGTTACATTTAAGACTGTCCCAGCATTTCTGTTCCGGGTCGCCTCAAACCACGAGATGGGTGGAGTATAAATTTAATAAATAAATCTGCAGAAAATAAGGGTGTGCAATTTCTCCAGAGTGAGAGCCATCCTTGTTTATTGTTGCACCCTATTTAGGGTGTCGGGAAAAGACAGGTTTAAAGAAAATGTGTTGATTATTTGGGGCTCTCCTTGTTCTAGCCACTTGAGTCACTTGAAATCATCTGGCAGTGTGAGGCATGGTTTAGAGAGATAATGAGAGGGAAAGAGCCCAAATTTGAACAAAAAGATTTCTGGTTCCAGAAATGACCAGATCTGAAATTATAGCAGTGGCATTTAGGTTTATATACTGCCTCATAGTGCTTTACAGCACTGTCTGGGTGATTTACAATGTCAGTTTTATTTATATATTGCCACCAACAATCTGGGTCCTCCTTTTACTAACCCCGGAAGGACGGAAGACTGAATCAACTTTGAGCCTCATCATGATCGAACTCCAAGCTATGTGCAGAGGTTGCCTGCAATGCTGCACTTTAACCACCAGGGCTCTGCAAATTGATGCCTTGGCATGGGGTGCGGGATAGTCTAAAGAAGTTGCTTTCCTAATGTTTACATTTCTAAATATCTGTGCTGAGCAGCTGAGGAACAATTGGCTGATCAAGGCTGGATACACACATTGTTCTAAGCTGTAAGTCAGTTTCATTTGTTTTAATTTGTGCATGCTGTGCGAACCCAGCCATTTGTGAAATATGCTGCAGCTCATGGTTAGTCATCCTTGAACGCAATCATGGAGCTCCAGAAACTTTCAAAAGCAAGATACATGTCTCAAGATGCAAAGCCTAGCACTTCCTCCTTTCTCTAGCCAGAGAGTGAGTAATTCTTTAGTAACCTGCTGCATTTAGACATTTAGACTGAAGTACAAAATGCAGACTTAATACAGTAACCAATGCAAGGCAAGTAGTCCTTGACTTTCAACCACAATTGAGCTCAAAAATTCTGTTGCAAAGTGAGACATTTGTCAAGTGAGTTTTGCCCCACTTCATGACCTTTCTTGCCACTGTTGTTACACGAATCACTGCAGTTGGTAAGTTAGTAACACAGTTGTTTGCATTCCCTACTAGCACTGATGATGTTGAAAGTGAAGGTTCATTCTCCAAGCTTGTGGGTTGGTTTCCAAACATTTTGGTACCAAGCTAGGTAACATCTTCAGCAGAGTTTATGGGATGTCAAGGCAAGTATTCTTCTGATTATAAGGGCTTCAGGTGTGGATGTGTCTGGAGGGTGTGGTTGAGGGTTGGGAGCAGTTCATCTCCCAATGACCCTGACCTGATATAATCTGCTTATCATTGGACCCATCCATCACAAGACTCACTGATGACCCATCACAACACTTGATATACCTGAAGCCCTTATAAACAGAAGAACACCAGGCATGGACCTCTCCTAAACTCCCCTGGTCGCCAACATGATCGCCAACGTCCAATGACAGAGATGGCACAAGAAGAAGAAGGAACTCCATTGACGATGTTGCTTAGCTTGGTAATGAAACATTCGGAAACCAATCCACAAGCTCAGAGAAACTTCACCTTCATCCTACACCCGAGCTACAGATATTTGCCACTATTGCACTGATGATGTAGCCTAGTTTGGATAGTGAGACGTCTGCAAAAAAGGAAAAAAAACAGTAACTACAACCAAGCTCAGTGTGTACTGTTGGAAGAAATATCCTTCTGGGTTCAGTTCCAAGTAGGGAAAAAGACACTGGAAACATGGAGGCTGTTTGGAAAGATGGTTTAATGGTGGACAGGACCACGTGGCTTGGAGCCCCAAAGTGAAAAGGACAATCACATGCTTCAAGATGCTGGGTGAGGGAAAAGAAGGGCTGATATGCTGAGTGTGCCTGGGTTTTATAGCCTCTGTTGGGATTTGAATTTGAATTTGAGCTTGTATTCTGATTGGTGGTCAGACTCCCATGGGGCCATGCAGGGACAACTCTGTAGGCTGTCCTGAGTCCCAGGCTTGGTTGAGCCTTGCTGGATGATGGTGTAAATGACAGGGCTTTGGGCAATTCCTATTATAACTCTACCTGGGGTAGATCTTTGTTGTGTAAAATAGACTGGCCTAGGCCAGAGTAATGGCTCATTAGCAAAGGTGGGGGTGCTGAGTTTCTGCCTCTCTGAGTTTCTACTTTTCTTTTTAGGGGAAATATTTTGCCTTTTTAATATATCCTAAAATATTTCATTTTCCTAGGACAAGGGTGGGTTTTAACTTCCAACAGTACCAAGGACCCCCCCAGTCTTCCTATCAGCAATTGCCTTACTATCCTAATTCCATCTTTTTTTTAATTAAAAAAATACTTTATTAAAGTTCAAGATATTAATAAGTTTACAAAAAGCAAAATATGAAAAATATTTACAAAAATTTCTGTAATAGAAATCATATCGACACCTTTCAATGTGGTAGCACCTACCCTGTGGAACCAGCTCCCACTGGGGCTCCGATTGGCCCCAGACCTCCGTTCCTTCTGCCATGACCTGAAGACCTGGTTCTTTCAGCAATCCGGCCTGGACTGAAGCGGACTGGGATGGGTTTTTAATTGTATTTTAACTGTGTTTTAATTGTATTTTGATTAGTTTGTGGGTTATAGAGTTTATTGGGCTTAAAATTTAATATTGTTTTAATTAATTTATTCTGTATTTGTATTTTAATGTTGTGAGCCGCCCTAAGTTCTCAGGGAGAAGGGCGGCATATATCCAATAAATGAATGAATGAATGAATATCATTTTCTTGGCAGTATACTAAATACCATAAATACACATAGAATTTGACAGTTTTTTAACATATTAACTATATTAATTCACAATTCTTAATTAATCAAGGCTCTTAATTAAGAGCCTTGGTGGTGCAGGCTGTTAAACGTCTAGCACTTAGCTCCAGCTGCCTGCAATTAGTGCAGGCTCAAATCCCACCAGGCTCAAGGTTGACTCAGCCTTCCATCCTCTCGGGGTAGGTAAATTGAGGACCCAAGATTGTTGGGGGCAATAAGCTGACTTTGTAAAATGCAGCTTGGGGGGCAAAAAGCCCTAGTAATAAGCAGGCATATACAGTGGAATGAAGGCTATTGCTAAGCGCATTGGGTTGTGTCCCCAAAAATTGTAAGCCGCCCTGAGTCTTCGGAGAAGGCGCATATAAATTAAAATAAATAAATAAATAAATAAATAAATAAATAAATAAAATAATGTTAATAAACAAAATATCATCTTTATAGGTCACTTACCCTAATTCCATCTTAAGCTTTTCTAATGGATAATAACAACCAGAGGGCTCTAGTGGAGGCCTCCATCCTTTACCATTACCCCTGAAACCAGAGATGCAGGAATTGAATCTGGGGATGCAAAGTTTTTTTGTTTCTCTTTTTTTTACAAATCCCCACCGAGCTATAAAACCTGCGTGCTTGCTTTGCTTCAGCTCAGCCTGTGGGATCCACAGCCCTTACAATGTGGACCTCGCTTTGCCAAGCACTTTCACTGGAGAACTCTGAGCGCTCTCAGGAACATCGTTTCGGGGAAAGGGCTGCTGAGGGGAGCTGAGCCTTGCAAAGAGAAAGCCTCCGGCACTCAAGACGTCTTTCTGCCTTCATCGGGGATTCATAGGGTGTCGGCAGAGCAAATAGCGATCCATCAAACAGCTACTTTAAATTAACAGTATATAGACCTTTCATAGGAGTTAATCACAAGCTGGGGCAAACAATAGAAGCTTGCCCTTTGTCCTAGAAATGTAGAATAACTGCAGGTCCTGGCAAACTGTCAAGGAAACCTTTGTTCCCCAGGCGTGAAACTCAACTGGGAAGGGATTTTTTTTTTTTTTGGTGCTGAAAACAAAAGCCGCTCTCAGCTGCAGGCTGATTCTCACTTCATCCCAGCAGAGGGGAGGTGTGATGGGGAAGGATGAAGGGGAAGAAAACGGGGGCCGTCAATTTTACTTTTATGTCAATTAAATCGATGCTTCCAGGAAAGTTCAGCGCGGTGGCTTTTCTTTTCACCTTCCATTAGCAAGGACGTAATTCCCCCCTCCCCCTTCTTTTGTGGTGGTGGGGGGAGTGACTTGAAAGTTGCCCTCGAAGCATCTAATTCAAGCCGTGAGTACTTGGATCATTTGCAAGCCTTCTGTCTGCTTGTAGGGGGAAGAAAGGGGGGAGGGAGGGAGAGAGAGAGAGAGAGTAGAATTCTCCCAGAAAAGTTAAAAGCTTGCAAATAACTGCAGCCAATTAAGATCAAAGCTGTGATATTCAGTAGTAAAGTTTTGTGTTAAAGCTTGGAGGGGGGCGGAGGGAATAACGGCATTCAGTTACTTCGAAACAGATGAAGAGGTGTTAACACACAATCCTTTGTTGTTCCTGAAAACCTGAACCGTTGCTGTTAAAGCAACAGGTTGGTTGTTTGCTCTTCACCTCCTGATCTTTTTTTTTTCCCCACCCTCCCTTTAGAGTTGTCGATATTTTCTATGAAAATAGAAGGGAGTCTTGATGATGCTCTATATAATTGAAGCACCAACTAATTAAATGTGTCCATTGACACGCAAAATGCACCCCTGGATGGCAGAGATCAAGGGATGCTTATGTGTTAATTCATGGGATGCCACAACCTCAGTTTAAAAGAGAGAGAGAGAGACATGGGAGGAAGAAAGAGAAAGAAAGAGATAATGTTTTCAACTTTGTGACTAAAGAGAGAGTAGTCATCGTCTCTGATTCTGTTGGACACTTGCTCTGTTCTACCACTGTGCAAAAATACATCCTGTGTCCAATCCCAAAGATGCTTTTTCCAAAAGGCAACTGGACTTTCTTGGGTTTTTTTTTTTCTTTAAAAATGTTTCACTTCTCATCCAAGAACCTTCTTGAGTTCTTCCATTCACTTCTCATCCAAGAAACTTCTTCATTTCTTTGTTTCTTGGATGAGAAACAAAACGTTTTGAAAGAAAAAAAAACAAGAAAGTCCAGTTGCCTTTTGGAAAAGCACCTGTGGAGCAACTACAACTTGGATGACTGAGAATCTCACTAGATGTCCAGTTTCATTGAGGGTGGGAAGTGAGTGCCACTAGTAGGTTAGTTGGAGGACAGAGCTATAGGCCAACTGTAGTCATGGCCTGCGAGAAAAGCCCTGGGAGACAGAAGGGAGAGCTGTGGACTGGACAACCATCATATAAAAGATATGGGTCCACAAGGAGAAGGAGCAGGGGAACATTTCAGAAGATACCCTCCCTAATTTTCTGGAGAGTAAAAGGAGAAGAAGAGAGAAATACTTCCAGTCTCCCAAGTTTGTTATTAGCCCTTCAAGGTAGTCCAGACAAGAAGCATAAATTACGAGTACTGACTCTATCTTTAACAAAATCTTACAAGATTTGAAGGTCACATGATCATCATTGGCAGCCTTCCCAGCTGGCTCAGGGAAGTCAATGGGGGAAGCTGGATTTGATTAATGACCACAGGATTCACTTAACAACTGCAGTGATTTGCTTAACAATCATGGCAGAAAAAGGTTGTAAAATTGGCCTCAACTCAAATGGCAACCTCCTTGCTTAGCAATGGAAGTATTGGTCCCAATTCTGGCCATAAGTAGAGGACTATCCATCCTGGATTCTTGGTGGGCTGTTAGATGGCCTGCGGAGGCAGCTGCAATATCTTAAAAGCCAAAACTGGACAGCCCTCTCTCAACAGATCTCCTGTTTACAACAGGGTCCTTTTAGCAGTTCCAAGTTGGTTCCACACCCATTTGCATTCTGATTCAGGTGACCCTGAGGACACCAATAAACCCTCAAGTGGCCTCAATGACTCTCAGAGAGAGTACTAACGACCAAAGTACTGCAAGGAATATAAGTCCCTCCATTCCCCCGCCATTCAGTCAGAACTGAAGAAGCTTCTTTGGTTGAGAAGCAAAACCTCTTCAAAAGCAACAACAGAGAAGTCCAGTTGTCTTTTGAAAAAGCATTTTTGGGACAAATGTGACCCAAATGACTGAGAATCTCCATAGGCAGTTGGTAGCTCAGGCTGTTAAATGCCTGCTCTTAAGATCCAGCTGCCTACAATTATTGTAGGCTCGAATCCCACCAGGCTCAAGGTTGACTCAGCCTTCCATCCTCTCAGGGTAGGTAAATTGAGGACCCAAGATTGTTGGGGGCAATTAGCTGACCTTGTAAAAATGCCGCTTAGTAATAAGCAGGCATATACAATGGAATGAAGGCTATTGCTGAGCACACTGGGTTGTATCCCAGAAATTGTAAGCCACCCTGAGTCTTCGGAGAAGGGCGGCATATAAATGTAATTAAAAATATATATATATGCATAATAATGGCGCCTGTAAGCTTGGCAGTCTTGGTTCACATCCCCCCTGCTTCTCTTAGGTGTAGTGGAAGAAACCGATTCATTGTCAGTGTGGCAGTAATAACAGCCTGCCAGCCTTGTTGGCCTCTGTACATGGAAATTGCGCAGGCTCATTGTCTCCATCTCACAGCGAACGGGAAAGAGAAGGATAAGAAGAGTTAGAGTTTCTTGAAGCCAATCCAAGATCATTTTTTCCCCCTCTCCAGCTACCTACCAAGGACAAAAAGGAGGGTGGTTCTCTATAGATTTAGTCTTCATAACTCAAGGAAAGACATGCTGTGCTCCGATTCTGATTGGCAGTAATCACAGCAGCTACTTTGCTAATGGTATCAGATGCTTTTCTGGCTGATTGACCTAGTGGTGTTCTAAATAAGCCACTGTGGATAAATAGCTCATTTTCCATGTTTAATTTACAACAAGCGCCGATGCTTCCTCGCTGTTGCAAACACAGCTTTTTTTTCCCCTTCTTCTTCTTCTTTGTTTTGTTCCAATGTCAAGATCTGACACTTTTCTCGGAAACAATCGCCATAAGGCGATTGTGACTTCCAACCTACCGCTTTTTTAATGTTTAATTACCCCCGTGACATGGAGCTAAGCATGTCTGGAACTCATAGTCCCATTTTCTTATCTCCATGCAGCAAATTTCGGGAGATGAAAGCATCTGTTCCTTTGAATGTTGACTACATTTACAGTAGTTGTGCTAGTCGGTTTCTTCAAATAATGGTGCTGTGTTAACACACATTTGATTCTGTTGGCTGAGGAGACTGCAGTGGTCTTACAAAACCATCCTTTGCCATAAAACAAAAAATAACTGTTTTTTTGCAATATGGGGATGAAATACTGATAGAGCACAGATGGTTCTGTACAGAAGAAGGAAAGAAGGAAAGGAAGAAGAGCCAGACAATGTACATTCAAACTATGATCAACATCTTCTTCATAGTTTACTCCCTTCACTACCAGGAGTTCGATCCTGACCTGCTCACTATTGACTCAGTAAAATGAGGACTCAGATTGTTGGGAGCAATATGCTAACACTCTAAACCTCTTAGAGAGGGCTGTAAAGCACCATGAAGTGTTATGTAAGTCTATGTGTTGTTGCTATACCCCTAGACCAATATATGAGTACTCCCAGTAGCTATATGTGGATACAGAGATAAAATTTGTGTTTCTATTTGTAGTCTTTGATTTACAAACAGTTGTTCAGCTGCTGTTCAAAGTTTCAACAGCACTGAACAAATGGTGGTGAGGTGGACTTCACCACCTCACCACCATGACCTGGACCTTTGATTCATGAGCTAGAAATAGAGGATGGAGATTCTCAGCCATCCAGGTCATGGTTGTCCCAAAGGTGTTTTTTTCAAGAGGCCACTAGACTTTCTGGTTTTTCTTTGAAGACATTTCACTTCTCATGCAAGAAGCTTCTTCAGCTCTGACTGGATGGTGGGAAATGGAAGGATTTTTAGTCCTTGAAGACGGCTGGTCATTTGCATTCTTTTAGAGGGTCATTAAGGCCACTTGGAGGTTTACCTGTGTCATCAGGTAGTGCAAATGGGTGTGGAGCCTTCTTGGAACTGATGAAAGGACTCTGTTGTAGATTGGAGATAGGTGGTCTCATATCCCAACCCTCTGTTGAGGAACAGTTGTTCAGTTCTAACATAGATGCATTCTCTTACCTCTCAAACCAATGATCTTTGGGTGTGGAATTCTTACCTATGAAAGCACAACTAGGTGCAAAACTTCCAAAATCCCTGGCCTCGCATCTTGGCATTTCCACTAATGGTGCAACATCCTGAGACTCCCACAGACCACATCTACATGGGGCTCATGGGCAACGTGTGTGAAAATACCTGGAATAATTGGCTGCCAGAAGTTCAAAACCATTAGGAGACTTATCATAAGGAAATGTGAAGTTCTAAAGGGCTTGTATTGTCTTGAGAATGGACTCTTTTTCTGCTCCATGCACTCAAAAATCTGTGCCTATGTGTTTGTGTTGATGGATGCTCTCTGGTACCCAATTTCCCCTGAACTACTTATATCCAGATCAAGGATGAATGAACAGACCAGATAGCATAACCTGGATAAAACAACTTAGTGGCTTCGTGCGTTTTCTTTCCGTCTGCCCAAATACTTCAGTGAAAATATTAGACACACACACATACACAAATGATTTCTTGCTTCCTAGGGAAAGATGTTGCAAGGCCCAATCTGGCTCCAATTAAAAATGTTTACCAAATGGCGTCTCCTTTTTCAGAGCTCTGGATACTTTGGAAGGGAGAAGAAGCAGAAGATGGGCGTTCGGTAAAAGAGATCGCTAGAGATCATAGAAGGAAGCAAACACCGCTTTCACCTTCTCGTGAAAGGTTGACTTCTGCAACAGGTTTTATCTTTAATGAGGGTTAGACTGGATGTAGCTCTCAAGGTCAGCTCTTGGCTGCCAGCAGCTCAGATGCAAATACTATTTGTAATTTGCTGGCAGCTTTCATAAGTCAAACCACCTTTCCCCTCCCCCTACCCTCGCCCCACAGAAAAAAACCCAATCTAGGAGTTTGAAGTTTTCCAGGCACATTTTGCCTAGGAAAATTCTGTTCATTGGATCTGTTCTTCGTGGATCTATGTTCTCTTTGGGAGGGGGTTTTTGAGAGTTTTTTCTTTCTTCTTTCCTTTCTTCCTCTCTCTTCCTTCCTTCCTTTCTTTCTCTCTCTCTCTTTTCTTCCTTCCTTTCTTTTTTCCTTTCTTTCTTTCTCCTTCCTTCCTCTTCCTTCCTTCCCTCTCTTTTTCCTTCCTTTTCCTTTCTTTCTTTCTTCTTTCCTTTTCCTTTCTTTCTTTCCTCTTTTCCTTCCTTCTTTTCCTCTTTTTCCTTTCTTCCTCTTCTCTCTCTTCCTTCCTTCTTTTCTTTCTCTCTTCTTCCTTTCCTTCTCTTTCTTCTTCCTTCCTTCCTTCCTTCCTTCTTCTCTTCCTTTTCCTTTCCTTCTCTTCTCTTTCTTCCTTTTTTCCTTTCTTTCTCTCTCTCTCTTTTCCTTCCTTCCTTCTCTCTCTCTCTCTTCCTTCTTTTCTTTCTTCTTCTCTCTCTCTTCCTTCCTTCCTTTCTCTCTCTCTCTCTTCCTTCCTTCCTTTCTTTTTTGAGGGTACACCAAAAGTGCTTTCCAAAAGGCAGCTGGCCGTGCTGGGTTGTTTTCCTTGAAAACATTTAACTTCTCCTCCAAGAAGTTCTGATTGAACTTTCAGAACGGAAGAAGCTTCTTAAATGAGAAGCCAAACTTTTTCAAGGGAAACAAAAACCCCAAGGAAGTCCAGTGGCCTTTTGAAAACCATCTTTGGGACAACCATGACCTGGATGATTGAGAATCTCCATAGACTGTTGAGGGAGTGGTTGCAAAATATTGTCGTCTTGCACCGGGCTGTACCGTACAGATCATTTTGCTTCTTCTCGCTCGAGTTTAGACATTTCTGCTTTGTTTACATTTATTCATTAGCAATATGATGTTAGACACTGCATCATGGGAGGCTGTCAGGATGAAAGCGAGCAGAGGAGAAGTGCCAGGAATTGTTTCTTGTTCATCAATCTTGGCAATGAGGCTAGCCCATCAGTTCTGGACTGGTAGGCCTGAACTGCAGCAGCATCATTAACAGTTAGGGAAAGCATCTTTTCCAGGTCAGCTTCTAATGCCTGAAAACTCCCTCACACTTTTCATTGCCAAGTTGTCTCTCCCTATCTAAGCTAATTCCATCATGACTTCACCGGAGCAAGCTGCCACAGAAATCAATTAGAGGCTGGGATGAACTCAACCTTAGAACAGTAGCCTTGACTCATGTCTTGATTTTCCAAACATAATCAGCTCTTATCTGGGACAGCTGAGATGAGGGCAAGTTTTCCAATGTCTGTTACAAAAAATAATAATAATAAAAAGCTTTTTTTGCCTTCCTTTTCCATTGGGTGCTTGAATTCCACGAGATCAGATCTCGCCCTAGCTCCGCTGTTCTTAGCAGATTAAAAGCCGTCCGGAGTTATTGTTGTAAGATGGTGATTATATAAATGTATATAAAGCAAAAGGGTAGGTTTAGTGTGATTATAGAAAGGGGTTAAAAATTGGACTTGTGGTTTTTGTGATGGATCCAATTTTCTTTGTCCCTTAGTAAGCTGAGGGCTACTTTTGAGTAAGAGGAGCATATTTCTTCTAGTTGAAATCAGCTAATTTTTCCAATCATCAATTTTAACACTCAGTTAACACAAAAACAGCTGCCCAAAAATCTTCTAGAATGGGCAGCCATCCTACATTTTATTTATTTATTATTAAATCTGCCTAGCTATCTGAGGGGCTGAAGTATATGGAAGTTACCAGAAATTGCAAGGCTTCTGCAGTTTGACCTATGACAGGTCACAAGTTCTTGTGTGGAACTCAGTTTGAGAGGGCTATATACTAAAGTGAGCGATAATAAATACATGGGAAGATATGCTGTTGTTTTAATTGTTTTTAAAGAATTATTTATCTATGAGGGTCTGTAGGTACCATTTAGAGGCGGTGTATTCCTAATCATTGGACTAGTTAGTAGATCTGGGTAAAGGATTGGAGTAGTAACTGAAGAAGGTGTGTGTGTGTGTGTGTAGGTAGGTAGGTAGGTAGGTAAGTAGATAGATAGATGATAGATAGATAGATGGATGGATGGATGGATAGATAGATAGATAGATAGATAGATAGATAGATAGATAATGGATGGATGGATGGATGGATGGAGAGAGAGAGATACAGAGAGAGAGTAGATAGATAGATAGATAGATAGATAGATAGATAGATAGATAAACAGATAAACAGATAAACAGATGATGGATGGAGAGAGAGAGATAAATAAATAGATAGGCAGATAGACAGATAGATAGATATGGAGGGAAGAGAGGGGGGACTATTTGCTTTTTTCAAATAACATCAAATATTTCACACAAAGTATTGGCAATTTCATTTAAGTACTGCTTCCCCAGACATATGTTTTAAGTGGTAGCCTTGAGGTATAATCCAATGCATATAAATTTGAAAGTAATTCCATTGCAGCTTCAGTTGGCAAAGGACAGTTAATTGATTATAGGTGGTCGTTATATTTTCTGCAGATTCATTTTGCATCATCTTCCATCAGCAAATTCTAGGAATTGCAGTTTAATGGGACATTAGCTACATACCGTGAAACAGGCCATGCTTTGCTTCACAATCTAATCTAGAAAAAGACAGACCATGCCTCTAATAAATAACTGTATAGTATTTTTCCCCCTAGATAGTAGCAGTTTTTCTGCATGGCATCAATTCCACATAGGAACAAAAGCGTTTAGTGTTCTTTCTTTTAAAAAAATGTTTGTATCGAATAGATTTTTTTTTCAACAGAATTAAAAACAGGACAAATTTTAAATGAAAGAAGAATAAAGAAAATGAAAAAGTGAAAAAGATATATAGAAGAAGAAATATAGAAAGAATGGAATGGAATGGAATAGAACAGTTTTCAATCTTGACAGCAGTTCTAGTTACAATTATATTTTACCTCTTTTCTCTTAAGATTATGTCATATCTTTCTTTCCATAAGCTACCCTTTCCAATATTCACATGCATTCATCACAAATTCATATTTGTCTTATTTTTTTCCAGCAAAAAGTTCATAAAGGGTTTCCAGTCAATAGCAAATGTAGCCATTGATCTTTCTCCAATTAAATAAATTAATTTTACCATCTCTGTCATCTTCACCAATCAGTCCTCCATTGTGGATATTTCAGAGTCTTTCCATTTTTTGCACATATATAATAATACTTTTGCACTAGTAACCATGGTTCAAAATAGTCTCCCAGACAGTGGTGGGATTCAAATAATTTAACAACCGGTTCTCTGCCCTAATGATTTCCTGAACTGGTGAGAACCGGCTGAATTCCACCACTGCTCCCAGGGCTCTTTTTTAAAGGATTGTCAATTAAAAAGTATGTAGATTTCTCAATGCACCTCCAGCTGTTTACTTCCTTGGAAGTCCATGGATTGGACTGTGCATTTCAAATTGCCAATCATAAATGTCCTTCAAAAGAATTACATTCTGTTTCTCTGGACAGTTCTACCTTCCATACAATCAAAGTCAAATCAGAATTGCAAACCCTTTGCCACAGGTCGTCAAAGATATAAAGGGTCCTTGGTGTTCTCGGAGCTGGGTTGTTTTCTTGCAGGCATTTCATTACCCAAACTAGATTGGGTAATGAAATGTTTGCAAGAAAGCAACCAAGCTCAAAAAGCACCAAGGACCCCTCATTTCAACCCTGAGCTTGTCAAGATATATTTGCACAGAAATTCCATGTGCATCTCTGCACCTAGACATTATATAATCATAAAAGATTTGTTTTGCACAGTTCTTCTGACAGCATTCTTAGCCTACACACATGGCAACAACTGTGCTCCAAATGTTGCCTTTGAAGCCAGCTGATCAGCCGCTGGTACCATAGCAATAGAGATGGTATCATTAATTCTTCATCATGGTTCATACTCATTAAAACAACCAACAACACTTAAAACAATCAAACACTTCTGAAAGCAATCCATAAACAATAGCAGAATTGTAAGGGATCATGGAAATTTTCTAATCCAACCACTTGCTCAAGCGGGAAACCTTCTCAGATAACTAGTTGTCCAATCTCTTCTGGACCCACAAATTCTGGTGCCAAGTCTTCCTCCCGATGAATTATTCTCTCATTGCATTCCCCTGTCCCACGCTCAAAACATAAATTAATCTGGATGAGATATCCTTTTCCAAACCATTTCCCCCCAATCTGGCACACACGCCCCCAATTATTTTGTGTGAGGATTACCATCAGACCCAGGGAGCAGATTGGCCCAACACCGTGTGAGTTGTCACGTAAAATATTTAGAGGAAACTATTTGGGAGAAAGTGATGCACATGTACAAATGATAGTCAGATGCTTTCATAACGACTAAAATGTGTTAACTTTCACAGTAGGTGGTTGTTTTGTTTTTGTTTTTGAGTACCTGAGAACGTCTCATGATAATTTTGAAACTTTGCATATGCTAAAACTGTACTAATGAGTGAATATCACTTTGCTCCCCCTGCATTTCAATGACTGGATAGTAAGCTAAAGGGTTTTTTTTTTTTGGATACTCAGCTCCAAAAGGAAAATAAAGTGTATGTAAGAGGTAGTTTCTGAGGCCATAGGGAGGGTGAGCAGAAACTTAATTAGTTGGAAACAATCGTCCCTTCTCAGTTGAAAGAAGTTTTGTTCTCCAAAAAAACCCGTTCTGGGTGAATATATAAGGACACCATTAGCATCTTCTCAAGCATCCCAAGACTCAAATTTTTGGGTGAATTCCTAATTCGTAACTTGCTATAAGTCAGGGACTGCAACTTCAGGCTTTGTTAGAACAAGGATAAGTTATACTGTGACAATATGATTCTTTAAACAGCGGGCAGTCTTGTTTCTTTTTCCCCTCTTCCTTAGTCTGTCTCCACAATCTTTCAACTTTTAGAAAACAATCCGTTTTAAAAGGGTGGGGTGGCAATGAGGCAACTATTTTTTTCAAATGAGCAGACCATTCATGACTTGAAAACTATCATTGCTTTTTTTTTTTGTTAATCCAGAATTGTGGAGATACTTTGAACGTTTTGTGGTTTGTTTATTTATTTATTTATTTATTTATTTATTTATTTATTTATTTATTAGTGGGACTTATATGCCGCCCCATCTCCGAAGACTCGGGGCGGCTCCCAATTAAAACAACAGCAATAAATACTTTAAAAAGAATTAAACTAGACAGCCCCAAAAAACACAATTACAAAATACAAAACTTAAAATCAATCCAAAATCTAAAACCACCCCTCCCAAGGGTCACAGCCCGGATTGGTTAAACAACCAGGTCTTCAGGTCATGGCGGAAGGTGCGGAGGTCAGGGGCCAGGCGGAGCCCCAAGGGAAGTTGATTCCAGAGGTCGGGGACCGCGACAGAGTAGGCACGTCGTCGGGGGACCGCCAGCTGGCATTGCCCGGCCGACGGGACCCCAAGGAGTCCCTGTCTATGAGTTCGCACAGGGCGGTTAGTATTCGATGTCGGCAGCAGTCGCTCCCTTAAATAGGACAGGTGGTGTCAGGTGCAAGAACTCAGGAACTAGGATTGTTCCAATGAGTACAAGTTTATTCCCTGTCAGCCCCAAACAAGAAACTGAACTACTAAGAGTCAAGGAAAATTGGTGGTAGATAAGAATCAACGGAATTCAAGGGGGATAGAGTCAGGGGTGAGGTTCAGAAATCCCAGTAACTGGTTCACTGCCCGGCTGCTGGGTGGGCAGGGCCATGGTGGGTATGGCCTACCAGAACTTCCAGGAGGGCCATTTTTCACCCTACCCAGGGTCCGGAGGCTTCCCTTGGGCCTCTAGGAGAACAAAAATGGCCTCCTCTGGCTCCAGAGGCCCACCAGGACTTCCGGAACTTCTGGTTTGGTCTGTTTTTTGCCCTCCCAGAGCCTCTGCATGGACCCTGCACTTACCTACATCCAAAACAGGCCATGTGAAGACTCCTAGGTGGGGTGGGCGGCGCCATCCAGTCGGTTCAACTACCGGTTCGTTGAACCAGATATAAATTTAACATCCGGTTTGCCCAAACCAGTCTGAATTGGTAGAATCCCACCCCTGGATAGAGTTATAACTCTTGTGGGTGCACATGGACTCCAAACTAATGATATACCTGACTCCTCCCTCGGGCTCAGACTAGTCATCCTCTATATCTGGACTGGGCAAAGATTTGTACGGTTTTCTTGATCTTCTGCAAAGCATGTTTGCTGCTGATTTATGGCTATTAATTTTTACACTGTCATTGCCTTTTCCCATTATTGTTTTTTTTTAGTCAAAATGGGGTTACAAATAGAAAGACCACATCGATCAATAAGTTCCTTGCTAGATTAACTCAAGGTCAGCAATCTTCACTGCAAAGGATTAGGAATTAGCCATAAGGAAACCTCTTATCAGATGGAGTAGATTAGTTTTCTAGTACTCTTACCATTCTTAATTTTGTTTAAAAAAACTTGTTAATTTCTTTTTAACAAATGGAAACACAGCACCACTCTGGTGCATTATTTGAGGAGGTTTTATGGTTTTTATGGTATCGTTTTTTAATGTTGTGAGCTGCCCAGAGTCATCTGTGTGGGAGTCAGAGAGCCATGTAAATCTATTTGATAAAGAAAGAAATAATTTCTACTTGGGAGAATTCATCTGGCCTCTACCAGCCCTCCTCTAAGCATTCTTAGAACACAGAAATGATGGCATTAGTGGGCCAGTAGATATATCCATGTGTACCAATCTGCCAGAAATGGGATGTTGAGAGAATCTGGAGTGATCCAAAAGACATAGAAGGAGCTGTTAGAAAGCCATTCATTGTGATTTTATTCTATTATAGTTGCTATTTGTGGTATGGCTTTAACATTCCAAATACACCTGGTTACCCAGAAAGGATTCTATCCTGGCTTACATAGATATCCAGTCAAACTTGGTGTTCCGTAGCCTTGAAGTTGATCAGACTTCAAATCAAGCAACAAATGGACAGCCATTTGTCTGAAATGGTATAGGGTTTCCTGCTTGAGCATGAGGCCGGACTAGAAGACCTCTAAGATCCTTTCCACCTATTCTATTCTATTATCCCATTTGAATATGCAAACCTAAACTGGGGGTTCCATAGTGAAATTCAAGAACTGTCATTTCCATGAAGGAGAATATTTATAGCTCAGGGTTGAAATGAGGGGTCCTTTGTGCTCTCTGAGCTTGGTGGTTTTCTTGCAGACATTGCATTACCCAACTAGGGAACATCATCATTGCTAGAGTTGATTAGCATTGTTGAGGTTAACCTAGTTTGGTTAATGAAACACCTGCAAGAAAAGCACCAATTTTAGAGAGTACCAATGACTATCATTTCAGTTTGGCTGTGCTGCTTTCATGAGGTTAGTCTAGTGGTTAGAGCTTTGGGGCATTAAATATATAAATATACCAAACACAGTTCCTCAATTTGCCAAAGGCAGCCACCAAGCTTTAAAGCACAAAAGATTGGCTTCAAGTTGATGTGGCGTTCATGCGCCCTGCACTTTGTGAAGGCACTCTGGTTAATTTGCAGGCAAAGGTCTTGACTGGGAACCATGCATCAATTAGGTGGGGTAAAAAAGAAAAGAAAAGAGGTTGCATTTTAATTAATATTTTAATCCCGACGTTAACAGCGTTCCTGCCAATTCAGCAAGGCTGCATATTCTGTTTTGCCATCCTTGTGATTCAGCCGTGCTGACAGTTGTCACCTTCTTCCAGAAGAGAAATCCCACTTGTGAAACGAGCACCAAAAAAAATTAGCAAATGTCACCGTGTCGCTGAAAAGTTTTAATCAGGGCTGTCATGTAGCAGTTTTTTTCTGTCGGCAAATACAAAAGGACCTTTCAAGCCAAATCATTTTCTCAGACTTCGCCAGCATGGAGAATGTACATAAAGGGAAGAATCAGTTTGCTAGCCGAGGAGTCTGGAGAATGGAGAATCAACCCGAGGCAGTAGCAATAGCACTTAGACTTCTATACTGCTTTACAGTGCTCTACATCCCACTCTAAGTGGTTTACAGAATCAGCCTATTGCCCCCAACAATCTGGGTCCTCGTTTTACTGACCCCGGAAGGATGGAAGGCTGAGACAACCTTGAGCCTGGTGAGATTTGAACTGCCAAATTGCAGTCAGCTGGCAGTCAGCAGAAGTAGCTTGCAGTACTGTACTCTAACCACTGTGCCACCATAGCTCTTCCTTTCTTCCATCCATCCTTTCTCCCTTCCTTCCTTCCTTCCTTCCTTCCTTCCTTCCTTCCTTTGCACTTAGCAATAGCACTTAGATTTGTATACCACTTTACAGTGCTTTACAGCCCTCTCTAAGCAGTTTACAGAGTCAACATATTTGCCCCCAACAATTTTGGGTCCTCATTTTACCCACCTTGGAAGGATGGAAGGCTGAGTCAACCTTGAGCCTGGTGGGATTTGAACCGCCAAACTGCAGTCAGATGGCAGTCAGCAGAAGTAGCTTGCAGTACTGCACTCTAACCACTGTGCCACCATGGCTCTTCCTTTCTTCCTTTCTTCCATCCATCCTTTCTCCCTTCCTTCCTTCCTTCCGTCCTTCCTTCCTTCCTTCCTTTGCACTCAGCAGTAGCACTTAGATTTGTATACCACTTTACAGTGCTTTACTGTAAAGCAATATATAAATTTACTCTCTAAGCAGTTTACAGAGTCAACATATTTGCCCCCAACAATTTTGGGTCCTCATTTTACCCACCTTGGAAGGATGGAAGGCTGAGTCAACCTTGAGCCTGGTGGGATTTGAACTTGAGCCAAATTGCAGGCAGCCGACAGTCAGCAGAAGCAGCCTGCAGTACTGCAGTCTAAACACTGCACCACCGAGGCTCACATGCTCATTTCCTCCCTCTCTTGCAGGTAAATCGCCTTGCGAGTTGTGTTTTTTTCCTCCCATCCATCCCAGGCAGCAGCCATGAAGTTTCGCCTCCTTACGGTTTATGCACTGCTCTTTGCAATCTCCAGATGCTGGGCTGTCAGCTTTCCAGAAGATGACGATCCTATTAACGTGGTCGACTACCACTGTAAGTGAGCAACAAAGCCAAACGTGTTGTGAGATTGCCGGTTTCTTTGCTTACTCCTCGCCGGATGACGGCAATTCTTCCTTCTGCGAGCTGCCAAGTTTCAGGTGGACTTTAATGGACTCTCTCTATCTACTGCAGCCAAAAAAAAGGAGGCAGGAAGCATAAGTTTTTATTTGTATTTTTAAGTTCAATTGGCTCTCGCTGGCCATCTTTTATTCATTGATATTCAAGACATTCCACAAAGAATTTAGTTTAAGCCCTTCTGCTCCCGGTATGTACATCTAATCAATGCTGCTTATTGATTCTTCAGTTCCATCATCCTGACTGATGGCATAACTTATGTTTACTTGCAGATTCCAAGCAATATCCAGTGTTCAGAGGACGACCTTCAGGCAACGAATCCCAACACAAGCTGGACTTTCAACTGATGTTGAAAATTCGAGACACACTTTATATAGCTGGCAGGTAATTTTCCTGCAGTCCACTGATTAAATTAAAATTCCCCACTCCCCTCCACCCACCCCCCGTCCTCCATCTGCTGCCTGGTTTTGCATTTCATCTATACACTTTGTCTTATATACTTTGTCTTAAAATATTCCACTAGATAATTTCAGGAAAGGAAGGAGGGACTCAGCATGTGGAGACAAGACAGGGAGAGGGTGATTTATGGTGTAGAAGAAAATCTCTGATAGTGATCCATGCACTTCCAGATTCTGTTGTTCACCAAGAACTTGATTTGAACAAACAATGGTTTGTACCGATATAAGAGCTTGTGCAGAATGAACCTCACAAAATGCTAGGCAGCTGGAAACTAGGTCGTACTTACCCTGATCAATGAATTGCTTTTGTGATTTGAGAAACCAGCCACCATTAATTCCATTGGTATAACATGCTAAGCCACAAAATATGGCTTAGCCAGCTCTCTCACCCACAGCAATTTTTGCCTGCTTCTCATTTTGAATGATACATAAACTCAGTTGCATGGTTCAGCTCCCAACAGGCTGAGATACAATTTTGCTGTCTGCATTCTTCCTTCTGTCTTTATAAGTTATCATTATACAATCTGATAGAAATTGTATAAAGATAACTTATAAAGACAGAAGGAAGCAAAAGCAGATTAAAATGATCTATCAGAAGAAAACTAGAGCCTATGTTCTGATTGACAATGACCTCAAAGGCCAATAAGAGGCATCATAGCCCAGGATGACTTTTGCCAACAGAGGTAGGAACAATCTTGTCCTTCCTCAAAGCAAGACATTATAAATACGATTACTCCCATCATAACATAGATTGAACAGGCCAATTACTCTTTACACCTTCCTTATTTCTTCTGACCCCATGTATGATTGTTGATGGTTTTGCAATAGGTCACAATATCAAGTCAACCAAGTCTCCCCAACTTGGCTTGTTTCAAACTTTGATCTGGGGAAAGGAGCAGTCCTAATTAAGAACAGATATTTGCTTTTTTAAATAATGTTATGGAGGAACCATGTGAGTTCAAATGGATCTTGATACTTGACGTCAAAATATGGTTTTCAAAACAGGACTGAGGAATGGGATATTCTATTTTTTACTCTTTTAAAGATATTTATTTGTTAAGTTTTTAATGTTTTAATGCTGGAAGCCATTTGCTATGACATGGATGGCAAAAAAAAGTAAATAAACATCGATCAATCATCAGTCAATAAGATTTCTGATATGTTTCTTTTTTGTTTTCTTCCAGGGACCAAGTTTATACAGTAAATTTGAATGACATTCCAAAAGGGGAAGTTGTTCCAAGCAAGGTTAGAAAATGCTGTAAATACCTTTTGCGGTTTTTTTTTTAAAAAAAACAAGCATTCTTGGTCAAAGATGAAATTGTCTTATTCTTTCTTTTATCTAAACAGAAGCTAACATGGCGCTCAAAGCAACAGGACAGAGAGAACTGCGCTATGAAAGGAAAACACAAAGTAGGTTTGTCTTTTAAGCAAAATACTTTAAACCATCGAAATTGTTTAGAAGGTCATGATGGATGCTGTTTTAGAACTGCTAATGAACTAATTGATCTCTTTATCGCTGCAAAAATCTGAATTTGGGGTAGGAGGAAGAGAGGGGCACGTGGAATGCTTGCACGGGTCCTTTTCAGACTGATTTTCACAGCAAAATCGAAAAGTCCAAATTAATATTCTTAAGAAATGAGTTGCACAGATTGATAGAGAGAGAACTTTCATTTACACTGAAATTGTAAGTGCTTTGTTAGCCCTGTATTGTTTTTCCCCCTCCTTATTTCCAGCTCAATGAGCACATGTTCAAAAATAATATTTGCTAGTGAATAGTGATGTGAGCCATTCTCTCTTCTTCTTCTTCTTCTTAATTTAATTTTTTTTTTAGGATGAATGCCATAATTTTATTAAAGTCTTCGTCCCCAGGAACGATGAGATGGTGTTTGTCTGTGGAACGAATGCTTTTAATCCTATGTGCCGTTATTATCGGGTAAGGCCCAATGCCCAGACCGGTCACTTTTGTTAAGTTTGCATGAAGAGACAGACGCGAAGTGCTTCAAGCTCTTTGTTTATTAGTGACTACAGCTCAGAACGAACCCACTTTGGCTGGGCTGCGGCTGCTACTTATAGCCAGCAGCCGCAGTTGCCAGCCAATCAGAGTGCAGGGTTTTCCCGCACTTTTTAAACCAATCATTTCTTACATTTTACAAGAACAGGTTCAAACTAAACCAATGACTTTAAACCTGCATACATAACAAGTTTGTTCCCTGCCAAATTTCAAACAGCATCCTGGTGCCCTTCAAAGATTCCTTATCAATCTTAGCATTGTTCTTCTAATCCTATTTTGTTTCTGGAGAGATCGGAGCATAAGTGTTCATCATTCTTTCCACGGCCAGTTTCTTCATTCTCACAACAATCCTGCTGGTTAGCAAAAGAAATGTGAACCAACCCACAAAGCAACCATCTACTGAGCTTCATAGCTAACCGCTAATTGGAGATTAGAAATTAAATCTCCCTAGTCCAGTTTTCTAACCACCACTGTAGTAAAATCTTGATTTGACAGAGCATTTGGTAGAAGCAATTCTGCTGAATTCCAAGCATAGTTGTGCACCTCTGCCCTTCTGTATATGCATTAGAATATGTATTGGGCCTCTGATGATTTGAAGGGCTTGGTGTCTCAGTCTTTATCTTGTCCTCTGGCCCATCCATAAGTTGCCATCACAGCTTGCAGATTCACTCAAATGAACATAAGAGCTAGCAGTCAATAAAGGTTTTGATTCTTATGATGGTGGAAAAGGTGATTGCCAGCATGGATAGTACTCTTGTGCAGTGATGGTATTCAAAATTTTTTACTGCCAGTTCTGTGGGTGTGGCTTGGTGGGTGTGGTGTGGCTTGGTAGACGTGGCAGGGGAAGGATACTGCAAAATCTCCATTCCCACCCCACTCCAGGGGAAGGATACTGTAAAATCCCCATTCCCTCCCCACCCCACTAACCTGCTTTCCAGCTCCGTTCTTCTGTGCAGGGCAACAGAAGAAGTCCCAGCCAATCAGCTGGGACTCGGGAGGCGGAGAATAGATGGGGTGAGGCCAATCAGAGGTGGCATTTGCCAGTTCTACTCAAAATGTCCTTTACCGGTTCTCCAGAACCTGTCAGAACTGGCTGAACACCACCTCTGGTCTTGTGGATGTAAAAACTCATCCCCTGTGTGGTTCCTTGAGCAGTATGTCTTCAGCATGTTAGGAGAGTTGAGATCAGATATAGGAGGGTCAATGAAGCTGCAGGCTAGACTTCTCAGTTCCCTTCAGATGTGCTGGATTTTGACCATGCTGTTTAGAAGCTATGGAAGTTGAAGTCCCACACATCTAGAAGGTACCACTCTGAATAAGAGTGAGGGTGAGATTCAAGGTTCTGGTGTTAACATTCCAAGTCCTACATGGCATGGGTCAAGGATATTTACGAGAACGACTCCTCCCAGCATCAAATACCAACCGCCCTGTACGGGCACACAGACGGGGTCTCCTCAGAGTGCCGTCTGCGACTCAATGTCACTTGGCAGCAACCCGGGGGAGGGCCTATTCTGTGGCGGCTCCCACTTTATGGAATCTTCTTCCGCCGGAGCTCCGGCTGGCTCCCGATCTCCGCACCTTCCGCCACGATTTAAAGACCTGGCTATTTTTACAGTCCGGGCTGTGCTGACCCTCTGGGGGTTTGATTGTTTTAACTTTGGGGTTTTTAATTCTAATTTGGCTTGTAATTGTTTAATATGTTTTTAGGTAACTTATTTATTGCTGTATTTTTAGCTGTGAGCCACCCCAAGTCCTTTCAGAGAGGGGGCAGCATACAAGTCGAATAAATAAATAAATAAATAAATAAGGCTTACATAGGAATACCTGATTTTTGTTGACCTATTGCATGGACCTGGGGAAGCTGAAATAGCCTAAAAACCAAAATGTATATTTCTTGTTCAGCTGAGTACCTTGGAGTATGACGGTGACGAAATTAGTGGCTTGGCCAGATGTCCGTTTGATGCCAAGCAAACCAACGTTGCCCTCTTTGCTGGTGAGACCCTTTTCTTCAAATGGACCATATTGATAGATGATACAAAAGGGGAAATGAAAAGGCCCTATGACATCACTGCGTCTTTGTTTTTGTTTTTTTAAAAATGCTAATGTACCTTTTGTGGAATTAGGAACTATTTTGCAAGCCCAGTTCTTGATTCATTCACTCTTGTTTTGCTTGATACTCAAATTCTAAGAGCTGCTAACCAGAGTGAAGTCCAAAAGACCTATAGTTCAGATTTGTTCAAAAGACCGGCCAGACTTTCTTAATTAACTTCAGCCATCTGAATGAAGTGGAGAGCGGGGGTTTAAAAAAAAACACCACGTTTTCCTGCTTCTGTTGTAAAACCCTTGGAAGTCAGAGCTCAGCTGACCTCTTGTAACAGCTCTGCGGGAATAATAAAGCTTTTGCATTTCCTAGAACTGTTGCTCTGTCCTACAAGGTGCTTTCTTCACAGCGCTCTGATGAGCCTTCCAACTCTAAATTAAAAAGTATGAATAAATATATAATGTGATTGAGATAATGGCAGCGTGGGAGGAGGGGAGAGCAGAAAGCGAAAGGTAGAAATATATAAATAGCTGTTGACAGAGAAGAGTGACACAAACGCTGCGGTAATAGAAGGCCGGCGACATCCCTATTGTGTCTGAACGCTTTTTGTGTGTTTCCTTTTCTAGATGGCAAGCTCTATTCTGCCACCGTTGCGGATTTTTTGGCAAGCGATGCGGTTATTTACCGGAGCATGGGAGACGGGTCAGCCTTGCGAACAATAAAATATGATTCCAAGTGGATAAAAGGTAGTTGAATCACTACCTACAATTTTCCTCTCCCCAGATATAGCCTTTCTTCAGTGGTAGGATTCAAATTATTTTACTACCGGTTCTGTGGGCGTGGTTTGGTGAGCGTGGTTTGGTGGGTATGGCAGGGGAAGGATCCTGCAAAATCCCCATTCCCTCCCCACCCCACTAACCCGCTTTCCAACTCCGTTCTCCTGTGCAGGGCAACCAAAGAAGACCCAACTGATCAGCCGGGACTCAATGGGAGGCAGAGAATAGATGGGGTTGGCGGGGCCAGTCAGAGGTGACATTTGCCGGTTCTCCGAACTACTCAAAATTTCCACTACCGGTTCTCCAGAACCGGTCAGAACCTGCTGAATACAACCTCTGCCTTTCTTCCCAAATTAAGAGAGTTGAAATACACATTTCTGGCTCGTAATGATTCTTCCTCAACAACCTTTCTGAATATTTGAATTTTAGTCCACTGTTTGCAGACATCCTAAATTGGAAGCATGCTTTTTGGATTAATATAATGGGGTGGTACATTTGCTCCTTTCCCTCCCCGAAAAGTCTGGGTTCTCCCCACCCCTTGTGGGCCACTTAGCAATCAACAGCTCTCAGACAGCCTGCCAAGAACAGCTATTCTAATTTCCTCTCCCTGTTACCCTCGACCAGCAGGCAGAAATGTTGGTGTTTTAGGTGGTTTCTTTGACGAAACTAAAACTTTCAACAGTTGGAGTTTCATTTCTTCATTTCCGTGTTTCAATTGCGCTCCGAATGGATTTGTGCTTAGGTTTTAATTTGTATTCCATGACTTTAAAAACTAAAAAAAAAAAAACCTGTGCCTTTGGAGGTTTGCTTCTAGATTCTAAGGGAATTGTAAATCTCTAATACTGTCATAGCCTTTGCATACTTTCTTATAGGGAGATATTGATTTTTTTTAATGTTATCTCTTTCCACCGCTCCCATCTTCTTTTGCAATATTTTTTTTTAAGAGGGAGGCTAAAAATACAGTAAGTTGTGGAGACTTGGGTTGTTCCATTGTTAGCCAACTTGGAAAACATATTTGGCAAAAAATAGGATGTGGATTAAGTAAATACTAATATTGATTTGTGGGTTGACTCTTAAGTGCTCATCCTTTTCCAGTTTTGGAGGTCTTCAAATTCAGAAACTCTCATCCCCAAAGAATCACTGCTTAGAGCAATGTTTTTCAATCTTGGCAACTTTAAGATGTGTGGACCAACTCCCAGAATTCCCCATCCAATATGCTGGGGAACAATCCAAATGCAGTACAATCCAATTGCTGGCATGCCGGTTGGGGAATTCTGGGAATTGAAGTCCACACATCTTGAAGTTGCCATGGCTGAAAAAAAAACACTGGTTGGGAGAGTTGGCTGTTGATCACCCTACCATAGAATTGACCTCCAAGACTTCCATAGGGTGCCAAATTGGGGGAAATCTGTTGCAAATTATGGCCAGTATATTTAGTGGAAGCAAGCCAGGTTTATAATGATCTGAGTTGGCTGGCTTTGACTAACTGGGTTCAGATGTAATTAGCATTTCAGCAATTAGTAATCGTTGCATTATCCAGCCATCTCTGTGGCGCTATAACACAAGCAGCTTTTTATTCCCAGAGCTATGGCTGGGTGGTGCAATAAACCACTGGTGCAGAAATACTGAATGCTCAGCTGTAGTTTTCCAAACACTCACAACTTCCATACTTCTCTCAGGAGATGAGAAGGGTTGCACAGTTCAATGGAAGTTAGTCCCATAATGATCGACTGTTTTTATTTACTCAGATAAAATGGAGCCAGTGAGTACAAATCAGAATTTTAGATTCTGTGGGGTTGTCTTCTCTCGCTGAATCTGAGAGTTCCCAATTTGAGAAGTTAGTCACATCTGGCATCAGAATGGAGCACTGAAACATTGAACAACTAAATGATGAAGGATTATATCTCAATACAAACATGTGTATCAACACTAGGAGTAGTAATGGTGGCCTGACTAAAAGCTTGAATAGAGGTCAAAATAAGAAATAGAGGGAATATTAGTATACACATCTTCATATAATAGAATAAAAGCATTAAACAGATGGAAAGATTAGAGGTTGAAAGATGGTATTACTATGTATGCTCAAATAAAATTGAGATTGGCATTAGAATAGCACATTGAAACACTGAACAACTAAATAATGAAGGATGATATCTCAATGGACTGAAGGGGTTTTTAATTGGCTTTTAGATTTGTTGGTGATTTTAATGTTAATGTAAGTGGGGTTTCTTGCTTAATTGTTTTTTAACTTTTGCATTTCTGTTTTTATTTCTGTGAGCCGCCCTGAGTCCTTCGGGAGATAGGGCAGCATAGAAATCCCATAAAATCAATCAATCAATCAATCAATACAAACATGTGTATTAACACTAAGATTACAAAAGTTTGACTAATGTAACAAATATTATTAACATTATTATTGTTATTTGTATTCACAATACCCAGATGCCACACTGTTCATGTATTGATGTTGATATATATTTAAAAATAAAATAAATATATATATACGAGAGAGAGAGAGAGAAGTTAGTCACAGAAATATCTATAGGACATCCAGATCTGTGAGTGAGCACTTTAGAAACTCTTGATTACAGGTAATCCTTAACTTAAAACATTTGTTTACTGACTGTTCGAAGTTACAAGTTACAAAAAAAAAGTGACATGATCATTTTTCATACTTACAACTGTTGCAACATCCCCATGGTCAGGGACAGGCTTCAAAACTTTAGCAAAGGGTTCTCTGCTTGGTTGCTGGGTGGGCGTGGCCATGGTGGGCGTGGCCTAGTTGGCCTATGGCACCACAGCAGGGGGGGCATTTTTGCCCTCCTCAGGCTCCAAAGATTTTCCTTGAGTCTCCGGGAGGGCGAAAACGGCCTCCCTGGGCTCTGGAAGCTCTCTGGAGGCCGGAAATGGGCCCATTTCTGGCCTTCCTGAACTTCCAGGATGCCCATTTTTCGCCCTCCTCAAGCTTCCATGTGCACCCTCCACTTATCTGCATCCAAAATGGGCCACGTGGGGGACCCCTGGGAGGGGCGAGGCAGGGTGGGTGGGGCCAGCCAGGAGTGGGATTTGGGGGTCTCTCCCGAACCCCCAGCAGCCCACCCCTGCACATAGTCGCTGGATCAAAATTCAGATGCTTGGCAACTGGCATGTACTTATGACAGTTGCAGTCTCCCGGGGTCATGTGACCTGACAAGCAAAGTCGATGTGGGAGCCAGATTCATTTAACAACTGTGTCACTAACTTAACAACTGCAGTGGTTAACAACCGTGGCAAGTAAGGTCATGCAACGGGGCAAAAGTTACTTAACAACTGTCTTGCTTAACAACAGAAATTTTGGGGTCAGTTGTGGTCATAAGTCAAGGATTACCTGCAATTGAAGTACTTAATCATTATGGTACATTAGCAAATTTCCCTGGGAGTAATTTCTTTTATTTCCCACACACACACACACCTTTTAAAAATATTAATTGTAGATTTAAATATCTTCATGTTATACATTGCATTAAAACCCATCAGAGCTAGGACCCCAAAAATAATAATTTATCTTAAAATAACAACCACAATTCCTCCATACAGTTATCTGAAAAAACTCCTGTATATTCAGTAGGAATAAATCTCTTAATCAAACCTGTACAGGTTTGTTCTATTAGTCTTGTATAATGCTGAAAACATCGTAAATCAACTGAATGCACATTTTTCTCCTCAAGAGCAATATTTTATTTTATTTTTTAGCATGCCTGCTGCTAAGCATTTTTCTTGCCAGCCCCAGTGCCTTGGCGCACTGACAGGAAAAGATCCACCAGTTGCAATATTTATGTCCAAGCTTTCCTGCTCCAAACTTTCAACATAGTACAATCCAAAGTTGTTGTTTTTTTCAATTTGGCCCAAGAATAAAGCCATTCTCCTCCTCCAACCAATCAACTCAGCAAATGAATGAAGCCGTAGTAACAAAGACCTTGGAGCCGTAGTGCAATTCCTTGAGGGGTAGAGGGGTTTACAGTCCATTAGCTGGCATTAAGAGTCTTACAGTTTCACTGGAGCCTGACTTCATCCATAGTTGGATGTCCTAAAGTGCTTTGAATAACCACAGCAAAGCTCTTGGCACCCATGTCTTTTGAAGCATCAACACAACTGGGTGTTTGTGCTATCGGAAAAGCCCTAACAATTAGGAAGGGTCCTACTGAAACTAGCTGAAGGCCTAGTTGGTCTGTTCACACAAGAGTTGATGGCCTCTGGGAAGCCACCAGACTAAATATGATACCGAAAGCTCATTTCCAGCAACCAATACAGAAAGGTGTTCTACCTCTGGTTCTGAAGGATAGCCACAACCATCAGGACTAGCAGGTGCTGATAATCTTCTCCTCCAGAAGTTATTTTTAATTCACTTTTGAGACCTTCTAAATCGGGGGCCTATCGTTGTTAAAATCCCTACTTCCAAATGAAGAAATATCTCTTAAGTACCCAAACATCTCAGGGGCTGCCACAAAGAAGAGGGAGTCAAGCTATTCCCCAAAGCACCTGAGAGCAGGTCAAGAAGCAATGGGTGGAAACTAATCAAGGAGAGAAGCAACCTAGAACTAAGGAGAAATTTCCTAATAGTGAGGCCAGTGGAACAACTTGCCTCCAGAAGTTGTGAATTCTCCAACAATGGAAGTATTTAAGAAGAGATTGGATAACCAATTGTCTAAAGTGCTGTAGGGTTTCCTGCCTAGGTAGGGGGTTGGACTAGAAGACCTCCAAGGTCCCTTCCAACTCTATTATTCTATTCTATTCTATTCTATTCTATTCTATTCTATTCTATTTCCATGGTTTGCCCGAGAAGAGAAGAATCTCAAATCCTACTCCTTGAGTTTTCTATGTGCCAATTAGGCAATGGCAGACATTTCACCCCCAAATATATGACTTGCATCCCTCAAATCCCTGGTATGGTCCCTTTCATTTCCAATAAAAATTGCTTCTGGGTACCATTTTTGCAGGGAAAGTCCAGTTACTGAACCAAACATAACAGCTGCAGTAGATTAGATAAACCAATAATTGGATTCTCGGTTCCTGATTCCATTAGTCCGATGAGCTAACGTCACCTGACAGCAGATGGCCAAGGTTCATCTGAGGACTTTTTCCAACCATTTCCAGAAATGATGGAGGCTGAATCTAGGCATGTCACTTTCTCCATCCACTCTGTAGTGTCAGACCTATCCCGGATCAAGAATTAACGTGACAGGAAAATCATACCTACACTTTATTGAGGCTGTAGTAACAAGAATCTTGCCAACCAGTGTGTGCTTTACATTGTTCTGTTTTTGGCTATATTTTCCTGGGTTTGCAGAGGGAGTTTTGTTGAAGGAAGGAGATTATATTATAAGTTAGCCTACTTAAAGGCTTATAAGGCAGTTCTGTCTCTTTCCCAGCTCTTAAAAATAATGACTAATTTAAAGTAGAAGAAAGAAGCAAAAAAGATGAAAAACACAAGTAAATAGAATGAACAAGCACCGTAACATTATGTAAATTAAACAAAATTCTCATTTTAAAGATGGCGATGTTAAAACCAATTATGTTTAGAGTTTTCCTCTGGAGGGGGAGAGGAAGGAAGGAAGGAAGGAAGGAAGGAAGGAAGGAAGGAAGGAAGGAAGGAAGGAAGGAAGGAAGGAAGGAAGGAAGGAAGGAAGGAAGGAAGGAAGGAAGGAAGGAAGGAAGGAGCCCAGCAGAGAGGATACCGAAGAAATATCATCACCTGTTCTAAGACCAGTAGTGGATTTAATCAGAATAATCCAACGTCTGTTTTTTTAGCTGCCTCTGAGCAAAATGTTTGGACTGCTCTCCTTTCCCTTGTGTCTTTCAGAGCCCCATTTCCTTCACGCCATTGAGTACGGGAACTTTGTTTATTTCTTCTTTCGAGAGATTGCTGTGGAACATAACAATTTAGGCAAGGTAAGACTAAATGCAGGCGCTTGTTACGATAAGTGGCACAGAGTCTCGGAGTTGATCTCTTGAGGGTGAAAACAAGAGGCTTACAAGGGCGTGGACTGCTTTCTATTTGTTTCTACAAGGGTGGTGTTTTACTTTGATACTTTGGCTTGCTTGAAGAAGGCCGTGGCATGTCCCTCTTCCTTCTCCCTTTTCTCTTTTAGTTGTGCCACTTTGTTCTCAAACCAAGACCCCATGTTCAGTTATATTTTATTATGGTTGAAAGATGAAGCAGGACCCCCACAGTTACGGGGGGTGGTAACCGTTCGCCTCTTCATTTTGTCTCCCTCAAAAGTCACATTTGTTGTTTGTCTTCTTCCTCTGTCAGCATTCCAATAAAACTCCTCATGTCCATTCAGCACTCAGAAACCAAGTTCATCCAAGTAAGAATTTGTTAAGGAATTCATATTGGCACATCTGGGAAAAGCCACACCTGGGATTTTCCTTCCCAACTGGAATTCAAAGATTATTTATTTATTTATTTATTTATTTATTTAATTATTTAATTATGGGATTTATATGCCACCCTATCTCCCGAGGGACTCAGGGCAGCTCACAATAATAAGAAAAAAACAATACAAAATTTAAAATTTAAAAAATTATTAAATCAAAATCCCAATTATACTAATTAAAAGCGCCAAAATAAACAATAAATCCCACCCCCCTCAGTCCAGGTCAGCCTATTGAAAGAGCCATGTCTTCAGGTCGCGACGGAAGGATCGAAGGTCAGGGGCCATCCGCAGCTCCAAGGGAAGCTGATTCCAAAGGGCGGGTGCACCCACAGAGAAGGCTCTCTCCCTGGGGGTCGCCAGATGACACTGTCTGGCTGACAGCACCCCGAGGAGGCCTTGTCTGTGGGAGTGCACAGGAGGCTGGGAAGGTGTTGCTGGCAGTAGATGGTCCTGCAAATACCCCGGCCCTAAGCCATATAGGGCTTTATAGGTGATTACCAGCACCTTGAATCTCACCGGAGGGCAACCAGCAAAGATCCATTCCCCTGCACCCACTAGTCCATCACATGGCCCAATCAACCATCGTCCCAACTGGAGACATTGCTCCAGGTGCAGGGTAACTTGTCCTTGACTTTATGAATGTGGCAGTCTCGAAGCTTCTAAATAAAATATGTCTTCCAAGGCTGACAATAATACAACGGTAGCATTATTCACCTTCGATTTAAGACTGAAACCCTTTTTTTCTTAAACCGAATAGTTTTTATGCCATTTGCAGTTCATTGTGAATGCTATGCTTAAGTTTAAGAGTCAGATTGGTATGCCGCAGTGGTGAAGGCACCAGGCTAGAAACCAGGAGAATGTGAGTTCTAATTCCAACTTAGATACAAAGCCAGCCAGGTGGTCTTGAGCCGGTCACTCTCTCTCAGCCCTTGCAACGAAGCAATGGCAACCCCACTTCCAAAATCTTGCCAAGGAAACTGCAAGGACCTGACTCAGAAGGGACAATTAATTAGTTAATAAGCTTTGAATGCAAAATTTAAATCACCTTGTGCCTAGTAACATTGACGTTTCAGTTATAATTAACACTAATATAAACTGCTTAAGGATCTAAGTTATCTTAGATAACTTAGCATAAATACCCCACTGGGTTGAAATCATCTGTTCCACTAACTTATGTCTTATAATAATATAATTTTAAAAAAATTAAAAGTCACATTTCTCCAAGAGAGGTCTCCTAAATTCACATCCCGGTCCTACACTGGGGCTGAACTAAACGTGTAACTCAGAAAAAAGATGAGCAGCAAAGCCCATTGTAGCCTTTTCCGGTGCATTTTTTCCTTCTTATTTTTCACCTTCTTGACCTTTTACTCCTATTCCCAAGAAGCAGGCTGTAAGGAAGAGAACGTAAATAGTTCTTACGCCGGTTTGACCCTTTTAACAACAAAGGCTTTGGAATGAAGCCAAGAGAGAAATCTGCGTGATTCGTGCAGGTTGCTCTAAACAAAAAGAGAAACGTACCTGATTGTAGCATTCAACTTTTGTCGATGTTTTTTCGTCTTTAAAATGAACTTTCAGTATGGAGCCCAGTCTTTGATGGGGCTACTGCTTTGTTTCATCTGAAGGCAGGACAAGAAGCAATGGGTGGAAACTAATCAAGGAGAGAAGCAACTTAGAACTGAGGAGAAATTTCCTGACAGTGAGAACAATTAACCAGTAGAACAACTTGCCTCCAGAGGTGGTGAATGCTCCAACACTGGAAGTTTTTAAGAAGAGACTTGCCTAAGCAGGGGGTTGGACTAGAAGACCTCCAAGGTCCTTTCCAATTCTGTCATTCTATTGGCTATCCTTTTGACTGACTGCATTTCCTCATGGGTTGGTAGACTTCCACACAGTACGTGACACTTGCCTTCCTTTTTCTCTTGAACGTCGTCCATTTTTATGACGGCCCTCGTCTTCAGAGCTCAGGGCAGCATGAACAAAACCTTCCTTCTTCGTCTCATCATAGCCGTATCTATTTATTTTTATATTGTTATAATCTCCTCAGAGCAGACTCTGGGCAGTTAACTCGTAAGGCATAAAAACCATAATAAAATGTGGCAATCAAGACTTAAGTACAAAACCTCATAAAATAAACATAACAATCTAACCGACCAAAATCAAAACAGATCCTGTCCATTATTTCCCCTAAATCCCTCCCACCTAGTTTCATCTTAACTAAATTTTTCAATTACCAGCCAGAATATAATGTAGAGAACAATCAAGATAAGTTGCATGGCTGAGCGGAGCTAGAGATGTAAATCTCCCTGCTCTGAGGACATTATTCTTGCTACTTTGCTAACTGACCTGGTCCTTTATTACCACTTCCTTCTCTGCACATCACGCTTGGAGTTTCACCTGGCTTGTCTGTATGCATGGACAGGTCAACACTTAAAAAGCCCCAAACTTTGTTCAGCTAAGGAGAATCATTCTGAGTTTACCTTAACATGGAGGCCAGGAAGACCTAGATCCAAACACCATTATTCTCTCTCCTCTCTCTCTCTCTCTCTCTCTCCTCCCTCCCTCCCTCCCTCCCTCCCTCCCTCTCTCTCTCTCAAAAAAAAGATACATTACTACAGCATTGGTTCCCAATGCATTAATCAGTATTTAGTTAGGGGGATAATAGGTGTATATGTTGTGGTTTTTTTAATACACCTTCTTTCTTTCTTAATGTTTTGATTGTTTTGTGTTTTTTGTGTTTTTTTTTCTTTGGGGGGAGTTTTTTTGTATTTTAACTTTGTCTTGAATGAAAACAACAACAAAAAAAAGATATAACCATTGGTTTATTTCCTTAACCACCTGTGTTTATCTCTCTGTTCAGAAACTGGGGGACCAGTTGGGGATGCTAATGTATATATGAGAAACCAAGGATATTTTGCCTAGAAGCTACCAGGTTGCTAATCTATAATCAAGCCTTGCTTCCTTTATTTTTATTTATTTATTTGTGTGTTTGTTTATCCATCACAACCATTGACTCTGGACTTCAATTCTGTGGATTTAGAACAGGACAGAGTTGCATAAATGGAGTTTGAGAACATATGTATCTCGAGGGCATATGTGTGTATCTTTCATACATACACCCAAAAAAATTCATTGTGGCCCTCTCCAAAAATTGTTGGCAATTTTGTAATCTTGAATATGTCAGAAGGGGTAAATACAATGAACTAGAATGAAAACAAATATCATGTTTATCTCAGCCCCATCAACCTGTCGGAATGTAGCTGGAATTCCACTCAAAGCCGAGGACGCTGTGATTATCCTCCAGCATAAACACTCTAAAATCAATCTCATCAACGAAGTGATAGATAGAAAGGGTGGGTAAACTACTACTGGCCCAATCCAAATCAAATCCCAAAGGTGCTTTTCACAAAAGGCAACTGGACTTCCTTGGTTTTTGGTTTTTGTTTTCCTTTGAAGACGTTTTGCTTTTCATCCAACAAGTTTCTTCAGTTCTCCATAGATAAAATTCAAATCAGGATTAATTCATTCATCGGCTTTAATTAATGCTCTTGCTAGATCTTGTATTTGAGGCTGATTTTAACCATGTTATTGTAACGTAGGTGCTGATGAGTCGGTATGAAATGCTCGTATTGACCTCTGTTTGTCTTTGGGCTGCATTGTTTAAATCCAAATCAAACCAATTCCGATCTGACTTGGTTCAAATATCCAAACAGGACTTTTGTGGGATGAGATGGATTTCGTGTGGTTTTCCAAACCGGTCCCAAATTAAACCATGTTTTCTTTTGAAGCCTTCCGAGTTATCTGATTCAACGATCCAGCTTGACTTTCTGATTCAAGTCGGAGAATCTGTTCAGTTGAGAGATTCAGTGAAATCCCCTTTGAACTGACTCTCCAAATCTAAGCTTTGCGTACCTCTTCACCTATCTGTCCATCAAATTGTCTGTCTTAATGGAGACTTTTGTGGTTGTTCTTGCTCTTCTCCTTCAGGCTGTGTATTCCCGCGTAGCTCGCATCTGCAAAAATGACATGGGAGGCTCTCAGAGGGTGCTGGAAAAACACTGGACGTCGTTCCTGAAAGCACGTCTCAACTGCTCAGTGCCTGGGGATTCGTTTTTCTACTTTGATGTGCTGCAGTCTATCACGGACATCATTGAAATCAGTGGCATCCCTACCGTGGTCGGTGTTTTCACCACGCAGCTGAACAGGTGAGGGAGGAACCAACTCTACATCAAAAAGGGAAGCCCTGCCAATCACTGTTGGCACTAACCAAACAGCCCAGCTTTCCTTTTTCTGACAGCCTCTTTTGTGCCTCTTTGGCAGCATCCCTGGCTCGGCAGTTTGTGCTTTCAACATGGAAGACATTGAGAAAGTCTTCAAAGGGAGATTTAAGGAGCAGAAAACTCCAGACTCTGTTTGGACAGCTGTACCCGAAGACAAAGTGCCGCGGCCAAGGTAAAATATTTGTATACGTGGGCTGTGCAAAGCTTCCCTGGCATGACTTGATTCGAAAGTGTTTTGATTGCACAGAACTGCACACTTGGACAGCTATCTCAAAGCAGCTTATCAAGGCATCGGCCCCACCTTCAGAGGCTGAAATATGGTGCCTCCAGGGCTTTGCATTGAGTAGATAACTTTGCTCTGCAGCTTGAAGTTCACCCGGAATCCTACAATGTCACAACACTACCCAACACTGGAAAAGTTTTGCCCGGCAGTAGGAATTCACTCCATCTTTAACAGAGTAACAGAGTTGGAAGGGACCTTGTAGGTCATCTACTTCAACCCCCCACCCACCCAAGCAGCCCAGGAGACCCTACACCAAGCAGGAGACCCTACACCATTTCAGACAGATGGCAGCCCAGTCTCTTCTTGAAAGCTTCCACTGATGAAGCTCCCACAACTTCTGGGGGCAAAACTGTTCCATGGGTTGATTGTTCTCAAGGTCAGAAAATTCCTCCTTATTTCCAGGTTGAATCTCTCCTTGTTCAGTTTCCATCCATTGTTCCTTGTCTGGTCTTTGGGTGCTTTGGAGAATAGCTTGACCCCTTCCTCTCTGTGCCAGCCCCTCAAACATTGGAAGACTGCTATCATGTCTTCCCCGCTCCTTCTCTTCACAATCCACATCTTGCATAGGCAGAACAATTTGACTAGAGTGCAGACAGAGAACCAGAAGCCCAGAATAACAAGAGTTGGAAGGGGACCTTTGAGGACTTCTAGCCCATCCCCCTGCTCAAGCAGGAGACCCTATTCCATTCCAGACAAATAGCTGTCCAGTCTCTTTTTAAAAGCCTTCAGTGATGGAGCTTTTATCATTTGTAACTTCTGAAGGCAAGCCATTCCACCAGTTCATTGTTCTCACTGTTAGGAAATTTCTCCATCTAAAGAGGCATGCTTTTTCAGTTGCTGGAAATATAAAAACAGAAAGAGAGAGGGGGGAGGGAGGGAGGAAGAGAGAGAGAGAGAGGGAGAGGGAGAGAGAGAGAGAATGCAAAATCAGGCAAGGGCCTTGAGAACCACACGTTGAAGGCAACACTTTAGATCATCTGGTTTCATACAGTAGGTTTTACCCCCAATCCTAACAAATCTCCTGTTCCAACCATTTAACTGTATTGTGATTTAACATGATGGTCTGATCCGCACAACTGGTTGAGATGATGGCTGAATTCCCAAAATACTAGTAACTAAAATTGCTAACTACTCAGCCGTCTTCACGCTTAAGTTAAGGGTGTTGTGCAAATCCAGCAGCAATGTCCTTGAAAGAATTTGAGCTCCAGCAAAGAATTATGTCCAGTGACTTGCTCAAATCCCTTCCTAAAAAGGATTCTAGAGCAGCGGTTTTCTGGACCCTGATTTTATGGCTCCCCTTCAGCCTTTTTCTTTTCTTTTTTGCTATTTTGACTTTTAAAAAAAAATCAGAGAAAATTGTTGCTTTCCTTTCAGACCTGGTTGCTGTGCAAAACATGGCCCGGCAGAGGCTTACAAAACCTCCATTGATTTCCCAGATGAAACACTCTCTTTCATCAAGTCCCATCCTTTGATGGATTCCGCTGTCCCGTCTGTCATCGAGGAGCCATGGTTCACAAAGACACGAGTCAGGTAAGAGGCACGGCTGGGACACCAGGCCAAGGAGCAACAGTTCTGAAACAGAATCCAACTCCCACCCTAATGACAGAAGGCTTGGAGCCCTTCTGCACAGACTGTAGAGGAGGCACAGAGCTGAATTTTGCAGATTCGTTTGCTAGAAATTGGCGTGTGATAGCCTCCCCTGGAAGAAAAAGAATAGAAGGCTCAACAACTTATTTCTCCCTTTTCCAGTTTGCTATCACCTGCTTTCAGTTCCACCATCATATTTTTTTTTAATTACATTTATATGCCACCCTTCTCCGAAGACTCAGGGCGGCTTACAATTTTTGGGAGCACAACCCAATGCACTCAGCAATAGCCTTCATTCCATTGTATATGCCTGCTTATTACTAAGTGGCATTTTTACAAAGTCAGCTTATTGCCCCCAACAATCTTGGTTCCTCAATTTACCTACCCTGAGAGAATGGAAGGCTGAGTCAACCTTGACCCTGGTGGGATTCGAGCCTGCGCTAAATGCAGGCAGCTGGAATTAAGTGCTAGACCTTTAACAGCCTGCACCACCAAGGCTCTTTTATTTTATTAATATATTTTATAATATATTAATAAATAATATATTTTATTATGATGATTATTCATTAAACATGAAAGTCAACGGAACATTTAAAAATGTATCACAAATATCATTGACTGGTGCTGATGGTTAATACAGGATGCTTCCAGCATCCTAGGTATCAATCAACTATCTTCTTAAAATATACAATGTTCTGAGTAGCGCAGACTTTTGCAGCTCCACTGGTGCTACAGCAGGAAGCTGCAACTTCTTGAGGTAGTTTGCAAAATTCTTAGACGTGGTACCAAGGGCCCCGATGACAATGGATATCACTGTCACATGTTTCATCCATAGTCGCATAGCTTTGTGATTTTTTCCCCCCCAGTTCTTTTTCTTCGACTCTGGCATCTCCTGATATATCCATATCAATAAATTGTACGCTTCGGTTTTTTATATCTGGCGTGTTGTGTTCCAAATGGTGATCTGTCTTTATTATTATTATTATTATTGTTGTTGTGGTTGTGGTTACTCATTGAAAAATGAATGAAAATTATAAACAAGTTTAAAAGCATGTACAAAGAAACCCAATTGTTCACCTTCCTCTTTCTTACTAGGATTGTATGACAGGGGAAGGCTGATTAATGCAGGTGACACGAAGAATGGGATTTTATAGTTATTGAGCATGTTGTTTTTCTTTCTTTCCCGCATACAAAATACGCTGTACCCATGATGAGCAACCTTTATTTGATTAATGTTCTAGCTGCTGCTATCAAAACGCAGCCTAATTCACACACCATTGGCAAAAGCTGTGATGCTTCTCTTTCAAAGCTAAGGAAAACAAGCTTTTGGAGGGCAGCCTTCCTTAAAAAAAAGTTGCATCAGCTCCCTGATAGAATCTACTCCCCATCATCCTCACAAAGCTCTCCATGAAAATCCCATCGTCCTTGCAAAGTAAAACAGGATGTTCTGACCCAAGCCTCGTTCAAATCAAATAAACACAAAGTATATATAAAAGCAAACCTTTTGAATGCGTCTCTGTGAATTCTGTTCATTCACAGCAAAGAGTCATTAAAACTAATTGGCCCAGATAAGAGCAAGCTCTTTCAAGGTTACAAAAGGCTGCCAAGAATACAAGATTAACTGCAGAGAAATATTCCAAACCAAAAATCTCCAAACACGAACCAGAACAGACAGGACTTCCACAAGAACTTGGAGTTGAAAGAACTTCTTTGCTTCCTGCAAAGAAGCCAACTCCAAAGGCTGGCTTTTATCTCTTATGGGAGGAGCCATCACCTTGCCACCTGTGCTGCTTCAGCTGCTCTTTCCTTCTAGCAGCACTGAGCACAGGCACCCCAGGGTCCTCTTCGTCACTGCTGCCAGACTCCACAAGCTCTGAAGGCAGCACCCCACTCTCTGATAGTCCTGGCCCCATCCCTGCATCACATGCAGGCCCCTCATTGAGTCCTCACTCTCAAAGACCTCAGCCATCCACACTTGCTGTTGGTGAACCACAGCACAAGATGTGAAGGGGGAGAGAGCAATTATGATGAGAAATGTCTTGATCTCAACAGGTATCGGTTGACCGCGATTGCCGTGGATCATTCAGCTGGCCCATATCAAAACTACACAGTCATCTTTGTGGGCTCTGAAGCTGGAATGGTGCTTAAGATCCTGGCGAAGACCAAAGCTTTTTCTCTGAACGACAGCATCTTACTGGAAGAGATTGATGCTTTCAATCATGCCAAGTAGGTCTTAATTTATGAGAACGCCTGCAAAAGATTTGACAGTGTCCATCTTGTTTGAGTCCCTTTTGCTGTTAGCCACTTGATTGAAAAGAGCTTCTTCCTTCCTTCCTCCCACTTTGATGACATTTCACTCCCTCTTTCATCTCATCCTGCCTTAGTAAAGCCCAGTGGTTAAAGAAATGTGGGTTTGCATAATTTGAAAACATAGTTGGGCCATGTTTGCATTGAGGTGAGCACGTTTTGTTTTCATGGACATATGCATGGACATGCCCCAGTATTTTGCCGATACTCCAAAACTGTGCAAGTATATCAACAACCTCTTGTTATCCTCTGGTAAAAAATAATCAGACAAAAAGCTACTGTAGAAAAGCCGATGAATTCATTAATAATGATCAAAATGATAATTGCTAATGAAATTCTGGATGTTTCACCAAGTCTTCTCTTTTCATAGCATAACAACAATTGGCCTTGTCTAGAAGTCTAACTAATGGAAATTGCACTCTTGAAGAATGCATTTTACTGGTTGAGGTTTTGTTAAAAAGTGGGGAGCTACTGGCTTGTCTTAGTTTGATTTGTGCTTGTTTGTCCCTTCAGCATAAAAATCTCCTCTTCTACCACTAGGCAACTTAAAGAGAAGAGTTGTAGAATTCATCCATCACTTTAATACTGAAATTCTACTTTGTTTCTCTGACTATGTCAGATTTCCCCAACATACAGTTGTCCTTTGGACTGGAAGGTACAAAATTGGAGAAGACTTCCATATGTCTTCTTTCAACTAACTGTGGTCCACAAACATCCATGTGGGAGAAGTGCTTTTAACAAAGTAATTGAAAGACAAAGTAACCAAGGTCTGTGTAGGCTTGAGATGACAAGCATCAACAACTGGATACCCAAAATGTAAAGATCTTTAAATTCTTGTGTCCCACAGATGTAATGGGGATGGTGAAGAAGACAAAAAAGTTGTCTCTCTGCAACTGGACAAAGAGCACCATGCGTTGTTCATTGCGTTCTCCAGCTGCATCATCAGAATTCCCCTCAGTCGTTGTGAGCGTCATGGATCATGCAAAAAGTAAGGTGTCTCTACAACCTCATGCTATTGGTTCTGCCAATCCTCCAAGACAATGGATGACTAATACCGTACTTGGTTTTGCTGTAGGACTTGCATTGCTTCTCGGGACCCTTACTGTGGCTGGTTGGCCCATGGATCCTGTGGGAGAGTGAGAGCAAGCATGTTGTAAGTAGAGAAATTTTATTTTTGAGTTTTACATCGCCACACCAAAGGTTGTCAGAATGACATTAAACTCCCTTTTACAACTCTGTAATCCCCTAATTTAGGGTAGAGTCAGGGCAGTTGGATGGAGCTGAGAGTTTACTGGCCAGATGCCCTTCCTGACACCTATGGGGTGTTCACAGCAGATACCTTTTCTTTGTGCCCTAGGAGAGAAACTTCTGCTGCTACCTAGGATTGAACTCTTAGCCTTCTGAGTGGGAGGGGAGTGTCTTCACCATTAGGCCACCACATCCCTGTTATTAAAATGACATTCTGCCCCATAAAATATTTTAAACATTAATGTTGTACAATGAGCTTTTAAACCCTAAAAAAGCTTCCAGTGAGACTTTTAAGAACTATCTTCAATTACTGTACACTGGATCATCTTTAATTAATGGTGGCACAGAAATGATCCTTGGCATAGATTTCTTTCATTGGGAACTGGTGGCAGGCTCCATTCATGCCTCTCTTCTTCCCTAATTTAAGGTTATTCTTGCTGCTGTTTGTTCCTTTTTAAGACTCCAGGATGCTGTTCATTTTTTATGTAACATTTATGTTTTCTTATTCAAATTTTCATGAAAACAAAAGATGGCAACACAGGGCTAGATTAGCTGCAGTTTGTATGTGAGCTGAAGATCAGCTTTTGGGAAACAATTTCCAAAGTTTAGGTGGTCCGATAACTAGGGAATGTGAATTACAATCTTAATTCACATTTGTTTCAGAACAGCCCGTCATTTAAGACTGCCATTGTCCAAAACCGTGCCTCCATTCCTGCCCTTTCCCTGCCCTTATCCCCATAATTTTCCATCCCATAATTGTGGCGCAGTAAATGATGAAGCATGGGGGGCAGGGACCTTCCTTTCTCCAGACTGGAAGTTCTCCATGGTGGTAGACAGAAAGATGTTTTGTGGTGCTGCTTTGTCAGGAAATAGCCCATAGGTCAAGCACTCTGTTCAATAGTTTAATTGTTGGCAATTTGGGTCATGGTTTAATGAGAAAATCCTTAGGACATGGGTGCCAAAATAGGAAGAGCAACTGTGAGCTAAGACCAAAGGCCTGCTGGAGTTGGCATGCATTCATTAGCTGTGAACTGTGTGTCAGTACACATCTTAGGAAGCATAGGAAGCCACCACTCATCTTTGCATGGTTCATGGTCAAGAAGACCATGCAACACAGTATGGATCGTGATCTAGAAGACTACCTCCTAAACCATTAGATTATTGATATGCTATTAGAAATAAGGCCTCCCCTTCATTGTTTGGTCTAACACATCCCTTCTTGAGTGCAGTCTCTACCTGCATTCATAAACAGTAAATAAATACTCATATACATACATACATACATACATACATACATACATACATACATACATAAGGTGGCTCAGTGGCTAAGACACTGAGCTTGTTGATCAGAAAGGTCAGCAGTTCGACGGTTCGAATCCCTAGCGCCGCGTAATGGAGTGAGCTCCTGTTCCTTGTCCCAGCTTCTGCCAACCTAGCAGTTCAAAAGCTTGTAAAAAATGCAAGTAGAAAAATAGGGACCACCTTTGGTGGGAAAGTAACAGCATTCTGTGTGCCTTCAGCATTCAGTCATGCCAGCCACATGACCAAGGAGACATCTCCGGACAGCACTGGCTCTTCGGCTTTGTAATGGAGATGAGCCCCTAGAGCTGGAAATGACTAGCACATAGGTGCGAGTCCTTTACCTTCATACATACATACATACATACATACATACATACATACATACTTACATACATACATACATACATACATATTCAAGCTACGACCACAACTGAGCCCAAAATTTCTGTTGCTAAGTGAGACAGTTGTTAAGTGAATTTTGCACCATTTTACGATCTTTCTTGCCACCATTTTTAAGTGAATCATTTCAGTTGTTAAGTTAGTAACACAGTTATTAAGTGAATTTGGCTTCCCCATTGACTTGGCTTGGCAGAAGGTCACCAAAGGGTGAACCCACGACCCCATGATACAGCAACCGTCATACGTGTGAGTGAGTTGCCAAGGGTCTTTGATCACAGGACTATGAGGACGCTGCTATGGTCAGAACAGAATTTTATTGCAGTCGTAGACCAGAGACCAGGACAAATAAAAACACACAATAAATATATAATTAAAAATCCTAGAATAAAATAATAAATAACAGATAAAATCCAGTCTGTCAGTTATACATGGTCTAACTATACTAAAATCACAATCCATAGACTGTGTGGCTAGTATGGTCATAAGGGTGAAAAATGGTCACAGGTCACCTTTTTTCAGGGCCACTGCAACTTTGAATGGGCAACTTTGTAAACTGAGAATTATTTGTATATCCATAGATACGTACATACATACAGTGGTGGGATTAAAAACAATTTACTACCTGTTCTGTGGGTGTGGCTTGGTGGACGTGGCTTGGTGGACGTGGCTTGGTGGGCGTGGCGGGAAGGCTACTGTAAAATCCCCATTTCCACCCCACTCCAGGGGAAGGATATACTGCAAAACCCGCATTCCCTCCCCACCCCACTAACCTGCTTTCCAGCTCTGTTCTCCTGTGCAGGGCAACAAAAGAAGACCCAGCCGATCAGCTGGGACTCAGGAGGCAGAGAATAGATGGGGGCGGGAGCCAGTCAGAGGTGGGATTGGCCGGTTCTCCAAACTACTCAAAATTTCTGCTACCGGTTCTCCAGAACCGGCCAGAACCAGCTGAATGCCACCTCTGCATACGTACCATATTGGAGTCTTGGCCTTTGTTTCAGTGATAATGTTGATTGATGTTGCAGCCCTCTTTGGTTTTCCCCAACTCATGCTGTTAATTGCAGGTTGTCTTTGTTTGTTTCATACAACCACAGCATTGGAGGGTATGAGCAAGACGTGGAGTACGGCAACACTGCCCATCTGGGGGACTGCGACGGTAAGCATCTCCACCTTGGATGTCCTCTTGAGAATGCAGCATGGTTTGGTTTGTGAGCCACACAGTGGTGTGGAAGATCCTTATTTAATGGCACTGAGCACTTGGCCTCCCTTTAAACTGAAAGCTGTTTGATCTTGGGTGGTGGATTTCTTCGACCGTTTTTCTTCCCCCCCCCAAACCATCACGCTGGTTCGTGAAGGTCCACAGCCACTTTGTTATTATACTGAACCCTTTTTAAATTTCTTTTTTTTAACCCCTGTTTTTTCCCTCCCTTTTGGGTAGCCAATTGTGTTTTATTTTCCGATTTTTCCGTTGCTCAGGCTTTGAAAATCGTTTGCTTTTCTTTTTGGTTACTTTTCACTGATTACGTGTTCCTTTAATTCTTTTAGAAATTTTGCCTACTACAACTACACCAGATTACAAAATATTTGGCGATCCAACATCTGGTTAGTTTTTTCCAATCATTTTTTTCCTTCCCCCCAATTAACGAAGCTTTTCTTTCCTTCAGTTTGGATATTTTCAGCTCTTTCTTTCTTTCTTTCTTTCTTTCTTTCCCACTCTCTCTCTCTTTTTGTTACCTAACGTTCCTTTGGGTGCAGTTGGCAATCTTTTGCTTTTTTTAATTTGTATTTTTGCTTTTCTGCTTTTAATCATATTCCCACGGATGGACAAGATATAGCCAGTCGTTTTTGGCTCCCTCAATACTTTTCACCTCATATAGCTGCATGTTTAACAGCTCATTATTAATTGAGGTCCTTCTTTTATTCACGCACAAATCTGATCGACATGGATGAGATTTCCTCACCTACTCTTTCCACCCTCCACCCAGTCATACATTTTTGAATGCTAACCGCCTCCTTGTCATAATTCAATATATGGATGCCTGCCTGATTCTCCCTTTCTTTATTTTTCCTATGTCTCCCAGTTCCTTTACCTCAAATACGCATTTTCCAAAATGTGTATTTCTCTGTTTGAATTGTGTTGATTTCTCCAGTAATAAGAATGCGTTTGTGCTGATAATTATACTTAGCGTTATAACTTCTAAAGTTGTACATGTGTTTTTTTTTCTTCTTCTTCTTCAGAACCAAAATTGTAGAGAAAATAGGGAAGAGGGTGGGGAAATTGTGATCTCTTGAGCCACTGGGAATGCATAAACACCAGCCTGGAAATCAATGATTCTTTTCTGGATTAGTCCTGAACTGCTATTGGAATGATTGACGAGCTCAGTTGATTTATTTAATTAACCATACATAGAGCATATATAAAGCATCCACCCTAAACATCCCATTCTAAGTGTATCTTTGAACTTTTAAACACTTATTAAGACGAGAAGCTGTGCAGGTTTTAATAAAACTTGTCTTATTTCGCCACTGTAATATCTTATTTGAGTTCAGTGACCAAAATGACATGTTAGCCCGACAACATGGCCCCCCGAGCCTCAATCCCTGGACCAGCACTGGGCCACAGCATACCACAAACCAGGCCATGCAAACAAGCGAAGTCCCATCCATGGGATGCAGGCAGCAGATTGCTTTTTCAAACCCCATTTCTGCTCTGGGCTCAGATGTTGGTTCAGCTGCAAGGTCATTCTCACTTCCCACTACATGATCTTAGATTAGAGGATTGTTTCATTCTAACATGCCTAAATTAATTAAATTTGCAAATCCCTGCAACCTACCCTCTACCCATATAAAGCCCCTCTTCAGCTGTTGCAGAAGAGTGTTGGATCAACCATGCTCAGAGCATTAAAAAAAAGCATCCCTTGCCATAGCTTGCATTTTGATGAGCTTCCAAATCTAGCCTCTTATCCATTTTTTACATGGAACTGCAACAAATGAATGCCCTAAGGAAATGGAATTTATTGTCTCCCTTGGACACAATGCCATAGATTTTAGGTGTCACATTTTTTTAGACTATAAGCCTTGGACTATTTTGAGGCAACTCGCATGCGGGCTTATACTGAGCCTGGAGAAATTCATACTCTGACATCTGCTTGGACAACAATCATGATAGGAAAAGGCTTACCTAGAGGTGCCAGCTGAAGCTGACAGTAGTGAGCCAAATGGATAAATGAATTAGATTTTGCCTCTTGACATGATCTGTCCATCTCATTTCAAGCGGTCTAATAGGGCCAATCGGTTATATTGAACTGAACTCTCATTTTAATCTGATTTGGACATTAATTCACAAGAGCAGCATCATGCTTTATTGTCTACCCTTTTTCTTGTACAGATTCCCATTAAACATCTCCCTCTAAATATTACTTAGCAGCCATTGAATAAACCCAGCAGTGGATGAGGGGGTTAAAAGAGGAAAGAACAAGAAAAACAACTGTAATGCACATTAATAAAAATCTGTTTGCCACCACAGACATGATGTTATCCTCAGCTTCCATTACCACAGTGGGAAGTATCCCTGTTATCTCGCCCAAAGTGATTGGTTCCTGGAAACCTAAAGTGACTGGCTCTCGGAAATTTGTAGCTCAAGATGACCCAAATACTTCTGATTACTCTGAACCTCTATCAGGGGTTCCAAAGGGTAAGGCCGAATCAGGGAATTCTATTGCAGTTGAAAGAAAACCTGATACCTTCAGCCATTTTCAAAGATTCAGTCCATCAGCCTGGACCTCCCTCGCTCAATGCATATGCAGAGTGTGTGTAGATCAAAGGCAGAGCAACATAGCAGCTCAAAAACAGAACCGAAAAGGTGAAATGTGGATCTGAGAGAACCAACCAAGAGATGGGTTTCATAACTCATGTCAGCCAACCCCTGTTCTTTCTTTTCCAAAGCACCTGAGGGCAGGACAAGAAGCAATGGGTGGAAACTAATCAAGGAGAGAAGCAACTTAGAACTAAGGAGAAATTTCCTGACAGTTAGAACAATTAATCAGTGGAACGACTTGCCTCCAGAGGTTGTGAATGCTCCAACACTGGAAGTTTTTAAGAAGAGATTGGGCAACCATTTGTCTGAAGTGGTGTAGGGTTTCCTGCCTAAGCAATGGGTTGGACTAGAAGACCTCCAAGGTCCCTTCCAATTTGGTTATTCTATTTCTAGCCACCTGTCAACATTCCAAGGTTTATTGTTGTTTAGTAGCACCACGCATGCTTCTAAAACAGATCACTAGAAGTGTTACGGGTTTTATGTTAGCGTAGCGTAAACAGCTGCATCCTTTTCTGCATGAGCTTGAAGTAGGATGCGGTTGCTTGAAGGAACAGAGCTGTATATCTTCTAAATCAGGGCTCTCCAAACTTGGCAACATTAAGATTTGTGGACTTCAACTCCCAGAATTCCTCAGCTGGCCATGCTGAGAAATGCTGGGAGTTAAGGTCCACAAGACCTAAACGTTGCCAAGTTTGGAGATCCTTGTTCTAAATAAGTTGAGAGACAGAGACAGAAAGACAGAGACAGGGAGAGACCTACAATTCACCCAACAATGTTGGGTGTAATACCTTACATTCTGATCAAACCCCAACCAATCTAGAGAACAGGGGTAGCTATTTTGGACCCATAGTTAAGCAGTAGAACAGGCTTTGCCTCAAATGTCCTTTCTGTCACTAGCTTCACAGGATTACTTTTGACCTCTCTGTCTTGCTCTCAGACCCATCAAATCATGAAATTTGATGATACGCCGCTGGATTGCTACGAAAGCAAAAATAGGGCCGTGTTCTCAATCTGCTCAAGATTTTCTAAGATTTGGACAAAGGTCCAAAGTCACTAAGTCAAGTTTCTTCTGTGGGCACGTATTTAAACCCAGGTCTCAGTTATCCACTCACCTGAACTGCCTTATGTTTGCATACCTCTCAGTAGATACTGCATATTTACACACCCTTGTCCCCATTTTCTCCTTGCTTAAATGATTAGAACCTTGTTTGCCTTTTAATAGTCCCTGGAACGTATCAGGTTTCCTTTCAAGCCTTCTGACATTCCTTTTGCTTCAGGTGTTTTATAGCTTGAGTGCCCTTTGAAATCTTTATCCGGATTTAGTCACAGGCTCTCGATATATATATATATATATATATATATATATATATATATATATATATATATATATATGGTGGCACTTTTTTTGTCTTTGGCCTCTGTCCTTATCTCACCCCTTCTTCTGCACCAAGCCATTAAAATCAATAACTCTGAACACCTTTAACTCTCGTCAAAAGCCTTGCCTCTAACAAATAATAACAATAGCAACACTAATAATAATAATAATAATGTTCCTCTTCATTTTAAGTTTTCCGCCTGGTGTTAGAATAACACAAGTAGATGCATCTTTCCAAACTAACATTTTCTTGCCAGAATGATGTCTGTGGCTGCCTTAACACAAACAAGTAATAAAACTGCTGTCAGAGAAAAATATTCAAGCTCCAATAATTGTGTGTTAATTGCGATTTTAATTATTCTTCAAGACTAAATTAGATGCATTCTATATTTTAGGAAAAACTAATATCTTTCATTAATCAATCATTTCTAAACCAGCATGAGATTCCAAATGTGCATTCCTTATTCAAACATAAACCGTAAAAGTATAATATCATTCTTTTTTTTCTTTTTTAAATCTGCAGACAACGTAAGAAAAAGTTATAAAACATTGAGTTGAAAGAGAACCATAGTTCTATTGATGCAATGAACAAATTATGCATATATATATATATATATATATATATATATATATATATATATATATTCGTAGATTTTCACAGGTAAAGGTATGTAGGTCTTGGTGTACTCGGTTCTTGTCCCGTGTAAGATTGAGAATACCTTGGCAACGTTTCGACGAAATCTCATCCGTCATCTTCAGGCTGGTGTCTTCAGCTTCGTTCTTCTGGGAGAAGTGTGTGATAGTGGCTGTTTTTCCCTTTTAAACTCTAGAGTTGGATGTGTTGTTACTTTTTGATTGGTTTGTGGAGTTGATGTATGCAGATTGGATGGCTTTTTCCTGAGACCCTGTGTGGCTGAGGTACTGGCTATGTGTCTCTCAGCCTTTTGTGTTGTAATGACCTGGGTAATGGTCTGTGTGATGACCTTCTGAGTTCTATTGTTGTGACATCCTGGGTGTGGTGCTGTAATCTCCTGGGTCGTTGTCTGTGTTGCAACCTCCTGATGTTTGTGTTGTAATCTCCTGAGTTCTGTGATGTAGTATCCTGGGTGGAAGGCTGTGATGTGACATTCGGCCTTGGTTTGGCTCGAGTTTGAGGTCTGGCTATGTGTTTATAGCGTGTGCCAGTTTGCTTAGTTTGGGGGTCGGAGGGGGGGTGTAGCAGCTGGTGTTGCAGCCATGGTCTGGTTTCTGGATGGTGGTTGCCTTTCATCTGTGGCGTGGGCTTGGGTTTGAGTCTGGTGAAAGAGATTGGTGGTGGCATCATGTGTTATTTTGGGTCCGGTGTTGGTTTTCGTGGCTGGGACTCGTTTGTTGATTAGGGCTAGTTTCCAGATGTCTGGTAGGCAGGAAGTATCATCCTGTTTATTCATGTTATGGGGGTGGTTCTCTATTTCGATGGCTTTCCTAATTATTCTCTCTAGGGAAGCTATCGAAATAGAGAAACACCCCCATAACATGAATAAACGGGATGATACTTCCCACCTACCAGACATCTGGAAACTAGCCCTAATCAACAAACGAGTCCCAGCCATGAAAACCAACACCGGACCCAAAATAACACATGATGCCACCACCAATCTCCTTCACCAGACTCAAACCCAAGCCCACGCCACAGATGAAAGGCAACCACCATCCAGAAACCAGACCATGGCTGCAACACCAGCTGCTACACCCCCCACCGACCCCCAAACTAAGCAAACTGACACACGCTATAAACACATGGCCAGACCTCAAACTCGAGCCAAACCAAGGCCCGAATGTCACATCACAGCCTTCCACCCAGGATACTACATCACAGAACTCAGGAGATCACAACACAAAACATCAGGAGGTTGCAACACAGACAACGACCCAGGAGATTACAGCACCACACCCGGACGCCACAACAATAGAACTCAGAAAGTCATCACACAGCCCATTACCCAGGTCGTTACAACACAAAAGGCTGAGAGACACACAGCCAGCACCTCAGCCACACAGGGTCTCAGGAAAAAGCCATCCATCTGCATACATCAACTCCACAAACCAATCAAAAAGTAACAACACATCCAACTCTAGAGTTTAAAAGGGAAAAACAGCCACGATCACACACTTCTCCCAGGAGAACGAAGCTGAAGACACCAGCCTGAAGATGACGGATGAGATTTCGTCAAAACGTTGCCAAGGTATTCTCAATCTTACACGGGACAAGACCCGAATACACCAAGACCTACATATATATATATATATATATATATATATATATATATATATATATATGCATAATCCTATCTTGCATTTGATTTCTGATTTATGAGTCAGGCAGGGAATTGAGAGAGAAATCCTTCCATGAGTTATTAATTGCAGTGTGGCAGAGTAACACCTTCTAACCTCAATTTTCCAGCAGAAATTGTTAAAGTTAATAACATATGAGCTACTATTTGTGAGTCTTAAAAGGAGACTTGGGGACAGGAGGATAGATTGGCAGAATATCATATTCAGAAAGTTCTCCAAGTTGGGAATAGAAGTCACATCTTGTATCCAAAAACAAAGAAAGTCTCAATATGCTTGTCCCAAGTCTACTTCCGAGAAATTCTGTAGGTAGTTGTGGAAGGAGATCTTCACATCAGCCTTCCATTTTGCTCCATGCTCCTGCCAACTGAGAATTGGAGCCATCAGTGATGCACCTTCACAACAGTGCTTTTGATTCTCTACTTTGGCAGAAGTTCTCTGTTATAGATGCTTTACTGGAAGTTAGATGACTTTGTTGCACTCGTTTCAGAAGCACTAAGGTGCTTCTGGGTTGAAAGGATTAGTCAGTGACATCAGCATTGCCCCAGGGGATGCCCAGTTGGAGGTTCCTTTCACATCCCCAGCAGGAGCTGGAGTGAAGGACGAAAGCTTGATCCCACCCCATAGCAGCTCTCAAACACTGCCTCCTGCTCAGTGTTCCATCCACTGCAGCTATCATGCTTCTTTAGTTAGAGGACTAACAGCAGAGAAAATCAGCCACCAGAAAGAAAAAGGATGGGAAACAGCTGCTGGTGGTTTAATGTCCTTCACAGAAAGGATGTAAGTTTGCTCCTGTTGGGCATTTATAACTGGGTAAGAGTTAGCTCACATCTCCTTAGCTTCACAGAAGTGCCTATAATGGATATGAAATCCAGCAGGAATACTTCTTAGTACAAGTATTCTCAGTAAAGAGTAACTCAGTCTATTGGCTTTCCTGCTTTGGAGATGTCCACAGTCAGTTTTTGCATACCATCTAAGAAGAAGATGCTCAGAAAGAGTGTTGAATGGCCACATTGCCACACATAATGAAATGCCAATCTATGCCATCACTATATATCATGTCCTTTTGCTGATCTCACAGCCCAACATATGGTTAGCACAGGACTTCTGAGGAAGTGGAGATGCCAAAGTAGGCCAAATCATGACCTCATTGAAAGATCAGGCACATCATATCTCCAAAATGTAGAAGGCTGACCAAGAGTGGGTAGAAACAATAGGGTTGTTCTTACAAACCATAAGTGCAGTTTCCACTTTGATATTGATTGCATACACTCAACTCTTTCATAGGCTGTACAATATATCACTGCAACGTCTATGTGCAACTCCACCCCAAGAAAGATCCACCACACACAAGAATAATAAATCTAGGAATAGCCACGATTTGGCTTCTAAAGATCAGCTTTAAGTATGTTTATTTGGCACTTATAAGGGCTGCTTCATATCTTGGACACCGTTTCGGGAATATCAAGTCCTCTCAAAATCCATTCATTTCAGTTCATTCAACCATAAACACGAAGACACGGAAGCTGTGCTAGATCCTGTCCAGTTTATGTTTAATCAGAACCTGGGATGGCTGGACTGAGAAAGAGAAGAGAGATTTTAAGCAGTAAGGATTTACACAGGTGTTTCATAATGCAGATAGATCATTAGAATGTACTTGGGGTGCTCCTTGTGGATCACTTCCTTGTCAAGAGTGATACAATTCCTTGATGGTGCTCAAAGGGTTGTGCATTCAAGACACCAAGTTTGAGTTAGGTGCCCTTAGGATGCAACTTGAAATAGCAAACTTTTGTCTCGTGATTTGATCATCCAAAGTACCCTCTAACCTGCCCATCATGTGTGTGCTTGTCATAGGTGTGAGGTGGGAAGTCCAGTCGGGTGATTCCAACCAAATGGTGCACATGAATGTCCTGATTACCTGTGTCTTTGCGGCTTTCCTCCTGGGAGCGTTTATTGCCGGCGTGGCTGTTTACTGTTACCGAGATGTTTTTGTGAGAAAATCGAGGAAGATTCACAAAGACGCGGAATCAGCTCAATCCTGCACAGATTCCAGTGGGAGTTTTGCCAAGCTGAATGGCCTCTTTGACAGCCCAGTGAAGGAATATCAGCAGAACATCGATTCGCCCAAACTTTATTCCAACTTGCTGACGAGTCGTAAAGAGCTGCCCCAGACGGCGGACACGAAGTCCATGTTGATGGTGGACCACAGAGCCCAACCGCCAGAACTGGCAGCTCTTCCAACCCCAGAATCGACTCCTGTGCTTCAGCAAAAGGCCTTACAAGGGATGAAGAGCCAGTTGGAGAAGGCCCAGAACAACCTCAGCTCTTCAAGGAAAGAAGCCCCCTTGAAGAGTCCTCAGTTTTTTCCCTCCAGTCCTCCACCCCATTCTCCTTTAAGTCACGGGCACATCCCTAGTGCCATCGTTCTTCCCAATGCCACCCATGATTACAACATGTCCTTCTCCAATTCTAATGCGCACAAAGTGGACAAAAAGATGCCCAATGTGGACCACCCGCTCACAAAGTCCTCAGGCAAAAGAGACCATAGGCGATCTGTGGATTCCAGAAACACCTTGAATGACTTCCTGAAACATTTAAACGAAGCCCCCAGCAATTCCAAAGCCATCATGGCTGACCTTCAGGTGGCTCACCAGACTTTAATGTTGGATTCCATGGGGAATGTGACGGAGGTCCCCCCCAAAGTCCCTCACCGGGAAGCCTCTTTGTACTCCCCTCCTTCCACCCTGCCACGAAATAGCCCGACAAAACGGGTGGACGTCCCCAACGCGCCAGCAGCACCCATGACCTCTTTGGAAAGACAAAGGGGCTACCACAAGAATTCTTCCCAGAGGCATTCTATATCAGCTCTTCCTAAAAACTTAAACTCCCCGAACGGGATGCTGCTATCCAGGCAGCCTAGTGTTAACCGGGGAGGATATATGACTCCAACCGGAGGCACAAAGATGGACTACATCCAAGGGACGCCAGTCAGCGTCCATCTACAGCCTTCCTTGTCTAGGCAAAGCAGTTACACAAGCAACGGAACGCTTCCTCGGACAGGGATAAAGAGGATGCCCTCTCTTAAGCCAGATGTGCCACCCAAACCTTCTTTTGCCCCACAGACGCCTTCGGTCAGACCACTGAACAAATACAGTTACTAAAACTTGCCTACTCAATCCATCGAGACCTTGGGGCGATGGTGCAGGACAGATGGAAGGAAAGACTCCAACTGGCTTGTCATGGAGGGCATTGGGGGGGGGACCAAATCTGGGGGCAGCCTGGCTCTTTTTGCTCCATCGGCTGGTTTTGTCTGGCCCGCAGCAAGACTCCACTTGCCCAGTGCGTTAACGAGAGAGGAAGGGCTGGCCATTGCATCCCTTTGGTTAGGAGAGGAGGAGAGACGTAGCACACACACACAAAAAAAGGACGGGACTCCATGGCCACTTCAAAAGAGCTACTTTAGAGTACTTGGGGAGGAAGCAGATCCGCGAACAAAAAAAAATACTTGAAATTAATAAGAATTAAAGTAAGAATTAAAAAGGGGGGGTTGTTTTTTAGACTGCCATACTGTGTAGTCTTCCCACAAAATGTGAACGTTTTAACTATGTATGCATTTGCCTTGCCTCTTGCACAAATATCCGAAAAAAGAAAAATATGTCTTGACAACATCTGTTGGATAAGAAGCAGCGAGCTGAACTTCAGCCTCTTGGTCCAACAGTAGCATTTTTAGTTTTTGCCTCCAAAGGATGACAGGTTTTTTTTTTTTAAAAAGGCACAGATCAAAAAGGGGAGGGGTGTGAGAGGGGGTTGCATGCAAGGGTGCGAGGAAGCCTTGAATCCTAAGGAGGCGCTCAATTCCATTGTGTTGTCCGGATGGAAATGTTTACATTTGTGAAAGAATGAGGACCCACCAGTGGCTTTGACTCTGGTACTCTTGCCATGCAAAGATGCGCTGCAGATCTCGTGCAGTGGCTTGGCGATACAGGTAGTCCTCCGCTTACGGCCGCAGTTGAGCCCAAAATTTCTGTCGCTAAGCGAGTCATCGATTAAATTAAGTTTGGCCCCATTTTATGACCTTTTCTTGCCATAGCTGTTAAGTGAATCACTGCAGGTCACAAAAGTGGATCGCATAACCCCAAGATACTGCAGCTGGCACAAATACCTGCCAGTTGCCAAGGTCCAAATTTTGATTGCATGGTCAATGCTGCAACAGTTCCAAGGATGAAAAACGGTTCATAAGTCACTTTTTTTTGGTGCCATTGTAACTTCAAAGGGTTGCTAAACCAACTGTTGTAAGTTGAGGACTACCTGTCTTGATTGTGGCCTATGATGCAATTAGGTACAATGGGAAACAAGCCAAACATAGATACCCAAAGCCAGGCTGCTCTAAGGCTAGATATCGAATTTCCAAATGTCATTCGAATGGGTTTCCGTTGACCCAACCACTGTTTAATTTATTGTCCTTCAAAACATCAAGGGCTGAAGCCATCCAGTATAGAGGTTCTTAATTTCCCCAAATTTCAAACACATCTTCATGAAGGAAAAAAGAGGACATTTGCATGCAGGAAAAATACCCCAGATTGCATTTTTCAAAGAGTTTTTTTTTTATATTTTTAATTACATTTATATGCCGCCCTTCTCCGAAGACTCAGGGTGGCTTACAATTTTTGGGATACAACCCAATGCGCTCAGCAATAGCCTTCATTCCATTGTATATGCCTGCTTATTACTAAGCGGCACACGCGAGTTGTTCCATAGCTTCCTGCAGTATCCTTCCACCATCTGTCTTAAGCTCATGGGAAGTCAAGGAGAAACCCCACTGTTGTCTTTTATGAGTCCAACAACATGTCAAACGTGAGGTAAGAAGGTATGTTTGCCATTGGGCTTCTCTGAGAACTGCTTACATCATTGTAAGAAGATTCTTCTCACTTTTAAAGAGCTCTGTTGAACTTATTGAGTATGTTCCTAGAACACTGAGCCAACATTCCCTATTCTGGTCCTCCAGATAAGTTGGGATGCAAGTTTCAGTAGTCCAACTTGGGTTGACTTAGAATTCTGGGAGTTGTGAGTACAACACATCTTGAGGACACAAGGTTGAGGAAGGGTCACTTGAAGCTGCAAAAGCAGTTGGTAGGTTTCTAGTTATTGCTAAACTACAAGTCCCAATGTCTGTAGGAAACATGCCAACAGTGAATGGTAAGGGATACTCAAAGTTGTAGTTAGTAACATCTAGTTGTCTGCTTCTGTATGAAGCTTTGTGGTTTCCTCTCAAGTTTTGAAACTGAACCCTTCCAACACTTGTGGTAAGAACCAGAAGGTTTAGGCAATGCTCTCACTGTTGTAACAGATGTTGGCTGTGGATGTTATGTGAACACACCCAATATATACTACGTTCCTAAGTGAGGGAGAATAAATGTGAACATTATCCCCCTAATATAGCCATTCCCCCCAATGTCTTAGCAGGATCCATCCATCAAAATTCAACAGAAGCACAGCCCATCTTTTTAAGCTTGTGGTTTCTTTGAAGCCATGCCAACAACAACACTATTGTAAATATTCTGTGTGTGACTTTACTCAGATCTGTGCATTTTGTGCCTTATTCACAAGAATGATTTCCCCACAAATCACTCACTACTAAAAATCCTGTCAAGTGTTCTCTGTAATAGTACATCGTAAACCCCTGAGTGCTTTTAAGTTCTCTCTGCAGTGTCCCAAAATATGAAAGGAAAAAAAAAGCAGACAAGGAAGGGATTAATATTTTCTGCGAAATCGTTCATTATCCATGAAAAAGTAAACTATAAGCCAAGAAACCTCGCTGTGCTAAACGTTCATCCCTGAATTGCTTAAGAATCAAACTGCAACAATGGGAAACCATATGAGATTTCTAGGATAATACAAGCCACCCAAAGTTGCATAGGCTACAGTGTGTGTGCTTATCGCCGATTGTCAGCTCAGATGAAGATCTTGGTTTGTGTTGGATGTTCCACCATTTGGTTGCTAAAGTCTCTGTAACCAATCTCTTAAGTTTACAGGTCAAAACATCTGTTGCTGTCATAAGTAAAAAAAAGAAAGTTTTCAAAGGGATTGTTCTTTCATATAGACAATTAAACTCCTTTTCCAATCTGTACGTCAAGCATTACTGGTCTCCCAAAATGCCACAAGTAATTTTTTTTTTCTAAAATATATCTTCAGTCTTGCAACTAATACCTTTTAATTTTTTAAAAAAAAAGAGAAAGAAAGAAAAGAAATCAAATGGCAAAAATGTAATTGACGTCACTTTACAATGATTAATGAGTAATACATACTTGTGTAAAACTGAAACATAAATGTTATGTGAACCCGAATAACTTTTTTGTAACATTGTGCAGCCTCGTTAGTGGGTAATGTGAGTCATCTCAGTATTTCTGTTGAAAAAAACAAAATCTCTAACATTCGACATAGTCTTTATTCTGTTAATTTATAATTTGTGTTGGGTTTTTTTTTTCCTTAAAAAAATAAACACATGCTTTATCCATTTGTGCAAAGGTAAATGCAGATTGTATCTTTTTTAAATGGTACAGCTTAAAAAAATAAATAAATAAACAGTAACCCGGAAAAAAAAGAGGAAAGAACAGCTACTCTATACAAGCTATAGGGTACGTTAACATGTATAGATATCTTGTAAACTTGTGCTGTGGATGTGTAAATAAAAGACGTCCTTTGGGTTTTTAACACCGCATGTAAAGATGAAATAAACTCTTCAAAAGGAGCACGCATCTCACATCTCACTTGATTGCACGGATGGAAATAGTAGACCCCATCCATCAAGAGCCTGTTCTGACCCAACTCCCCAAACACGACAAATCCTAGTAGTTGAAGCAATGATTCCTTTATTAGGAGCGCCAGCAGCCCCCGCAAAAAAATTCTCTCTTACCACAGGATAGCAAGTCCATCCGACCGGAAGATGAATAGTTTTCTGCCATATCTACTCATCTCCACCCCTTGCCTATTATTAGAGCTAGGGTGGGGCTTAGCTAGCAGCAGTGGCTCTTTCGTCCCAAGGACCGGCCCATAGATTTCCTTTGCTCTCCTCTCCTCTGCCTTCTACACATCCGCACGTCAGGCACTGGACCCAGCTGTTCCTCCTCTTCCTCATCAGCCACCTCCAGACCTGGGAGCTGTTGAGTCTCCATCTGAGGGCTGATGGCCGGCCCAGACTCCGCCTCTGCCTCTCTCTCTCTCTCTCTTTGTCAGCTCCCTTGGAACTCTCAGATTGCCTTGATGCTAACTCTGACTCCCACACCGCTTCCTCATCCGATGCAACTTCTGGAGGGGCCCGTGGCTGACAGGCCACAACAGAGCCACACTTGGTGGAACATGGGCAACAATGGAATCTGGACATCCATGCGCCATCATTCCCCACAACCCTACAGTGGAAGTGCTCCCCAGGAGCTAACCCATCTGCTGCTGTGAATAATTGTGGGTAGTGGAGAACTTCATGCTTAAAAAAAAAATCCATCCTATGGGGACCTTGGTGCTCTCTGAGTAAGATGGTTGTCTTGTTTCAATACCAATCTAGGTAACATCATCAGTGGTGGTTGAACCCTAACCCTAGCACTAATGATGTTATCTAGATCAGGGGTCCCCAACCCCTGGGCAATGGCCCGAAATTGGGCCACAGCCCTTTTGGAACCGGGCCGCACAAGTGACGGGAGCGTGCAGCTCCATTTGTGAGAGCGGGAGGCACTCACATGTGTGTGAGTGCCCGTTGCTTGTGCAAATGAAACTGCACACGCCAGCATGTGTGCCCACTGCTTGCATGGAACCATGTGCACTCTGCCCTTCCCTGCTGGTTCACAAAACCTGAAAGATTGGGGTCTACTAACCTAGATTAGTAGTGAAACATCTGTAAGAAAACACCAAGCTCAGAGAGCACAAAGGATCCTACAGTTCAACCCTGCCTACAAATATCATCTTCTATCTAAACCCATCATAGCCAGTATGTCATATAGTACTAATGCATGATCAATAATAATAATTATTATTTATTTATTTATTTATTTATTTGACTTGTATGCCGCCCCCTCTCCAAAAGGACTCGGGGCGGCTCACAGATAAAAACAATACAATAAATTAAGTTAGCTAAAATAGAATTAAGTTATGACAAGCCAAATTAAAATAAAAATCCATTAATGAATTTAAAATTAAAACCCATTCCCCAAGGAGTCAGCACAGCCCAGCCTGTTCAAACAACCAGGTTTTTAGGTCATGTCGGAAGGTGCGGAGGTCAGGGGCCAGGCGGAGCCCCAGAGGTATCTGGTTCCACAGAGTGGGAGCCGCTACAGAGTAGGCCCTTCCCCGGGATACCGCCAACTGACACTGAGTTGCAGACGGCACCCCGAGAAGTCCCTGCCTGTGTGCTCGTACAGGGTGGTTGATATTCGATGCCGGTAGTAGACGCTCCCGTAAGGAACCCGGATCCATGTCTTGTAGGACTTTGAATGTTAATACCAGAACCTTGAATCTCATCTGGAGGGCAACCGGTAGCCAATGCAGCTCACGCAGGAGGGGTATAACATGGGAGTAAATTATTAATAATAATACAATGCTAGTGTGTTGATCTTTGTAGACTTCCTATTCCTAGAGCATTGCTAAGGGCAATTGCATTTACCTGTGTGTCTTTTCACTGTTCATACCTGATGTGTAAATAGCACCAGACATGTAGGGATTTACACCTGGAGACTTCACACTGGTCTGGAAGACTACTTGCAATGTCCTTGCCTAGATATCAGGGCCCCACATTTTTCAGATGCTCACTCTTCTAAAGCCTGACAGCCCCATCTGCACAGGAAAACTGACCCACATGCTCCTTACACACAACCATGGTTTAGAGTTGTTAAAAGTGACCTGCTTGCTAATCTAAGGAGTTGCTAAAGGCCTTTTTTGGATTCATAAAGGATTTAATTGCAACCATTCCGAAACAAGTTCTTCAGCTGGTAGCTAGATCTAATTTTTCTGAACAACCAACAGCTCCTTTCACATTGCAAGGATACCCTTTTTTCCAGCCACCCACTCATCCTGACAGGCAAAAATGCAGGTAGGTAACCAAAACTTAATACAAACAGGTGACGTCCCAGTTTTCTTTGTTTTTATTTATGGATGTCTTTTTTTTTGTACAGCCTTAAGCAAAACACATTATTATGGACATGCCGGGGTCCTGGCCCGTACAAGTCCCTGGAATAAATGCCTTAAGGCTTTTTCTGTGCTCAGATAATTATAAAAAAAGTTTTTGAAGCTTAAGGTCAGGAGGCTAATGGGGTTCTACTGAGATGCCTTGTCAAAAGCTGACCTTACTCAAGTGCCAAAGACAGCAAGCAAAACTTTTTTCCCCTTTTGTTTGCTTTCCCATCCCTGGAGCATACAGACTTCAGAGTGCAAGACACTTCATTATCTTCTCTGCTAAACACACATCCTTCCTCAAAGACCAGGAACGGCAGTAAATGTTTCACAAATGATGTATTGAAGATCTTTATACACTATTCTTTCTCCCAAAGGAGTCCCCAGCTAGCCTTCCCCTCGTCCATGCAAGTTAATGGGGGTCTGACCTACTTTAACTGAAGAGAAGAGTTACTTCTGGGTCACACTCCCAGCTTTTCTCAAGAACCAAGAGACTTCTGTGGCTGCAGATAGTTTCGCAAGGCCTTGGCTCTAACCTCCAAAATTTGGTGAGCATATTGAACATGTTGGTAACACAATAGAAGGACAAAATAACTAAAAGCACAAAGAGTCCTCTTATGAGCTAACTGGGGTATTTGTTCATTTCAAATTTGAATTAAATTTCATTTTCCTTCAGGTTCTACCTTCCATTGTGCCCTTTCACAGCTAGGACTACAAGACAGGATTTGCAGAGTACTAAGGGACACATTACTCTATAGCAGTGATGGGTTCAAATTTTTTTGCTACCGGTTCTGTGGGTGTGGCTTGGTGGGCATGGCGTGGCTTGGTGGGCATGGTGTGGCTTGGTGGGCGTGGCGTGGCTTGGTGGGCGTGGCATGGCTTGGTGGGCGTGGTGTGGCTTGGTGGGCATGGCGTGGCTTGGTGGGCGTGGCAGGGGAAGGATACTGCAAAATCCCCATTCCTTCCCCACCCCACTAACCTGCTTTCCAGCTCTGTTTTCCTGTGCAGGGCAAGCAAAGGAGACCCAGCCGATCAGCTGGGACTCAGGAGGCAGAGAATAGATGGGGCTGACGGGGCCAGTCAGAGGTGGGATTTGCCAGTTCTCCGAACTACTCAAAATTTCCACCACCGGTTCTCCAGAACTGGTCAGAACCTGCTGAATACCCACCTCTGCTCTATAGGCAAAGAGTATAATGGACAACGAAAGCTATTACATTCCATCATGTTACTGAGACACCATATTCAAGTAACTGAAAAGTTTAAGAAAAGATTGCAGACCATAAGGCAACTCATCCAAATGAAATAAATTAGTCACTTCACTTAAATTAACGGCAGGCACTTCGGCCACCGTGACCAACTGCCTGTTTAATTCCAGCTTAACAAGGAAGCTATTCTTTAAGAAAGAAATCTTTAATAACCATTGTTCCCTCTCGTCTCCTGAGATGCTCGCTGAATTTAGTTTTATTTCACAGATGATAATAGTTTCAAATGACTGATTTCCACACAGCCAGAGGCCATAATGTACATGGTGACTCAGCTGAGCATGTAGACAGCCAATTTCCTCCACCCAAAACAGGACCAAGTACAGTAAGAGGAATACAGTGAATTGATTCCTACTTATAGCCATAAAACTAAGGCTGGTACCCATGTACTAAGAGAAAAATGGGCAGTAGAGTCCTAGGGTGAGGAAAATAGACTATCCCACAGAAGTCACCCAATGGGGGAACTTCTGTGAGCCTTATCAGGTAAACCAGACAGGAAATACAATCAGATGAGCTAGTTCTACTTTATTGTAAGGCTGTATTAACAAAAAAAAAATTCAAGGAGCATGGTGGCTCATGTGGATGACAAGCAGCAAGCTGATGTTTGATGCTGGATTGACAGGCAGCAGGATGCTGGATTGACAAGCAGCAAGCTAATGTTTGAGACCTGCATACTACCGTGAAGCGGGATTGAGTTCCCCTCCTTCGCTCCAGCTCCTTCCAGGGACATGAAAGTAGCCTCCAACTGGGCATCCCCTGGGCGGTGGTGATGTCACTGGCTAATCCTTTCAACCTGGAAGTAGAATAGAATAACAGAGTTGGAAGGGACCTTGGAGGTCTTCTAGTCCAACCCTTGCTCATGCAGGAAAATCTACACCATTTCAGACAAATGATTACCCAATCTCTTCTTTAAAACTTCCAGTGTTGGAGCATTTACAACTTCTGGAGGCAAGTTGTTCCACTGAATAATTGTTCTATCAGGAAATTTCTCCTTAGTTCTAGGTGCCCCAGTCCTTCTGACACAAGTGTGAGGTGAACAAAACATTGCAAGGTGGGAAGTACATATTTCCCACTGTTGTTGAGTGTACAGCCTGAAAAGCTAAGGAGTGTCCCTTCTGAGCCTTTTTCTCTGTCCATTATGCAGCTGCAGGCTAGGTCCTCTCTTATCTAATTGTTCCCTAGGCAGCCTTTCTTCACTCCCATCTTTCAAGGTCTTTCTCACACACCACTCCATTTCCCTATGCTGTTGTAATTGTTGCCAATTCAGTCTACACACTTAACTTTTTTACTCTGTTATGTGTAGAGAATTCTCTACAAAGAAATAGCCCAATTGATTACAGGTAGTGCTTGACTTACGACCACACTTGAGCCCAAAATTTCTGTTGCTAAGCGAGACAGTTGTTCAGTTAATTTTGCCCCATTTTACGACCTTTCTTGCCACAGTTGCTAAGTGAATCACTGTGTTTGTTAAGCTAGTAACACGGTTGTTAAGTGAATCTGGCGTCCCTGTTGACTTTGCTTGTCAGAAGGTGGCAAAAAGGGATCACATGACCCTGGGACACCGCAACCGTCCTAAGTATGAGTCAGTTGCCAAATATCTGAATTTTGATCATGTGACCATTGGGATGCTGCAACCGTCACTAAACAAAACGACTACCTACAGCATGTTTTATTAGAACCTTTCTTCCTATGATATTATTTATTATTATTTACTTGGTTTCTACAGTGACCTCAACAAGTGACTTGTATTCATGTCTGATTAAAAAAATAAAGCTATAATCAATCTTGTAGTTTAGTATCACGGCACATTCGGTCTCTCAAATTTGAAATTAAGCATTTCAACTGAATTTCCACAACTAGCAAAAAAAAAATGTCCTGATGCATCCGAACACCTCACCTTGCCTACTTTGGGGTCTGATCAGTGGTGGGGTTCAAATATTTTTACCACCGGTTCAGTGGGTGTGGCTTGATTGGCACGCTTTGCACGTGTGCACACACTTTGCGTGCACGAGCGCACCAAACACGCACTTTGCGCAGGCGCAGAGGCATTCTAACTCACCTCCTGCAAACCTGCACGATCCCGGTCACTCCAGCAGCTGCCACGCGGCACTCTTGTGTGCCACGCAAAGCAGGTGCACTTCAAATTCAGAGGATAAAGGTGAGTATGGGAACCCAGGCAGGCAGGCAGGTGGGCGAGCTCAACAGCAGAGCAGCAAGAGAGAGAACCCGTTCAGTCTCCGCTGCTCATCACTGCCACCTGCTGCCGAACCAGTAGAATACCACCACTGTGTCTGATCCTACAACTACTGCATCTCTCCACACAAGGGGCAACTGAAAAGGTCCTTTTAAAAACCCCTAAATTTGTATGTCCTTTGACACTTTAAGGCACATTTATCTCCAATGGAGATATCGCTTATTTCTTAGATTGCTTCTCCTGGCACACTAACTCTATACGTATGTATATATATGTGTGTGTGTGCATGCATGTGTAGCCTGTAGCAGGGATTTTACAGTTTTATTAATTGCCTACCACAGGGTTTCCTCCTAAAAACAAATTATAAGCATGCATGGGCAAGAAAGAGAAAGCATGTGTTGATAATGAAAGCTCCTTTATAAATGCATTAGAAGTGTCTGTGATCGCTCCATCTTTGGCTCTAATTATAATTACAGTTTTTAGATTGTTAAACATCTCCCCAGGACTGTACTTCTTTCATTCATTCATATCAAATGTTTTGGAGGAGGAGGAGGAGTAGGGAAGGTGAGGGATGCAATGGGTGTTAATATTCATGATGCCAACTAGTTCATATAGATGAAAAGAACACATAGCAGTCTACAATTCTATCTCCCAACATCCAAACAGAACTCTCATGCCGAAAGATGTTTTCAAATGTTTTCGAATTAATTCTTATGAAAGCCCTTTTAAAATGTCCAAAAGATGACCAGCAATTTCCTGTCATCTTATTTATTGGTGATAGGAATATATCTATCTCCCCAAGCAAATAGGGAAATGTATGTCTTTCCCATAAACAGTAGGGCAAGCAGAAATTTGATGCACATAATTATATTGCAAATTGTCCAAATTTAAAGGGCTTTGCTTCTGCGGTATTAGATTTACGAGGTGGAAGGCAACTCATTGAGGTTCTCTTTTTAACTTAACACAAATAACTACATTAGGAAGTAAAAGTTTGAATAACTGTGGTGCTCTCTGAGCTTGGTGGTTTTCTTGTGGACATTTCATTACCAAACTAAGTAACATCATCAGTGCTAGAAGGGAGTGGGGATTTGCTCTTACTTTTATATACTAGTAGCTTTCCCTGTCAGTGTTGATGGGAGTGTTCTTGAGGGTTCCTTGATTAGGTTGTTTACTGTTATCTTGTTTGTCTGCATTGATGGGATATTGTTTACTTCTTGGTTGTTGGTTTAGCAATAACACTAAGACTTCTATACCATTTCACAGAGCTTTACAGCTCTGTGTAAGTGGTTTACAGAGTCAGCATATTGCCCCCAACTATCTGGATCCTCATTTTACCAACTTCAGAAGGATGGAAGGCTAAGTCAACCTTTATTTTAGTATTAATCTTGATGTTTATCTCTGCTTATATGGGTGTTGGTTGCTGATGGGTAGGTGTTTGGGTCTTTTTTGTTTTCTTTGGGGCTTTTGGATTGTCTCTTTTGAGTGGTATGTAGATGTTGTTTATCTCTATGTGCCTGTTGATGGCTGATTTGTCTGAGTGCCAGGCGTCCAGGAATTCTCTAGCATTTTTGAACTTGGCTTGGTCTAGGATGCTCATAGTTTGTTTTTTTTTTTGTTTTTTTAATTACATTTATATGCCGCCCTTCTCCGAAGACTCAGGGCGGCTTACAATTTCTGGGATACAACCCAGTGTGCTCAGCAATAGCCTTCATTCCATTGTATATGCCTGCTTATTACTAAGCGGCATTTTTACAAGGTCAGCTAATTGCCCCCAACAATCTTGGGTCCTCAATTTACCTACTCCGAGAGGATGGAAGGCTGAGTCAACCTTGAGCCTGGTGGGATTCGAGCCTACAATAACTGTAGGCAGCTGGATCTTAAGAGCAGGCATTTAACAGCCTGAGCTACCAAGGCTCTTTGTTCTGTACCCAAACCCTTTTCCAATAAAACAAACACGAACCAAAGCGAGCAGAAACCTTTTAATGATTCTTACGAAACTGCACCTGCTGCCAGCTAACCACAACACAGTTTCTCAGTTGAAACTACAGTTGAGTCTTTTCCATGTGTTGCGAAATTAAATTGGAATAACTCAGGGTCCATCACATTTCTTGCTTCTGCCCCCAACACTTGTAAATGACTGAAACCTCATAATTTTGTAAGTGGGTAAGTCTGGCAGACAAGAGATTGCCAATTTTTGAAATAGCTTTACATTTTGATCAATAACTCTTCTAATGGATTAACTGTGCTCACTATCAGGAAATTTCTCCTTAGTTCTAGGTTGATTGTCTCTTGGTAAGTTTCCATCCTGCACTATTTCTTGTCCTGCACTCAGGTGCCTTGGAGAATAGCTTGACCCCTTCCTCCTCTCTGGGACAGCCACTCAAATATTGGAAGACTGCTATCATGTCACCTCTAGTCGTTCTCTTCATTAGACTAGTCATACCCAGTTTCTTCAACCATTCATCATATATTGTAGCCTCAAGCGCCTGCTAATCATCTTTGTGGGTCTTCCCTGCACTCTTTCTAGAGTCTCAACAATTTTTTTAGAGTCTCAAAATCTTCCATCCTGACACAGAACCTAAACATAGAAACAATGACAAATATATATTAGGTTATATCATTTTGAAGCAGGCATCATTTGTTTGAAATCTAATTCTTATCTCTATTGCTCTCTGCAATTTTATTTCAGTCAAGTCAACAAAACCGGTGCATTTGAAAAGTAATCTCAACAATTTTCCCCCCATTTCTGGTAAAGTGCCTGATTCATACAAGCATTCCAATTACTTTCATTAAGGAAGTTATTACTTGTTAATTGAATAGCAACAGACTGCTAAGGATCACTTATTGAAATCTAATACCAATGTAAGAGAAAAATCTACTCCTTATATAATTCTATCAACAGTAAACTAGTATAATTAGATTCTTGCTAACAAACCTGAATTGCCAAGAAAGTTGAGCCAGATAATTGGTATTTAGGTAGATACCTGGAGATATTCCTTGCAATATCAATTAACATATTAAACGACGGCTTAAAGTCTTAACAAATGGCTTACACCCATGGGCTCTTAGTAATCTGGGTGGCAGATAATTAGATGCTTAAACACTGTTTTGGATGGAGAAAACGATCAGGTTGCACAGTAGAAGAACTGTTTAGCAATTCATATCAAAAAATGTTCCTGCATGGTCTCCATTGCTGGTTCTGAATTAAAATGTGACATGTCTGATGTTCCACATGTTTGTTGAAATCGAAGAGACTGATTTGTAACCTGAGAAAAATGCAGAGTCCTAATGATACTTTACAGAGATTTTCAGAGGTCATTCCACAATTTTAAAAACTTACTGAAGTGTAACAAAGGAAAGTACATCAGTCATTGCACAGTTTTTTTAAAAAAAAACCTTCAAAGATGGATGGTAATTAATCTGAACATAAAGAGGAGAAAATAATGAAGAAAAAAAATCTATATATAAGATTAATTCAAGCCTTAAACTTATCCAGTCTATATCATATGGAAACATATTGCTGCATTTTCTCACTTTTAATCTCAAAAGACATTTCAAGAATGGCCACAAAAGACGTATTTTGAACCCATAATATCAGAAGAATACATTTCTTTCCTTTTATGTACAATTTTCTCTTTTTCAAGCCCCAGGCAAAGAGACAAAGAGTTCCAAGTTCTCCACTAAATAGGAAATTCTATATTACATTTTTTTTCCAGAACTGTCTTAACATATGCTGTCACTTGGAATCAAAAGGGAACTTTGTCTGGACAAGACCAAATCATGCGAGTTAAAAAGCCCTCAAATTTCTTACATCATCAATATTCAAAATCTGGTACCCAATTTAATAGCCCATAATCTTCATTAACAACAGAGATATCCCTGCTGTCTGGTAACTTGCTGAAATCCATACTACTCAGAAGTTACTAGAGGCTGCAAAATGAGGCATGAGCTGGGTGGAAAAGTTCTGAGGAAGCCAAAAAGAAAAAAAAATCACTGCAGACAGAAAATGTCGATTTTTTTTAATGTTCTCATATGTAAACATTTGTATCCTTGATGATTTAATTGGCTTGATAATATTTTTACTTGGAGGGATTTTATTTTACAAAAGAGATAATTAAAACCAAGATCCTTTCTCTTAATCATCCGTCTGAGCTACCTACTCAAGAGTTTACCTTTTCACTCTGTGAGGTGTGTCATTTTCAGCATTCTCTTGGCTGACAAAGCAAAACACTCCAGAAGATATTTCCCAGGATGCAAATACCTAGATAACTATTATTTGTTATAGCAAAACTACAAAGCCATTATGAAAGAATTCTACTGACTGCTGAGTACCTTTATTTAGAACAATAATGTCTAAATTTCTTGTACTTCTTTTCCCCATCTGTTTTACATGAAGATAAAAGAACTAGAAGCTCATCTCTTTGGGGGAGATAATAGTTTCCATCTGTTCCTTGTTTTGCTAATAGCCTGAGCTAGTATCTGTGGACAATCTCGTCTATTTTGTTAATATGATTATGTGGAAGATGGCAACATCAGCCTCCAGATGTAGTTAATGGGCAACTTCCACAACAGCACAGGTTTCTGTTATTAAACACCAGTCATGGACAGGCCTGCCATTCAGATAAAATGAGGGTGAAGGTTTGTTCTCTGAGCTTGTGGAATGGTTTCCAAACATTTCATTACTAGGCTAAGTAACATCTTCAGCAGAGTTTAGGCAGTGGTGCAATTCAAGAAGTGTAACAACCGGTTTGGTGAGCGCAGGTGCTTCGCGCGCATGCCCTACATTTTAAAAAGCACATTTTCAACTCAATTACTTACCTTCTGCTGCATTCCCAGTGAGTAAAACAGCTGATGCATGGCTGTGCTAAAAAATCAGGAAATAAAGCACAGGAAAGGGCAGGGGTGGGTAGGTGGGGCCAAATGCTCACCGGAACTATTGATTAGCCCGAACTGGTCTAAACCGGTAGAATTCCATCCCTGAGTTTAGCGCAGGGGTTGGCAACCTTAAACACTCAAAGAGCCACAAAGTCCTAATCTGAAGCCCCATTCAATTCTGCAGCTGACCAGAAGTCTGGTTCCCCCACCATAGAGTCTCCTCCTAGCGCAGCATCCTTTTTCCTTTTACCGACTGTCAACAGGGAGCCTCAGCAGAGGGATGAAAGAGCCACATGCAGCTCCAGAGCCGTGGGTTGCTGACCTCTGGTTTAGGGGAAGTCAGGGTCCGTGTTCTTCTGTATATAAGGGCTTCAGGTGTAGGCATGTCAAGTGAGGGTCTTGTGATGAGTCTGGTGTGAGTCATCAGTGAGAGTCCTGTGATAGGGTGGTTACATTGGGGCAGGGTTGTTAGAAAGCACTGGTGTGGAGGAGTTGTGTGGATTGATTGAAGGTCGGTGCTGTCTCTGGTTGTCTGTGTAGTGGATTTGGATTCACCACCACCACTAGCAGTTCACCTTCCAACGATCCTGACCTGAGGTAATCTCCCTCTCACAAGGCCTATCACAAGTCTTTCACTGATGGCTCACACCTGACCCATCACAAGACCCTCACTTGACATGCCCACACCTGAAGCCCTTATACACAGAACATGGACACTGACATCCCATAAACTCCACTGAAGATGTCACCTAGTGTCATGCCCCTGTCAGAGTCTGAATCCAAGGAGGAAGATGAATAGCTGACAGGGAGTGGGAGTGTGGCTCCGTTGGCTGTGGAGGAAACTGGGGAAGGGCACAGTCCAGCTGGGCAGAACAGGAGAGAGGTAGAACAAGGGGGAGGGAATTCAGAGGAAGACCCAGACCCACCCCCTCTTCATGCTAGGGCACGCAGGGAGGAACGGAGAAGAGAGCAATGTGGGTTGCATGGCTTATGGGGGAGGAAAGGGCCCTGATTGCCTTCATTAGTCACAGCTGGGAAGAGAGTTTAAAAGAGATGCATGCTGAGTGCGGCAGCTGCTGGGAGCAAATGTGAGTTTATCTTGTGTTGACTTTGGTTATCTGTGTTCCTGGAGTCCTCCCAACTGTGCTGAGTTATTGCCATGCCTTCACATCTGGAATTCTTGCTCCTGCCCTGCCAGGCTAATTACCTCATTTTGCCTTGATTGGACTTACAATTTTTGTTGACCATGTTTTGGATTTGATTCTCTGTAGCCAAAGGCTGTTCCTGGGAGAGTTTTTCTCCAGCCAGAAGGTAACCTGGACATTGGGGGCAAAGTTGGAGCTAATAAATGGATGCCTACTGATTATCTGACTGTGTTGCCTTTGTGCCACGCCCCTTTGGGTCATCACACTTAGCCTGGTAATGAAACATTCAGAAACCAGCCCATAAGCTCAGAGAATGAACCTTCACCCTCCTCCTATACCCAAGCTACATATATTCAGCACTACTGCAGTTCAGATAGAAGACTGCTATCTCATAATTTTTAGTGTTGATCCTTCTTTCAGTTCCCCACACTGGGGAGATTAGAAGAGATTTCTGGTTTTCAACCTGTTCTTTAAGATGCTTTAGAACGTCCTAGGAATGGCATTTGCAATAGTTGCTTCCTCTTCCTTTTCTAAAAGTATCCCATTTAAGATGGTCACCCCTCATCTCTTCTCACTGGGATTTAATTGAAGCATCAGAACTTACAAACTCCATGAGAGAATGTCGTCGTACATCCTTCATCCATTCAGTAAACTAAGGATAAAACTTTTACATCTGCCTTTGTGATTATTTTTCCACAACTCTTTCTTTGAAAAAAAAAAAGAAGCAATTTATTTTCCATCAACTGAAGGAGAAGATTTTAAAATGAGGGGATGGCACAAGGTAAGCCCAGGACTGCACCTAAAATCCAAGGCATTCCGTATCTAGTTCAGTTCCCTGGTTTAAATATCTAAAATTAGGTTGCTTTGCAATGGGAGACATGGATATATCCCTGTAAATTTACAGGGGTGTCAAACTGATGGCCTGTGGGCCAAATGTGTCACACACAGTCCATAACCACCCCAGTTCTGTGAATTGTGAAATGTTGCGTGACAGCAACATGACGCGGTGCGTTTTACACCCGTGTGCTGTAAAAGATGTTTCAATGCCATGACAATCGAAGCATCCCAGCTATTTCAGTCCCGTGATTTTCAAGCTAATCCTTGAGACAGTGAGCAACATTTGGCATTCCATTCAGAGCAAGCTAGGTTTCCGAATTGATATTCCATTGCAAGTGCACATTGGCACCCAAAGAAAAAGAGGAGATACGAGGCACAGCCATAGTTTCTTGAACTGGGCTTGGATCTGCAGAGAGGAATGGAAATACAGGCAGCCTGAGACACTTCCACAAATGGGTAAAGCAGCTGGCAGGGCATGGAAACTATTATAAAGCAATTTCGCATTGTTTGCAACAGGCCGGTAAATGGGATGGGAGAGAGAGGGAGGGAGGGAGGGAGGGAGGGAGGGAGAGAGAGAGAGAGAGAGGAATTGGAAATAGGTTATATGTTATCAAGCATTCTGTTTATACCAGCATGTCGCATGGACCGCCCTTAATGCAGAAACTCACAACATGGGGAGTTGTAGGTTTTATGGCGAAGAAAACTATTGATGAGCTCTGCCAAATGTGGCGAGAGAAAAGGGGGAAAAGACTTTCTTTTTATAACTGCAGAACATAAATGATTTGTTCTTGACTAGATATGCAAGCAGAAGAGGAAAAAGAACTGCTCAATTGCAGCCCGAGCCACTGATTGCAAATTCAGAACCAGAACCAAAGGAATACAAACAACAACAACAACAATATTTGGAATGTGTATTCTTGTTGTGCACTCCAATTGATAGGAGAAGCGCCAAGTGAACTGTTAGGTCTCTGCAGCTGTTGCTCAGCTCATACTGGTGATCGTAACTCCAAAAATATGAGGTAGTATAAAGAAACTGGAGTTGGGTTGGCTGTGTGTTTATATCTCAGAACAGAACAGAATAACAGAGTTGGAAGGGACCTTGGAGGTCTTCTAGTCCAACTCCCTGCTCAGGCAGAAACCCTACTACTCCAGAAAATAATTGTCCAAACTCTTCTTTAAAACGTCCAATGATGGAAGCACTCACGACTTCCACTGATTAATTATTCTAGCTGTCAGGAAATTTCTCCTTAGTTCTAAGTCGCTTCTCTCCTTGGTTAGTTTCCACCCATTGCTTCTTGTCCTGCCTTCGGGTGCTTTGGAGAATAGCTTGACTCCCTCTTCTTTGAAGCAGCCCCTGAGATACTGGAACACAGCTATCATGTCTCCCCTAGTCCTTCTTTTCATCAGACTAGACATACCCAATTCCTGCAGCCGTTCTTTATATGTTTTAGCCTCCAGTCCCCTAATGATCTTCGTTGTCCTTCTCTGAACTATTTCTAGAGTCTCAACATTTTTTTTTACATCGTGGTGACCAAAACTGGATGCCACCCAAAAGTGTTAATTTCAAACTGAGTATGCCTAAACGCATTAAATAAAGAATAGAGCTGCCCCAAATCGGCTCATGGTGTGTTTGAAAATAATTGCTGGGGTTTAGATCAAACGGCAATGTGTTCATCAAAATGGAAGAAGCAATGATGATCCCATGGCACACATGGGTTAAATGTGCAGGTTTTAACCTTATCTTTATTTGGCACCAAGCCATGCTGGGTTTCGGTATCTTTGATCATGCTGAGAGCATCCTGCCTTCCTTTGAAATTTATAGTGTTTCTTTATTCCCTGAGAACAATCCATTAACTCAATGAAGCAATGCATTTAAAATGGCGGAAGGAGCTCAAACAGCATGTTAAAAGATGTTGATGTAAAAATAGCCCAGTCTTAAAGCAGAGCAATTGATGCAAATAGCAACCTGTCAAGTGGCATCAAGACACTAACACCTCTCTTTAGTTCTCATAGATCTTAAACTTCTGGATTGGGACTTTTGCAAACACGTTGTGAAGGCAAATTCAATGAAGAACCAAGACAGAAAGATTAAGTGACGTTCATTAGGCTATGCAAAGTAATTTTCATCTGGTTAAAAAAAAATATTCCATCTGATCTGACCGTTTGAACCGATAGGAAAAATATCAAGTCAAGTAGGTTTGATTTTCCAAATCAGCTACAAAAGAACAATAATAATAATAAACTTTATTATGGTCACAGACCAGCAATAGAGAAAATTATCACTGTTTACAATAGTGTTAAAAGATATTACTAATAATACTACTACTACCACTAATAATAATAAGTAATAACATCCATAATAATAAAATACATGGTATCAAACAGTATGGCTCTTGCCCTTGGTTACATGATGGGAGCGTGTGTAAGTATGGGTGCAAATATAGATTCTCTAAAATTTGTTAGAGATATCTACAAAAAATTGGCGCAGTAAACATCTTTAATACTGTAATCGGATTTTCCTTGTGGTCATTGCAGCTGCACAGAATTTTGCTACTGCACGTGCGATAGCCAGGTTTGAGCTACAAAAGAACATGTTTTGTGTATGTGTAAACTCCTTCCTAGCTATCAAATCCATTTGGGTTCCTCTGATCTGAACCAATTTTTCAGTCTAATTTGACAAGAAGTTTCTATCTGGAGATCTGGGCAAATCAGTCCCAAATCAAATCTCTGAAGTGACTAATTTTTAGGAAGCGAGGGAGTGAGGAGAGAGATAGGGGAAAGGTAGGGAGGGATAGGAGGGGAAGGAAGAAAGGAAGGAAGGAAGGAAGGAAGGAAGGAAGGAAGGAAGGAAGGAAGGAAGGAGATAGGGGAAAGGTAGGGAGGGATAGGAGAGGAAGGAAGGAAGGAAGGAGATTGGGGAAAGGTAGGGAGGGATAGGAGGGGAAGGAAGGAAGAATGGGAATGAGTTGATAGGGAGGGAATGGAAGGAAAGAATGGAATGAATGAAGGAATGGAAGGAATGGAGTAGGGAGTATGGAGAATGGAATGGAATGGAAATGGATGAATGAATGAATAATGAATGAGTAATGATGAAGGAATGAAGGAATGAGATGGAAGGAAGGATAAGGAATGGAAGGAAATGAAGGAATGGAAGAAAAAAGAGAATGGAAGGAATGGAAGAAAAGAAGGAAGGGAAGGAAGGAAGGAAGGAAGGATGGAATGGAAGGAAAGGAAGGAAGGAAGGAAGGAAGGAAGGAAGGAAGGAAGGAAGGAAGGAAGGAAGGAAGGAAGCTTATCCATATTGCATATGGAGAAGTAACTTTGAAGTTTGAAGAACAGCCAGATTGCTTTTCTTGGGGGCCCCTGAAAAGCTCCTGACCTGCCCTTAGATTAATGTATAGAAGAGTCATTAGAACAGCCTAGGACAGTTAGTTTCAGGTCAAGGAAAATCAGGGTCTTGGGAATTACAATGCAAGCTAAGATGTAAGTGACTTCTTTAAAAGGCTTTCAGAAAAAGCATTGGGGATTTGGGAGTTTGCCGATACTTTCTTTTTTTAAAAATCATTGTGCTGGGGGAGGGGGGAAAGCCCACCCTACTTTACTTTGGACAAAGAAGCTGAGCCCCATTCATTTCACTGCACTGCCATTCCTGGTGCTCTTTGAGAAATAAAAAAAAGAAAAGGCCAAAATAAAATGAAATAACAGATCTCAAAAATAATTTTTCACGTTCAGAAAGTTTTTCTAACCAAGCCCCAGAAAACTCAGGGGTGTCTTCATCTGAAGGTTACCCTTAAATGTAACTACTAAACTGTCCCAGTTCCATCACATGCTATCCTAACTGTTTCTGCATACAAATAAATTAGACAAGTATTATCTAGATGCTTTTTTTTTTTGCTCAAAATGAGCCGATGCTAAGGCCCACAGTTCCTCCAGTCCTGAGAAAATTCACACACAATAGCAACGGAAAAACTTACAACATGGAAGGAAGGAAAAGAAAACTAGGGGGGAACCCCTAAAAACACTAAAGAGCAAAGAAAAACTTGAGAAGAAATGTTTAATGCAACACCTTAGATTCTTTGGCCTTTTTTTGACTTTATTTATTTGTCAGACTTAGATCCTGGAGCTGGAGACAACGCACAGTACATATTAATTGAAGAATGGTTGCAGGAACTGGGTATGTCTAGTTTAATGAAAAGAAGGACTAGGGGAGACATGATAGCAATGTTCCAATATCTCAGGGGCTGCTCCAAAGAAGAGGGAGTCAAGCTATTCTCCAAAGCACCTGAAGGACAAGAAGCAACAGATGGAAACTAAGCAAGAAGAGAAGAAACCTAGAAGTAAGGAGAAATTTACTGTCAGTGAGGACAATTAACCAGTGGAATGACTTGCCTCCAGAAGTTGTAAATGCTTCAACACTGGAAGTTTTTAATAAGAAATTGGATAACTATTTGTCTGAATCATTTAAGATTTCCTACCTAAGCAGGGGGTTGGACTAGAAGACCTTCAAGGTCCCTTCCAACTCTGTTATTCTATTCTATTCTGTTCTGCTCTGTTCTGTTCTATTCTATCCTATTCTTATTCCTATTCCTATGCTATTCTATTCTATTCTATTCTATTCTATTCTATTCTATTCTATTTCTATTCTATTCTATTCTATCCTATCCTATCCTATGCTATCCTATCCTATCCTATTCTCAATGTTTTCCCAAAACATTCCTGTGAAGTATGACAGGACAAATAATAGCAATTGGTCCAAAGTAATTCAGTGAGTTTTTACAAATAAGAAGTGGGTTTGGACAGAGACCTCCTCAGATCCTAGGACAGCATCACTAGATCTCACACACACACATCACTGTCTTCACTCAAGCATCTGCTATGCCTTTCATGAATGGCCTTCAGATCGTTGCCTAACAACTTTTGTAGGGAGAACTCTGATTAGATTGGCTCATCCAAAAAGACCATACTTACATCAGAAGAGAACAGGGGAAGCCTCACTTGCTGGAATCTCAGCAATCTAGAGAAGACCAGGACTCCCCCTGGGCCAAAAAACCCCCAAACGAACGAATTAACTAGGTGGTTTCTCTCACTTGCATTTGATTCAGCTCCAGGCACAGCTCTCTTCTTTCATTTCTCCATTCACTGAAAAGGCAGCCCTGCTCCTAAAATGAAATCAAGACAGCTCAAGGTCAAATTCAGTACCGGTTGGTTCTTTTCCTCTTTCTGTTCTTGATATGAAGGAAAGTTTTAATGATACGGATTTATGTGAGATGCTCAGATGTACAAAATGTTCCATTCAAAGCGATGCCATCCACCGCCTGTTAAAAGTGGCAGAAGTGATAAATTATTCACCAGACCTTAAAAAAACGTTGGACGGTAGGGATTTCTGCTAAAGTCTTTCGGGCTTAGATTAACAAGGAACATGACTTTTTAACATTTCTGCCTTCATGGTTTTCATGCCATGGAGAAACTCATTAATAAGTAACCATTTTTATGAAGCCGGTCAGGACACCAATGGCTGCTGCTGTATCAAATTGAGGATTAAAGCTTTAAAAAATTGTGCAATTAAAGAGTTAAATCTGGTAGGATGATTCGAGTACACAATATATATATTGCCACAGTGGTTAAGAGAATCTCTTTAGCGGTTAAGTGATTAATCATAGGGTCATTAAGTGAATCTGGCTTCCCTATTGACTGGGAAGGTTACAGATCACATGATCCCAGGACGTGCAACTGTCATAGCTACATGCCAGTTGCCAAGTGCCCAAATTTTGATCACGTGACTGTGGGGAAGCTGCAACAGTCATAAGAGTGAAAATCAGTCATAAGTCGGGGGTTTTTTCCAGTGCTGTTGTAACTTCCCACGGTCACTAAATGAAAAGAAAGAAAGAAAGAAAGAAAGAAAGAAAGAAAGAAAGAAAGAAAGAAAGAAAGAGAAAAGGAAAGAAAGAAAGAAAGAAAGAAAGATCATGACAAAAAAAGGAATAGAGAGTTCAATAGCCAGAAGTTTTATTTCTAAATAATTAGAGCAATTGAACTTCAAAAAATGTCCAACTTCATTCGGCCCAACCAAACCAGAATGCCTCCTGTGAAAGCTATAGAGGAGCATTATGCATTAAAAGAGGTGTTTTTCCAAATATAATTTGGAAAATAATATAAAAATAATATAATTTTCCCCATGTTGGTAGTCTGAGTCAAAACAAGCATGATGGGATGGAGAAAAACCACCACTATCTCATCACGTGAAACAATCTTGCTGCCTTCAACAAGAAGGAAATCTGCAGGATGATCAGATTTTTCTCCTTTTTCATTCTGAAACATTTAAGTTGTTCGGATATTAAGGCAACTGACCTTTTAAAGTTAAAAGACCAAGAGAACAAAACCACCCTTGTAACTGAGTGGATTCTAAATTACATTTAATATGGTGGTCGCTCAGGAATTCAGTTCCTTAAAGAGAGCTTTCACTGACCTGATATTTTGGGGCTGCAAGGCTGCTAATTCTAGGAGGTGGAAAACGTTGTGTAGGACCACACCCAACGACTTCACGGAGATGGTAGAACGGTCCTGTCCAGTTCAGACCTTCTGCCAAGCAGAGATCAGTGTGTACCCTGAATTCATTAACAATTGGAGCGTTATTTGCCTGAAGGACCGCATGATGGTTTGATTCCAACAGCTCACATTCTGAATCCCGGCTACGTTGCTACCGCAAGGCACCAGCTCTGTAAATTAATGAGCCACAATCCCAGCCTCCTTGAAAACATGTTGCTCTTATTGGAAAGACTAACATTATCTACCATTCACTTAGAAACTTGAATAAATGAACACATTTCCCAGTACATTTCTTTCCCTCTGTGAGCACAAGGTTATTTTGCTTTCCTTTCCTTCTGCTCTTTAGCCTGCTTAGATTTAATCCCGAGGAGTGGTTTTCATTTGGACACAATCGTTCTTTGCTGCCGCCGTTGCAGTGGCTTCTAATAGAAAATTTTCACTCTTTCTTGAAGCTTATTGATATTCAAGGGAAAGAGCCCTGATCACCTCAAGAAATATTGCTTGGATCACTGGCAATGCCATTTACCAGGTTCAGCCTCTTGTCCTCCTTCGCTTCCCATCTTTAAAATGACTGTGCCACACGTGGGGTGCCAAGGAAATCTTTGTTCTGATTTATCATCTTCACTTTCTTCCATTTTAAGTAGGGAAGCAAAAAAAAAAAAACCCAAAAAACCACTTGACACAAAAATCTGATTTGCATGAAATTATGCCTTGTTCTCCTCTATCTGGGGATAAGCTTGTGGAACACGCTGCCTTCGAAGGACTCCTGGTTCTGAATTCATTTCCTCGTTTTCAAATACGGTCTCATCAAATTCAAGAGAAAAGGAAAAATTAGAAGTGCATATTTTAACCCCTCTGAATCAGAGGTGGGATTCAGCAGGTTCTGACCAGTTCTGGAGAACCAGTAGCAGAAATTTTGAGTAGTTTGGAGAACCGGCAAATCCCGCCTATGACTGGCCCCACCCCCATCTATTCTCCATCTCCCAAGTCCCAGCTGATTGGCTGGATCTTCTTTGGTTGCCCTGCACAGTAGATCGGAGCTGGAAAGCAGGTTAGTGGGGTGGGGAGGGAACGGGGATTTTGCAATATTCTTCCCCTGCCACGCCCACCAAGCCATGCCATGCCCACCAAGCCACGCCCACTGAACCAGTAGTAAAAAAAATTGAATCCCACCAATGCTCTGGATCAGTGGTTCTTAACCTTTTTGAAAGAATCGCCCCCTTGAGCCATTGAGGAAGTTGTCATCGCCCCCCTCCCCCAACATAAGCGCCTCCCGCCACCTCTTAGCGTCCCCAAGGGGGCCGGCAGAGGGGCACTAAGAGGCAGCAGGGGGGGGTTCAAGGCTCCGGCCGGCCCTGCAGTTTCACCCATTTTGGCGCCATCTCCAGAGTGGTGCTACAGTCAATGGGTCAACCTGCAGGGCCAGCGCCTTGAACACCCCCTGCCGACTCTTAGCGTCCCCAAGGGGGCCAGCAGAGGGGCGCTAAGAGGCAGCAGGGGGGCGGTACGTCGAACACGGCCACGGCGGCACGTAATGTGCCACTGCTTCCGCATTGGAGCCACCGGCTCCGAAGCAGTGCTAGTCAATGGGTGAACCTGCAGGGCCAGCTGGCACCTCGAACACCCCCCTGTCGCCCCTCTGCTGGCCCCCTTGGGAATGCTAAGAGGCGGCAGGGGGGCGTTTGAGGGCACCGGCCCTGCAGGCTCACCCCATTGACTGTTGTACCACACCTGAACTGGCACCTCGAATGCGGCAGCATGTTGGGAAAGCCGCTGCCACCACTTTCCCAAAGTGCTGCTGCTCTCGCATTCTTTCTGTCTGTCCATCCGTCCATCCATCCATCCATCCAAAAGGTCTGTCTGTTTGCCTACCTGCCTTCCTGCCTATCTACCTACCTGTCTGTGTTTTTGTCTACCTACCTATCTACCAATATAGATATTTCTCTCTCTCTCTCTCTCCCAATATATCTCACCCATCACCCCATATCACCCCCTTCCATTCCTTTGCCCCCATCGCCCTTTTCATTCCATTGCCCCCTGAAAACAAAATCGCCCGTTGGGGGGCGATATTGCCCAGGTTAAGAACCACTGTTCTGGATGATCCATTTCTGTCACATCTAGAATTGCTCAGTTGAGGAGGGCTTCCAGCTGTCAGAATTTATGAAATCTACCCATTTTACCAAATAGATAATTAATAGTATTATTTAAGTGGGCATATGGCTACCTTCCCCTCAGCTGATATCTTCAGATGATTCTAGGAACTGAAGTACAACATGTGAAGGGCACTGTTCTGACCAAGGCTTTCAGAGACACAAACACGTTAGTCCCAAAACCCTTTTTTCTTTATTTCAACGGCTGTGAATTTCAGTCATTCACAGCCCGTAATGAGTCTCAAACAGTTTGTAAATAGTCCCATGAAAGTCTGCCAAAGTCCTTCAAGATAAGTCTGATAAGCATGCACCTTTATCTTCCTTGAAATGCTGCCAATGACTAAATGTCCACTTAGTTATACGAGGCCAAAACAGAACACAAATTCAACACCGAGCTTCAGGTCTCAAACCAACCAGTATGAACAAAGTCCACACAGAGCTTCAAGGTTTAATCTGAACAGAGCAAACAAAGTTGCTTCCTGCAAAGGTTCCTGTCCCTTTGCTCCTCCTTTATGGATTATGGGAGAGGCCAATCATCTCCAAGCCTTACTCCCGAGTCGCCCCTTTTGTCTTAACTGTCCTTGTCTTCTGGCAGCTCTGCGCAAGCACGCACTGGGAACAGGCTCCCTCTGTTCCTCTGCCTCGCTGCTGTCAGATTCTGGAGGCTCCGGAGTTGGCACATAACTCCCAGATGGCCCTGGCCCCATCTCTGTATCAGAACCAGGACCCTCATCCGAGTCCTTCCCAGACTCCTGGACTGGCCCATGTTCTTCCCCACTGTCCGACTCTGTGGCCATCTCCACAGGCTGCCAGTGGACCACAACAGGCACTGAACTGAAGAATTGAATTGGGATGGTGCCTGAAAAGAAATCTCTGTTCTCAGAGACTTAGGACTGTTCCTCGCACTTATGACAGTTACATGATCAAAATTTGGGTACTTAGCAGCCAGCTTGTATTAACAATGATCACAACATCCCAGCATCATGCAAGCTCCAGTTGTGACCTTCCCAGCTAGCTGCCAAAAAGCACAGTTAATGGGAAAAGCTGGATTTGCTTAACAACCACACAATGATTCGCATAACAACTGCAGTGATCGCTAAACAACAGTGATAAAAAAAGGTGATAAAATCAAGTAATTAAAAATCAAGTTGGGAGCTTGGAGGCTAAAACATAGGAAGAACGGTTGCAGGAATTGGGTATGTCTATGTGATGAAGCTCCCACAACTTCTGAAGGCAACTTCTGTTCCATGGGTTGATTGCTCTCAATGTCAGAAAGTTTCTCCTTATTTCCAGGTTAAATCTCTCCTTGTTCAGTTTCCATCCACTATTCCTTGTCTGGCCTTCGGGTACTTTAGAAAATAGCTTGACCCCCTCCTCTCTGTGGCAGACCCTCAAATATTGGAAGACTGCTATCCTGTCTCCCCTGGTCCTTCTCCTCACTTGACTAGCCAGACCATTTCCTGCAACCATTCTTCATATGTTTTAGCCTCCAGTCCCCTAATCATCCTGGTTGCTCTTCTCTGCATCTCTTTGTAGGGTCTCTTCTAACTCTGTTATTCTGTAAAGTATGACCTTGCTTAGCAACGGAAATTCTGTTCTCAATTGTAGTCATAAATCGAGAACTACCTGCATTGGGGGAGTTTGGGAAAAGTGTGTTGCTACTTAACATTACTGTCCCCCCTCCTGATTTGCCAGGAAAGGGGGATAGGAGAAGGAAGCATACAATTGAGAGATAAAGAAAACAGCCCAAGGGAGTGGAAAATGTAAATATTGTCTCCCTCCCCATTCAGCTGCTTAAAGAACAGTAGGCCTCCTCCATCCATCCATCCTTGCTGTGTTGGCTGTTTTAAATTCAACCATAAAGCTCAAGACATCCGATCCACAAAATCTCTCTCTCTGACACACACACATCTGTTTGGAACTTTGGGGTAATGAAGTCTATAAATGTGTGTGTGTGTGTGTGTGTGTGTGTGTGTAGGTCTTGGTGTATTCAGGTCTTATCCCATGTAAGATTGAGAGTATCTTGGCGATGTTTCGACGAGGTCCCACTCGCCATCCTCAGGCTGCTGTCTTTGGCTTTGTGCTTGTGGCACAAGCCCTAATCAACAAACGAGTCCCAGCTACGAAAACCAACACCGGACCCAAAATAACACATGATGCCACCACCAATCTCCCTCACCAGACTCAAACCCAAGCCCACCCCACAGACAAAAGGCAACCACCGTCCAGAAACCAGACCATAGCTGCAACTCCAGCTGCTATACCCCCCTCTGACCCCCAAACTAAGCAAACTGACACATGCTATAAACACATAGCCAGACCTCAAACTCGGAGCCAAACCAAGGCCCAGAATGTCACATCACAGCCTTCCACCCAGGATACTACATCATGGAACTCAGGAGATTACAACACAAAACCTCAGGAGGTTGCAACACAGACAACGACCCAGGAGATTACAGCACCACACCCAGGATGTCACAACAATAAAACTCAGAAGGTCATCACACAGCCCACTACCCAGGTAGCTAAAACACAAAAGGCTGAAGGACACACAGCCACTACCTCAGCCACACAGGCTCTTACAAAAAAGCCAACCAATCAGCAAACACCAATTCCATCAACCAATCAAGAAGCGACAACACAGCCAAAACACAGCCAACCAACCACTTACAGCAGAGCCAGCACACCACACCTCCCCTCCAGTATTTATAGAGAAAGGCAGCACAGATCACGCTTTGCTGAAAGCACAAAGCGAAGACACCAGCCTGAAGATGGCGAGTGGGATCTCGTCGCGCCAAGGTATTCTCAATCTTACACGGGACAAGACCCGAATACACCAAGACCTACATATATATATATATTCGTAGATTTTATTTATGATTATTTTGATAAATGGGGAACCAGGCCTTTGCTGCCCACTGGGGTCTCCCACTGTGACAGCTAAGGCTGTGAGAAAAGCAGCTGTTCAAAAAAAAAAAAAAGGAGAAAACTTCCCTGCAGCTCTTTTAAGATTTTTTTTTCCAGGCTTCTTGTTCGTCTTTAAAGAACAGCTGCAATCTAAATGATGCCAATTTTCTAGTCTCACTCATCAGACCATAGGACTAAAATGCCACGAGTATTAAAAGTCCTGGGGAAGGGAGGGAGAAAAGGGTGATTCCCCCAGATTGTTTTAAATTTTATTTTGTTCCAAACCTCTTAAAATTCTCAAGGATTATTCCCAGAGGCCTCCCAGAAATAACCTTTTAAAATATACTTGTCATTTGAAAGTTTTTAAAAAAGGAAAGATTCTCAGACGTGTGTGTGTGTGTGTGTGTGTGTGTGTGTGTGTGTACGCATGCCTGATGTTCTTTTCTTGAGCGACATCTGAAAAAAAATATATGAAGAGAGCATAAAGAAGGAAAAACACATTTTTCAGGGACAAATGTCACTCCATTTTCTGGTCTCAGAAGGGGGGGGAAACATAGTCTTATTTATTTCTTCATTCCTTCATTCCTTCATACATTCCATTTCTATAGGCAGTCAACTCAATCAAGTGACTCTATGCAGCTTGGATGTCTAAAATTTTAAAATGATTAAAACAGTTTAAAGATATGAAAATAATAAGAACCCCCACAAAATAAATACACATAAACAGCAGCCGTGACGATTAATATAATATAATATAAATCAGAAATCCGAGAACTAAGTTCATTATTTTACATATCTCTTTACAATGCAGAGAAGGTCCAATCTATATTCAGAAATATTTTAATATGCCTCAGTTCCATTCATTTAAAGCAAAAAAAAACCCCAACCCACTTCCCACAAGTCAATGATTGTGCAATATTTAGGACACTCATTTGGCCTACATGTCAATATTTTCTTTATTTTACTGGGTTTTCCATTTTTCATGTTTTTAGAGCAATCTATTTAAGGAGAGAGATATATAAATGTTCCAACAAATATTTCTTCTTCTGCATTAATCTGGGATTATAAGAAAACGTCCCAATTTGAGGGCAGAGGGCAAAGAAAGAAGGACAGAAAACATACTATTAACATATTTGAATATTCTATTACCATGTCATGAAGAATTCAGCATCCTAACTTCTTGTCTTCTCTCCATTTTTAATTCTGTTTGGAAGCTTCATTTCAGTCTTAAAAAATGTCAATAACCTCAGAAAAGTTTTTAAAAGTAAACTATGCAAAAAGACTTTAATAGGAAAACTTTACAACTGTGGAGATCATTTTCTCCCTTAAAAAAAATAATTCCCAGAAGTGTATTGAGCAATAAGTTGTTTTCAAGTTATCAATAATAGCCCTGGGTAGTTAGTTTAGCAATCAAAAATGAGATTGTTTTTTCTTCCCAACTCAGAGGCCTTATCATTTCCATTAAAAACAGTCTTCTATTTTGCCTGGCATTCTGCTAGCGTTCTTTCTGTCTTCTGCCTGTAAGTCTTGTCTCTACTTGCCGAGGGATGAACATCTGACCTTGAATTACATGCCTTAGTAAGTCCATCTGGAATCTGGTCAAAGGCATCTCATCTCTTCAGAGAGTCAGAAGTCACCAAGAGAGACACTGTGTCCTAATTCCCAGCTCTAGAGAAATGTTTTTCACGCTATTCTTGTGTTGCATTGCATTTCACTGACAAGTCTTGACCTCTTATGGGTCATTTCCCTATCAGTGATTGATTGTATCTTCAGAAATGATATAAAGCTTCTCTTCATTACCGTTGCTTTGGCACAACAAGGATGGGATGACTCTAGTCTAGAAGATGATGCAAAGTCTTAGTGGGAAAATGACTGTCATGCCCCTGTCGGAATCTGATTCCGAGGGGGAGGTGGAGCAGCTGACAGGGAGTGGGAGTGTGGCTCCGGTGGCTGTGGAAGAAACTGGGGAAGGGCAAAGTCCGGCTGGGCAGAGCAGGGGAGAGGCAGAACAAGGCAGAGGGAATTCAGAGGAAGATCCAGGCCCACCCCTTCTTCATCCTAGGGCATGCAGGGAGGAACGGAGAAGGGCTCAACGTGAGTTGCATGGCTTACAGGGGAGGAAAGGGCCTTGATTCCCTTCATTAACTGCCACTGGGAACACAGTGTTTAAAAAGGGAGTTTATGCCCTCAACTTGTTGGAAGCAAATCATGAGTTATCTTTTATTGTCGAAGCTTATCTGGGTTCCTGGCATCTTCCCAACTATGTGTGTTTTGTTGGCCTTTGAAGTCTGCAATCCCTTATCCTGCCCTCTCCAGTTAATTGCTGCAGTGTGATTTGTGTGGATTTTTATTTACAGTTTATATGTACTTTGTTTTCGGTCTGAATTTCTTCCACTTAAACTCTTCTTGGGAGAGTTTTTTCTTCAGCCAAAGGTAACTGGACATTGGGGGCACAGTTGGAGATATTAAAGGGACTCTTCTTACTTATGTGACTGTGTTGCTTTTGTGCCATGCCCCGGGTCATCACAATGACTGCTGTTTCAACATCCTGTCCTAAGATTGGCCATGTTCTTGAGGTTGCAAAACAGAAGGAAGTCACGTACATTTCATCCCCTGACTCAATCAAGGATCATGGGGAAGATCTACCCCACCATCTCCCAGGAGGCACAATCAATCTGGAAGTCAACCTGGTTTTGTCCATCAACCAACAAAGCAGCAGCTGCAGGAAGGCTGCATCTCCACACCCACACTCATTGCCAGAAGGATCATTTGGCTCCAGCTGGATTTGTGTAAGATTTGGAGACAGTTTGATCAAAAAATAGGTTATGCATCTAACCTTTTGTCTATGGCTTTCCACAAACCTTCTCTCATCCAGCACCCTCCAGTGCTGATGGGGCCAACCCAAATTCATAGGATTCTGAGCATTTCAGGACCGAGATTCACAAATGCTACCTGAGCTCCATATGAATGTATTACTTTTTCTTCTTTCTAAATGTCCAAAGAGCTTACTGTAAGGTGAGCTTTGTTCCCCTCTTGGACCATGCCACAATGATGGAAAAGTTCAAGCTATTGTTCATTGTTTGGAGTTGGTAGTTCAGTGTCTATAAATATGGTAAACAAGGCTCCTGGCAAGTTAGAAACAACAACAACAAAATAAAAGCTATAAAAGGATTTGCCAAAATCCCTCTGTTGCTGTCCAGCTTTGCAACCAATCTTTCAATGGTAAAGGTCCAGTGAAAAAGTTTGGCTTTGATTACCTTCCAGGACCTTGTGCTATTCAATGCTTTGAAGACAGACAGCTTTTCCATCAATGGCAGAGGCATAGTGCAAGAGACAGTCTCCCCTGTTCCATCCACCAGCACCCGCCCTTCCCAAGCATCTCGTTGGAAGTAAATTCTTCACAACACTCTTTGGAATGGCTGCCCTTGGATGCACCATTTCTCCCTGGAAGGCAGGGATCCTTAGCTGCCAAGCCTTACAGATTAAAATCAGCACTTTGAATTGCATTCAGAAGACAACTGGCAGTCGGCGCCAAAGTTATAAGGCCCTAAAATTCTTTGGATCAGAAGAACAGGAGACAAGGAAATGATTCTTAGAAAATCAAAATCCTTCTACGGAAAGCTACGGAAAATCCTTCTGTGGAAACGTGGGCTGTCAGATATAAGGATCCAGGATAGAAAAACATAACTCCAAGCATGTCCCAAAAGTGTTTTTTTTTTCACCAAAAAGCAACTGGACTTTCTTGATTTCTTCTTTCAAAATCTTTCACTTCTCATTCCAGAAGCTTCTTAAGTTCAGCTTCTTGGATGAGAAGCGAAACCAGAGGTGGCATTCAGCAGGTTCTGACCAGTTCTGGAGAACCATTAGCGGAAATTTTGAGTAGTTTGGAGGACCAGCAAATCCCACCTCTGACTGGCCCAACCAACCCCATCTATTCTCTGCCTCCCAAGTCCCAGCTGATCGGCTGGGTCTTCTTTGGTTGCCCTGCACAGAAGAACGGAGCTGGAAAGCAGGTTAGTGGGATGGGGAGGGAATGGGGATTTTGCAGTATCCTTCCTCTCCCACGCCCACCAAGCCACGCCCACAGAACCAGTAGTAAACAATTTTGCAAAACATTTTAAAAAAACAAACAAGAAAGGCCAGCTGCCTTTTGGAAAAGCACCACTGGGACAACCATGACCTGGTATTGCAAACAGGGTACTTGGCTTATCTCCAAAAATTGTGGGTGTCCCATCACTTGAGGTTTTTAAGAACAGCTTGGACTAGAATGGAATAGGGTCTCCTGCTTATGCAGGGGTTTGACTAGAAGACCACCATGGTCCCTTCCACCCCTGGTATTATTCTGTTATTTCCTACCTAGCCCTTCAGGATCAGCTGGCCCATTCTCAGTTGGAGTGGCCTCCAGCTCTCTGGAGCTGCATCCCGCCTCTGTCAATCTGTCTTCCATAAATCATAATCTGTGAGCCGTACACCATTTTTGTGGATGGCAGGTTCTACTCTGCTAGCCTTAGCAAGAGCCTTCTGTTAAGAAAACCTCAAAAAGACAGACAAAGCTACTTGCAGAAATCTCGAGGCCCCAGAGACCAAAATATCCTAGAGAGCCAAAACGTTCGCGTGAATGTCACTCGGCTCGCCAAGAATAACAAAAATGCATTACAGGAAAGATCCAAGGATTTCGAAATCATTTCTTTTTTTCCCCATTCGGAGTAGAGACGGCCTGAATAGAAGGCCATTTATGTCGTTTAGCAGGCAGAGCTGAAAAGAAGCCAATGCAAGGAGTCCATTAGGTGAAAAGGAGCACTTAAGAGCAGGTTAAGGGACACGTGGGCTCAGCGGCTAAGACACTGAGCTTGGCGATCAGAAGGGTCCGCAGTTCAGTTCAAATCCCTAGCACCGCATAATGGAGTGAGCTCCTGTTACTTGTCCCAGCTTCTGCCAACCTAGCAGTTCAAAAGCATGTAAAAATGCAAGTAGGAAAAATAGGGGCCACCTTTGGTGGGGAAGGTTACAGGGTCCCGTGCACCTTCAGCGTTTAGTCATGCCGGCCACATGACCACAGAGACATCTTTGGACAGTGCTGGCTCTTCGGCTTTGTAATGGAGATGAGCAACGCCCCCTAGAGCCGGAAATGACTAGCACAGATGTGCGAGGGGAACCTTTACCTTTAAGAGCAGGTTGAGGGTTGAAGGGATGCAAATTCTGTCAGAGATCTAACCCTGCTTTGCTTTAAGAATCTTTGAACCCTCTCTCTTTCCAGCCCATAATGCTAAAGATTTTGAAGGACGCAACTTAAATTAAGAGAAAACCAAGTCCATTTTTTTTAATCCTTTTTATTTTATTTTATTTTTTCCCTTCTGAGAAAAAGAATGCAATGCTTCCCCTTTAACGTAAGTGCTGTTTAGACACTATTTTGGGAAGCACACAGCAAGTTTAAAAAAGAAAAATAAGCAGACTCTACTTGATATTCCCAGCCTGAGAAAAGATCAGTTCTGAAAAGCAAGGGGGCTGGGAATAGGTTGCAGAGGAAAGAAGGGGCTGCAAGACTTTTGAAATCCTGCCTTGAGTGGGTCACTGCCAGCCTCAGTCGCATCCGTATGGTTTTATTTTTCACACGTTTTTCGATTCTCTGCAGAAAATGCTGCTGGAATCCAGGAGTGTTAACACTTAGATTTTTAGGTTGTTAGGTTTTTTTTTTTAAACAGGCGGTAATCTCCTCTGAATGCATCCTACCACCTCCTTCCAGAAGTTATCAGCAAAGTGTATGTCATTCCTGAAGGGGAAAAAAATGGAGAATGTTTGGGATTTTAAAGACATCCATTGTTTTGTTCTGAGGAGTGATAGCTGCAAAGATGATTAGAGAACCAGTTTGATCTCACGGTTAAGGTGCCCGGCTGAAAAGCAGAGGACTGTGAGTTCTAGTCCCGCCTTGGGCATTGAAGTTAACTCAATGACTTGGAGACTTTGAGTTCCAGTCCCACCTAAGGCATGAAGGGCCTTGGTGGTGCAGGCTATTAAACGTCCAGCACTTAGTTCCAGCTGCCTGCAATTACTGCAGGCTTGAATCCCACCAGGCTCAAGGTTGACTCAGCCTTCCATCCCCTCGGGGTAGGTAAATTGAGGACCCAAGATTGTTGGGGGCAATTAGCTGACTTTGTAAAAATGCCGCTTAGTAATAAGCAGGCATATACAATGGAATGAAGGCTATTGCTGAGCACATTGGGTTGTATCCCAAAAATTGTAAGCCCTGAGTCTCGGAGAAGGGCGGCATATAAATCTAATTAAAAAAAAAAAATGAAAGCCAGATGGGTGACTTTGGGCCAATCACCAGGAGATGGTAAGTTCTAGTTCCTCTTTAGGCATGAATACAACCAGGTGATTTTGGGCCAATCACCAAGACGCTCTAAGTTCTAGTCCTGCCTTAGGCATGAAAACCGGATGGGTGACTTTGGACTAGTCCCTCTCTCTCAGCCCAAGACACGTCACAGGGTTGTTGTTGTGGGCAAAATAGGAGAAAGAAGGTATATTGGGTATGTTTGCCACCTTGAGTTATTTGTAAAAATAAGAAAGGCATGTTACAAATAAATACAAATATTCTCTGGAAGCCTGTTGCATGATGTCAAAGGAATGGCAGCAATTATATGATTTTCTGCATTATGTTTAAAGTAATTCCGTTTCACTGTTTTTTCCCCTTGCATTTCCTTGCATCGCTGCTTCTGGGGCATGCCTCTGGCACACTATTCAAAACACACATTAGATCCACAGAAGAAAATATTTGTAGCTCAAGGTTGAATTTTTGGGATCCTTGGTGCTCTCGGAGCTTGGTTGGAGTTTTTTGCAGATGTTTCATTACCCAGCTGGGTAACATCATCAGTGCACCAAAGAAGTTTCCTAGTTGGGTAGTGAAATATCTGCAAGAAAACAACCAAGCTCAAAGCGCACCAAAGACCCTACTCAGAAGGCCCTTGGCTCAAAAAAAGGAGAAAAATACCCCTGCTTTAACATGATGGAGCCTTGGTGGTGCAGTGGTCAGAGAGCAGTACTGCTGGCTACTTCTGCTGACTGTGGCTGCCTGCCATTTGGCAGTTCAAATCCCACCAGGTTCAAGGTTGACTCAGCCTTCCATCCTTCCAAGGTCAGTAAAATGAGGACCCAAATTGTTGGGGGCAACAGGCTGACTCTGTAAACCGCTTAGAGAGGGCTGTAAAGCATTGTGAAGCATTATATAAGTCTAAGTGCTATCGCTATTGCTAAGTTCACAATAGAGCCAAACAAAGAGAGAAGGCTGAGACATCCCATTTGAAGTTGAACGACGCCAACAGTGAAGGAGCAGAGTCTCCTGCAAGCTCTTGGGCTTTTCTTCAAATGACAAAGTCACACTGGAGTGTAGCACCTCAAGCATCCCAGTCCTTTGAGATGGATCTGCAGAAGTGCCCACTTGCCTCTCCTCTACACTGACTGACACACCAGAAGGGCCAACAGACATAGAACATGGAATAATGGAGTTGGAAGAAACCTTGGAGGTCTATACTGCTTGAGAAGGAGACCCTATTTCATTTCAGACAAATGGTTGTCCAATCTCTTTTGGAAACCTTCAGTGATGGATCACCCACAACTTCTGGAGGCAAGCTATTCCGTTGGTTAATTGGTCTCTCCATTAGGAAACTCCTCCTTAGTTCTAGATTGTTTCTCTTTCCAGTTAGCGTCCAACCATAGTCATCCATTGACATCTGAAGGGTGCCCAGATCTTTTACCCTGGAAGATTGCCTCTCCTGCTTGTAATGAAGACAGGAGAAACTAAGAAACCAAAACTGAACGGGATGAAATCATCCTTCTCCGTTCTCTGGGCTACTTCGACTCAGATTAATTTACTTGCCTCTCTAATCACTCCGCTGCACTCGGAGGCTAGGAGGGGAAGGGAGGAGAATGAAACATCTGGCAAATTTGCTCCAGTCCGATTGTAAAATATCTTCAGCTCAGGTTTCCTTGAACGGTAAACAAGTCATTGTCTCTGCCGAGTGATTCAGAAAAGGAACCCTGCAATCAGCAAGACGTGTCAAAGCGTTTGTTGCTGCCATTGCTACATTTTCGCTCTCACGTTCTCTTCCTCCCCTCTGCCCCCATCCCCAAATCCAGCTTTCCGTTTAGATTTGTTGGGTTTTGAAGCCGTTTTCATCAGCAGTGATGGATGGAAAGCAATTTTCTGCCACTTCGGTGAAAAATGTGCTGGGCCTTACAAAGCAAGGTGACAAATTTAGATCTCTCTCTCTCTTTCTGTCTCTCTCTCTCTCCCTCCCTCCCTTTCCTTCTCTCTCCCCCTCTCTCTCTCTTTCTGTCTCTCCCTCCCTCTGCCTCTCTCTCTCTCCCTCTCTCCCTCTGCAGCCGTGGTGATGTTTGGGACTTGGGTGCTGGAGAAAGGATTTCTAAGATCAAGCTGGCCTTTAGGCATCTAAGCCCAGATGACAAGCACTGACGATTGTCTCTGGGGCTTTGTGGAGGGTTTCTTAGTTTTCTTAAACTGTATATAGCAGGGTTTGGATTTGATTCGTGTAGAACCGGGGTCCCCAAACCCCAGTCTGTGGACCAGCTCTAGTCTGTGGCATATGAGCAACTGGGCCACGCAAACAAAGCCCCATCCATGGGATGCAGGCAGCACATGAAACCACACCCTCTCCAGTCCGCTGAAAAACTTCTCTCCATAGAACTAGTGCCCCAAAGGTTGGGGACCGCTGGTATGGAATTATAGAGTTGAGATACCTTGAAAGTCATCTATTCAGGGGTCTCCAACCTTGCCAACTTTAAGACTTGTGGACTTCAACTCCCAGAGTTCCTCAGCCAGCAAAGCTGAGTTCCTCAGCCAGCAAATTCTTGGAGTTGAAGTCCACAAGTCTTAAAGTTGTTAAAGTTGGAGACCCCTGATCTAATCCACCTTCTGCTCAGTGCAGGGTCCACTAGAACTTCTCTGAAAGATGGTTCTCTGGCTTCTGTTTGAAGAGTTAGCCATGAAGGAGAATTCAGCATTCCACCTAGCAACCTCTAGTAGAATCATACAGCCAAGAATCTCCTCCTGATGTCTAGATAGAACTCTGTTTTAACCCATATCATATAATTTCTAGTGATGATGGCACAACTGTTCCATCCAAAAGCAAAATAAAGTTTCATTATGGCTTAGCATAATATATGAACTCAGCCCCACAGGTCATCACATACTTGATGTAGGAGAAGGACAGGCAGAGAAAGGGGATGGAGTCAAGAGAGAAATCAGCCTGGAATCATTACATTCTCACAAGTGATCTAAGTCCAGCCCCTCTTGTATTCCAATGACTCTTCTGTAGGGCAATTTAGTGCTGACCATTCACTGACTAGATTCTTGTGTATTTGGCATGAGCAATAGATGAGCTTAAGTGGAACTTAACATACAAACCTGATTCTTTGTGCCTGACACTTTACATGGAATGATTTCATACATGAGAGAACACAAATCTTTTTTTTTAAATAGGACAATGTCCTCAAGGAAACTGATTTTTAAAACATCCGTAGGAATTCCCTTTAATATTAGATTTCTCTGAAATTTTTTACCTACAGCATATTCCTTGTATAGTTTTTGGCTTTTTTTTAACTTCCCTGATATTTTTGGGGTTTTTTTGGGGGGGTCACTGCTGTTTACTCACAAAGGGAATGCTTGTGAAGTTACACACCCACTGAGTGATAGTAAACAAGGAATCTGCTTAGCTACCTCCTTTCTGCAAGCTGCAGATTATGAGAAAATCAGACTGAACGTTTTAGCCATTCCTTTTATATTTTCCAAGCGCAAAATGGTTGCTGGCTAGGAAGTAATTAGATCTCCTCCTCCCCACCCCCTGTTTCTTTTGGACGCAACAGAGTTGTACTCTTAAAAAATATCTCACGTCGATTTCCACACAGCTCCTGATGGCGCTATTCGCTGTTCATTCCAAGCGAGTAAAACAAAATAAGCAAGTATAATCATGCAATCGATAAATTTTAGCATCTGGGGAGAACCAAATGACACAGAAGTCAAAATGGAGATGTTTACTGCTATGATTGCATTTTTTTTTGCATGTTTGCACTGAGTTCCTTTAACTGGCTTTCCATATGTCCAGCTAAGTAGCCAAGGTGACTTTCTGGTCTTTAATTACTCGGCTGCCCTACGTGAACATTTTAAATGCTGTAAAATGCTTTCTTTCTGCGTTCAACTGGGTTGCTTTCTTTCTGCATTCAACTGACTAAGAATTAGCATCTCAAATACAGTGCAGTGGTGTCCGGGGCCTGGTTGATTAGATGTGAAATGCCAACGAAGAAGAATATTGCTGATATTCTTGTTTTTAATCTCAAGAGCAGGCTTACTGGATCCATTTGAGGGCTTCTTGTGGGGGAGGGGATGCGTTTTGCTTCCAACACATTTGTCAAACATTAATTCAAAATCAAAAATGGCAGAATGATTTCCTGCCATTCCAAGCTCAAAGACAAATCAGTGTGTGCGTACATACACTACCGGTGCACCACTGAATCAATACAGACTTATGGGTGATTACAAAACAGTCAACCAATCCATTTATCCATCTATCCATCCATGCACACACCTTAAGCCTAGATTGCACACAGTTCCAAAAATAAAACCATTCCTCAAATCCTCCCACAAGCCAAGAAAAAAAATTAAAATCTTCACTCTATCTATTTTGCATCATTAGGTTGTGAAGAGAAAAGCTGGAGGGCGGAGTTAGGTGTATCATTAGCTTAGAGCCTTTGCATACTCCCAAGTCCAACCCCTCGTGAATTCTGTTATCTTTCACCGATTTAGTGTTCAACTTTAGTAGATCAGATTTTTGTGTACAGGCTTGAATAAATCTTCTATACTGCAGCCTTACAAATGGTGCTGATTTTTTGCACCTGACATTTTGTCCATCACAAGGTTGTCCTCACCTGGCTCCTCCTTGGTGGCTCAGGCTGTTAAATGCCTGCTCTTAAGATCCAGCTGTCTACAATTACTGTAGGCTCGAATCCCACCAGGCTCAAGGTTGACTCAGCATTCCATCCTCTCGGGGTAGGTAAATTGAGGACCCAAGATTGTTGGGGGCAATAAGCTGACTTTGTAAAAATGCCGCTTAGTAATAAGCAGGCATATACAATGGAATGAAGGCTATTGCTGAGCGCATTGGGTTGTGCTCCAAACATTGTAAGCCGCCCTGAGTCTCCGGAGAAGGGCGGCATATAAATGTAATTAAAATAAAAAATAAAATAAAATTTTGTCCAGCTTTCTGCTGCCACTGGCCAATCAGACATCTACAGGAAGCCAATGCACAGATGAAAAAATAAAGACCCATTGGTGATTCCTGGAGATTAGATGGATGGGACCATGTAGTTTTCTTAGTCACGGTGTTTAGGTTCATTGCCCTTGCTACCTTCTGCGATGGTTTTTCCATCTTCTCAGTCTAGCCTACAGCTCGGAGGGCTTCTTGATGTTCCTCAGTCCAAGAACTAATGCTTTGCAAGTGAATTTTTCTTCTAAACTCAGTCGAGGTGACCTAGCTAGCTGCTTTCACCCACTCATGGTAAGGTCTGGGAGATGGTTTGGTTATGCTTTCTCTGACGAAGCTTCAAGGTGGATGGATCCTGCTTTTCTAGATTCAACTTCTCCATGGAGAAAAAATTTCAAGTGTTCTGGCTGCTTCTTTTGAAATCCAGGTGTGATTCCAGATGTCATCCTGCCAAATTGATACCATCAGCATGTTTTAAATAAATGTCTCTGAGATGCTTGCTCGGTTCTTCCTCTGCAAATCAGCCATCCATTTCTGTGCCGTTACATCAGCCTGAATTAAAAATTACACCATGAAATCCTCTCCCAAAAGAGAGCTCCGATGACCAATTGCCATGTAGCAGAAAGAAGATTTTATATCCTGAGTACCGAGCAATCGTAGCTCAGATCAAGGCTAATAGCTTTTAAGAATTGCAGTTGCTCTAATTTTTCTTGGTGATTGTCATCTAAACAGAAACTGAGGTTAATGAGGGTAATTGTGTTTACCATGACTCTGAGCAAAAAAAAAAAAAGGAAGGCAACTTCATTTTTAAAAGGCTTCCTTGTCAGGGACAAATTGATAGAAATTGTATCAGTGTTTCCCAAAATGACTGCAGCTTGATGAGATTCAGGACTAGGAACTGAAAAAGAAAACCTGTAAAAAAACTGAAAATAACAAAACCTGTGATACAGCTGAAACTCCCATCTGGATGTGAATCACAAATGTTGCATTTTGTGCCTAGAGTTCAAACACCTTTCAAAAAGTGTGACAGTTCACTATTGCTAAAGGCATAACGTTGGTTGCTACACCACATCTTACTAAGAGGAGATTTAAGAACAGAAAAAATGGGAACATTGAAAGAAACTCTTTGTTTTGGGACATAATTGATCATCAAAAAAACAAATGACAGTTGCATGAATGGGCAAGTTAAGGCTTAGTGGATTAGTGGGGAAGGTCTGTAGCTTATGAATTTAATTTCTCAGCGTTAGCTCCCTCATTGTCTCATTTTTCCCAATCCTAAATTTGTTTTGCACCAATTATAAAGTCCCCAATTTAGGGCCATTTGTTTAGCAATAGCACTTAGACTTATATACCACTTCACAGGGCTTTACAGCCCTCTCTAAGCAGTTTACAGAGTCAGCCTCTTGCCCCCAACAATCTGGGTCCTCATTTTACCCACCTCAGAAGGATGGAAGGCCGTGACAACCTTGAGCCAGTGAGTCTTGAACTGCCAAACTGCAGGCAACTGGCAGGTAGCAGAAGTAACCTGAAGTACTGCACTCTAACCACTGTGCCACCGTGGCTCATTTGGTGACCATTCAAAGGTGTGCTCAAGTAATGCTCAAATTTAAGTCAGCTTGAAAATCCATATGTATTTTCCCATGAGCATAGCTTTCTACGAATAGTTGCTTAATACCCGTTCACACAACAGAGTTTCTCCCAATGTAATATATATTGTATGTTATTTTCATAAACAAACCGTTGAAGTAGGTCTAATATTTGCTTCTCCAATTCTGGACAGATGATCTGCATTCCAAGAATCAAATGCAGTGTGAAATCATAATATTTCTGCATTCAGTTTGCGCACTGGTTTGGGAAGTTCAAATTAGATTTGTTTGCTTCACTCCAAACAACTCAGCTCAGCATAATCACAGCATTAACTCCTTAATTTACAACTCCCTGAAAATTCAGACGGAATGAGCAAGAACATTTTGCAAACCCAAAGGAAAGCTTGGCCCCAGTTCATACCACCAACCATGTGGCATCCAGAGACCAATTCAAAGTAAAAGACCAGTTGATCATCATCTTTTATAATGACCCCATAATCCCTTGAGGGGTGGAGTCTGGGCAACTGAATGGAGCTAGCAGAGTGTTTTACTGGCCAGCTGCCCTTCCTGTCGCCAATGCGGAGTTTTGCTTAGCAGATATATTCTCATTGTGCCCAGAGAGAGAAATATCTGCCTCTACCTAGGATCAAACTCAACAGCCTCCTGATTGTGAGGTGACAGCTGCACCCCTAGGCCACTGCACCACTCAAAAGACCACTTGATCCAGGGGGGAAATTAGTTTACTCAAGAAAACAATTGAGCCCAACATTTCTGTTGCTAAGTGAATCACTCTACTTGTTAAGTAAGTAGCACCATTTGTCAGCTTTGGAAACCATATTAAGATTTGATGCTCCCATGCTGCCACAACTGAGCTTGGGAAAGTGGGAGGGTCGAATTCATTGGAGTATATCTAATTAGACAAAATAAAATTCTTTTGCTGGTTCAAGGTCATGTAGTGTTGCGCATAGTGAAAAGGAAGTCTTACTTTGGGACAGATGGTGATTGGGCCATGTGATGTGGTGATGGCTAAGGGGGATGGATTTGTAGTTTTTACTTTTGCAAGGAAGCCCGAAACTTTTAGATTCGGGATTCCACAGATGTACCAATTACTATCCAAATAAAAGGAACTTTTGAGAGATGCCTGACTTGGAGTTATGGGTTGGAATAAAAGTTTTGCTGGAACGCTGACTCCATTGTTCAGTGAATCTGGCTTCCCCATTGACTTTGCTTGTCAGAAGGTCCCCAAATGGCATTTCAACCATCATAAATAAATATGAGTCCATGGCTGAGCATCTGAATTTTGATCATGTGACCATGGAGCATGCTGCAATGGTCATAAGTGTCAAAAAGGGTTGTAAATTACTTTTTTCAGTATTGCTGCAATTTCAAACAGCCACTAAAAAACAGTTGTAACATTGTCCCATGTTTTGGCATAAAGAAGGTTTTTAAACAGATTAAACAGATCATCAGAGTTGGAAGGGACCTTGTAGGTCATCTAGTTCAACCCCCAGTCCAAGCAGGAGACCCTACACCATTTCTGACAGATGGCAGTCCAATCTCTTCTTGAAAGCCTCCAGTGATGAAGCTCCCACCACTTCTGAAGGCAACTTCTGTTCTATTAGTTGATCGTTCTCACTGTCAGAAAGTTTCTCCTTATTTCCAGATTGAATCTCTCCTTGTTCAGTTTCCATCCATTATTCCTTGTCTGGCCTTCGGGTGCTTTGGAAAATAGCTTGACACCCTCCTCTCTGTGGCAGCCCTTCAAATATTGGAACATGTCATGTCTTCCCTGGTCCTTCTCTTCACTAGACTAACCAGGCCCAATTCCTGCAACTGTTCTTCATATGCTTTAGTCTCCAGTCCCCTAATCATCCTGGTTACTCTTCTCTGTACTTTTTCTTGAGTCTTTTTTATAGTGTGGCGGCTGAAACTGGATGCAGTACTCGGCACATGCAATTAATAAAAAAAAATATGTCAAATTTCAGAGGAAAGCCGAAGAAGGAATGGATTTGGAAGCCTTTAAAAGCAACAACACTTTGAAAAGAGCAAAGGGAAAAGGATGAGGAATCTCAAGATTGAAAGCTCACTGACACGGCTAGAAGAGCAGGTTAAGTAGAGTGTCCAATTTTCTCTTTGTTCTTTGCCTTCCAGCAACATGGGAGGATAAATTCCAACTAAGAGCTAGAAGAGCTGCAACCACTAAACACCTGCAGATTTGACCCAGGTCTGAATCTAAACCCAGGTGCTCATTTGATCTCTCCCTGTTTGAAACAGATTGCTTGCAGCTTTCCAAATCCACCCGTGCACCTGATCTGGGACTTTTCATTCAAACTTTGCTCTGTTCTCCAAATATGTAAAGTTTTTTTCCCTCCTTCCTTGGAAGGAAAAAAAAACCCTATAAATCCTCCCATTTTCTCATTCCCCCCACCCCCCAAAAAATATTGCTTCTGTGCATTTAAAACATAATAATTAAAAGCGCAAAATGATCTCGGCTGAATCTGTAACTCTGAAGGATGAATAGCGCCCATTCGGTTATTTAAAAAATTATTTATGTATTTGTTTTCCAAATTACACATCTCTATTTACATTGTTAACAGTATTGTGTCATAGATATTACATATATTTACATTTATTTCTGTACATTAATCCTTATTCCTATGTTTTATCCACTTATACCATTTATCCCATACCGCATCGTATTCTGATTGCTCCTTGCCTTTTAGTTCTATTGTAAGTCTGTCCATCTCGGCACATTCTAATATTTTTTGTATTAACATCTCTTCAGACGGTATGTTTTCTAATTTCCAACCCTGCGCAAAAACTATCCTCACTGCTGTTATTATGTGCAGTATGATGTACTGGATTTGTTTGCTAAATTTCCCTTTAATTATTCCCAGTAGGAATAGTTCGGGGTTAAGTTCTATTCAATGTTCTATTATCTCCTGTAGCCATTTTTGTCCCTTCATCCAATATTTTCTGGGTTTGGGACATTGCTACCACATATGAAAAAACGTTTTAATGGTTGTTAAACCCTGAAGATCTTTGTGATGGTTCAGTCCTAAACGTAATACTCAAACCCTTGGGTGACATATAATTGTTCAGACTCTTGTGAGGACACGTCAGACATGCAACGGGGAGTTTTCGGTCTGAAGATCCAAGATTAGACAAAACACACATACATTATGCATGCACCCAGCAAGCCCTCTTTCACAGAAAAATATATATCTATATCAGCAACTATTTAAACCTAACCCTTCAAATGCATTGCCTCTCTTGAGAGCGTTGTTTGCAAGAATTTCCAATGAGATTTAAGCTTCTATTCTGGGACCAATCTTTCCTTTTTCTTTCTTTCTTTTTTGCCTGTGGTTGGAGAAGCAGTTAAGATCAAGGAAATTGCCTAAAACATATTATTTATGGTTGTGAAACTCCACGGGACAATTTAAGGGAAAGTTTTAGCTTGCCTCCAGATCGCCTCCAAAGTGCCTTTTTCAAAAGTCCACTGGACTGTTTCTTCCCTGAGGAAGAAGAACAAAACATTTCATTTCTCATCCAAGAAGTTTCATCAGTTTACCAACTGGTTGAAGCTTCTTGGATGAGAAGCAAAATGTTTCATTCTCCTTCCTCGAGGAAAAAAAAATGCAGGCCAGTTGTCTTCTTTGAGACAATTATCACCTGGATGGCTGAGAATCTGCACAAACATTAAGCCCCCAGATTGTTCCCACAGCTTTCATCAAGAACAATCAATCAATCAATCAATCAGAATAGAGCTGGAAGGGACCTTGGACATCCTGTAGCCCAACCCCTGGTCAAGCCATTCCAGACAAGTGGCTATCCAATTACTTGAGACCTCCAGCACTTACAACTTCTGAAGGCAAAGCTGTTCCACTGACTAATTGTCCTCCTTAATTCCAGGTTGCTTCTCACTTTGATTAGTTTCCAACCACTGTTTCTTATCCTGCCTTCTGGTGCTTTGGAAAATAAGTTGACCCCCACTCTTCTTTGTGGCAGCCCCTCAAATACTGGAATATTGCTATCATGTTACCCTTAGCCCTTTTCTTCTAGACTAGCCATACCCAATTCCTGCCACTGTTCTTTGTATGTTTTTGTCTTCAGGTCTTTAATCATCTTAGTTGCTCTTCTCTGCACGTTTTTTCCCAAAGTTTTGACATCTTTTTTTTTTTTTTTGGTAATGTGGTGACCCCAACTGGATGCAGTATTCCAGGTGTGGTCTTACTAAGGTTTTCTAAAGTGATACTTCATGTGTTTTTGAACTAGTGGCTTTATAAAAACACACAAACATTATGGTCTGCATTCCGTATAAGCTTATGATAGATGAAAAGGTTCCCTAGTTTTTGTTCTGCCCATTACAGGGAAAGCAGAGGTGACATTCAGCAGGTTCTGACCAGTTCTGGAGAACCAGTAGCGGAAATTTTGAGTAGTTCGGAGAACCAGCCAATACCACCTCTGACTGGCCCCGCGCCCATCTATTCTCCACCTCCCGAGTCCCAGCTGATCGGCTGGGTCTTCTTTGGTTGCCCTGCACAGGAGACCGGAGCTGGAAAGGAGGTTAGTGGGGTGGGGAGGGAATGAGGATTTTGCAGTATCCTTCCCCTGCCACGCCCACCAAGCCACGCCACACCCACCAAGTCATACCACATCCACCAAGCCACGCCCACAGAACCACTAGTAAAAGGAATTGAATCCCACCACTGATAAATAGGTACCACTTCAATGGGAAGGTAACAGTGCTCTAACTACAGAAAGGAAACTAAAAAATTTGGAGAACCAGCCAATACCACCTCTGACTGGCCCTGCCCCCATCTCTTCTCTGCCTCCCGAGTCCCAGCTGATTGGCTGGCTCTTCTTTGGTTGCCCTGCACAGGAGAACAGAGCTGGAAAACAGGTTAGTGGGTGGGGAGGGAATGGGGATTTTGCAGTATCCTTCCCCTGCCACACCCACCAAGCCATGCCCACAGAACCGGTAGTAAAAAAAAAAAATTGAATCCCACCACTGAGGGAAAGGTGGAAGATCCTAGCCTGATCCACAAGGAGGCTCTCCTTCCATTACCTGCAGCTATTTCCCCTTTCTTCAAAGATTAAGGACATCTTCAGGCCATCAAAATGATGTTCACCCCTGACTTAGCTGTGAAACGGCCTGCTGAACAAACAGGCAGAGCAATCTTTCCCTTCTGACATGATGCACCCTTTTTTCAATTACACTAACGATTCCCGAATTCCTGCCTCTGCATATCAATTTGCAGATAAAAATTTGCATCCATATCTTTTTCGTCTTTTCTTTCGCAGCTGCACGTGTTCCTCTTTTTAATCACACTAAAGTAGGTGGGAGAGCCAAGGAATCAAAATAACTGAACGTCTATTTGCTTTGGGGGGCCTTCTACTAAATAGGCTGCATTAGCCAAGATGAAATGATGAAAATACTAAGCCATCCTAGTTTGTCCAGCCTCCTTCAAAAACAAACAATAGTATAGCAAAAAAAAAAAAGTCTTTGTCCAAAAGCATTCAGCACGTTAACCAGATCAAAGTACTTCAACATTTTTGTTTATTTCTGCTCGAATTCAATAATGCTGGTGGTTTCCTTTGGTTCCCAGATGTATTTTGTAAACCACCAGAAACTTTTCTTTGATCAGTGAAAAAGACTGTCTCCTCACTGGATCACACACACACACACACAAAAAGAAAGACCGTGTCTTAATAAATTAGGGGACAAATTGATTCTTAATGGAAAATAGTTCAGTTGCTGAAATTCTTGTAGTCTTCTCCTTTTCATCTCAGTAAATCTTGCTACCCTGAACTCTCTGGAAGAATTACTTAGACACTCAGCAGCTGCCAAAGAACCTAAGAGCTGGTATGAAGCTGCCATAAAGCACAATTGCTGAGGGCTGCGGGAAAATGCAACAAAAAATGGACACAGGAGGGAAATTCTAGATCACTTGAAAGTGATCCTGAGCTACCTAAGCCCAAGATCTTGTTCCTTATAAACTCCTACAACTACATGTTGGAGTGGTTATGGAGGTCAGAGAAAAATGTACTCCTTAAAGTTGTGTTTCATATCTGAAAATGACTTTACATCTAGTTTTCAAGGATGATGGGTCTCCACAAGCTAGTTCAAGCACTGAAATATAAAATTAATTATATCAAAATGAAATACTAATTTCTTTTTCTTTTTTTTTTTAATTTTTCTTTATTAAACAAAACAAACAAACACAAACATAAACACAAACAAAAAATACATTAAAAATATTGAACATGGTACAATCCTCCTAACGTCCATCTTTGTCATTACATTGTTAAGTCAAATAATAATACATATTTTCATTATATATTATACACACACACACACACACACACATTTAGTCAATCCTGATTCTCTTGCTCCTTCTCTTCTCTAACCAATCGTAAAACTTCTGCCATATTTTATAATAATCCAATTCGTCCTTATTTTTTAATTCCTTTGTCAACTTGTCCATTTCTGCGCACATCCAGATTTTCCTGATTATTTCAAATTCATTTGGAGTGAAATACTAGTTTCAATCAGTGAAACATTACTGCAAGATGTCTATGGAGATTCTCAGGCATCCAGGTCGTAGTTGCCCAAAGGTGCTTTTTCAAGAGGCAACTGGACTTTTTTTTTTAAGAGGTTTCACTTCTCATCCAAGAAGCTCCAGAGCTGAAGAAGCTTCTTGGATGAGAAGCAAAATGTCTTCAAAGAAAAACCAGAAAGTCTAGTTGCCTCTTGAAAAAGCACCTTTGGGATTACTGCCAGAACAAAAGCATGGATGGAGTGTTTGTGTGAACTAATATAAATTCAAAGTTAGATTACTTCACATTGCCTTCTGGGAGAGCAAGAGAACCCTCTGCTCTTTCGGCTCCGTGGGCCGGATAGAACAGCTGAACAGGCCGGATCCGGCCCTTGGGCCGGAGTTTGCCCACGGCTGGTATAGGAACTCCTGCTTGAGCAGTGATTGGATTAGAAGACCTTCAAGGTCCCTTCCAACTGTGTTATTCTGTTATTGAGTTAGTCAAATCAAGCCTAGTTTTCCAGATATCAGGATTTATCAACCTTTGGAGACATAAGACTGCTGGAAGAAAGCAATCATATCATGTCAACAGTCATAACCGTTACCCATTTCATTCAATGACTCAAATACATTTCCTTGAAGCTATTCTTTTATAACAATATTTTGATAAAAGCTCTGTTTCCCTATAAAACATGTGTTTGCCCAGATGTTGCTTGATTTCAACTCCCATTGCTCCAGACAATACGGCCTTCAGTGAGAAATGATTATAGTGGTAACTCTCAGAAACATCTGGAGGGCCATACTTCTTCGCTTCCCCTTGGGATTTTTCTAGGGTTTGCCAACTACTTTTTACTGCATCTCATGGATTTAATAGCATCTTTCTGACAGACAAAAGTTAAGAAGGTAACATTTCTGCTGACATGGAAGTAAGGTGATATACTGAGATGTGCCAGGCTGCTGTTATGGAGATGAGACTGGAATTACAGCTAGTCTTTGACTTAATGACCAAAAGAAGGCCTAGACTTTAGGTTGCTAAGTGAGAAATTTGCTAAGTGAGTTTGATAGCAGTCTTCTGATATCTCAGGGGCTGCCACAAAGAAGAGGGAGTCAAGCTATTCTCCAAAGCACCTGAGGGCAGGACAAGAAGCAATGGGTGGAAACTAATCAAGGAGAGAAACAACCTGGAACTAACCCTGAACCTAACCCTAAATTGTCCCAGTTCCATTACATGCTATCCTGTTTCTGCATACAAATAAAATTAGACAAGTATTATCTAGATACTTTTTTTTTGCTCAGAATGAGCCAATGCTAAGGCCCACAGTTCCTCCAGTCCTGAGAAGATTCAAACCTAATAGCAACAGAAAAACTTACAACATGGAAGGAAGGAAAAGAAAACTAGAGGGGGAACCCCTAAAAACACTAAAGAGCAAAGAAAAACTTGAGAAGAAATGTTTAATGCAACACCTTAGATTCTTTGGCCTTTTTGACTTTATTTATTTGTCAGACTTAGATCCTGGAGCTGGAGACAACACGCAGTACATATTAATTGAAGAATGGTTGCAGGAACTGGGTATGTCTAAGTCTAATGAAAAGAAGAACTAGGGGAGACATGATAGGAGTGTTCCAATATCTCAGGGGCTGCCCCAAAGAAGAGCTATTCTCCAAAGCTCCTGAGGGCAGGACAAGAAGCAATGGGTGGAAACTAAGCAAGAAGAAAGAAACCTAGAACTAAGGAGAAATTTACTGTCAGTGAGGACAATCAACCAGTGGAACAACTTGCCTCCAGAAGTTGTAGGTTCTTCATCACTGGAAGTATTTAAGAAGAGATTGGACAACCATTTGACTGAAATGGTATATGGTTTTCTGCCTGAAGAGGCGGTTGGACCTTCCAACTCTGTTATTCTATAGATATGAGGTTTTGCCCCATTTTACAAATGTTCTTGCCATGGTTGTTAAGGGAATCACTGCGGTTGTGAAATTCGCAACCCAGTTGTTAAGTGAATCTGGCTTCCCCATTGACTTTGTTTGTTAGAAGGTCACAAAGATTGATCACATGACCCTGGGACACTGCAACTGTCAAAAATAGGAACCAGCTACCATCTGAATTTTGATTGTGTGACCATGAGGAGGCTGCAACAGTCGTAAGCATGAAAAACAGACACAACTCACATTTCTCCAGTGTTGTCATAACTTCAAAACTATCACTCAACAAACTGTAAGTTGAGGGCAACCTGTATTGTTGAACTTGGTCATGTTGCAAAGAAGGTTCCCACCATGATTCCCTCTTTTAGAGAGAACTGAGATTTGATTCTGTGCACAAATGTAATCAGGGAAATGCGTGCAGAAGCAAACCTCCTTCCTCAATGCTCATAAATTTTTAAGTATGGAAATGGGATCCAAGGGGGAAAACAGAAAGGCATAAATTGAGGCCCTCACTCTAAAGACCGTATCTTGAGTTACACGGAAACTTAAAAAGAAATGTAAAAGAGAAGTGGGGGGATGGCAAAAGATTGAAATATCTCTTGGAAGATTAAACGTGAGGCTGAAGTAAGATGAGAGCACCATGAAAGAAAATTCAGTACAGATGGTCCCATGAATACCAGGTTTATCCATTACTAGCTGGATACCCATGCTTCACGACGAAACTTTGTGATCGGGCTATGCAGGGAAAATTTGGTTCACCATCCATTGGTTCAGTGGTGGGTCGGTGATTGAAACACATAAGGGAATATCGCTCCTGCTGCCTTGACTCCGGAAGCAGTTCCATAGGCAGAAGATGTAGACATTTTGGTGAGGTACTGATGTTTAGTACTGTAAGGAGCCCCAGGCCGCTCCTGAGTGAAGGAGTGGAACGTCTGCCAGTTTGCACTGAGGTAACGGAATGTGAGGAAACTGGCAGTTGGAACAGAGTTCTTTTCAGGTGGGGAGGGGGAGTAGAACTCCTTAGCATCAGAGCATGTTAATTACTGTATAAGAAATACTAATGCTCTGATGGTCATTTCAAAAAATCCTTTCTTAGCACCTAGAAATCAAGAGGAACATACGTGCCAAATTTCAGGTTTGTAGGCTTTACATTCCTGGAGATTTTGTGATGAATGAGTGGTACGTGGCTTTTATATATATAGATTCACAGGAGAGACCACTCCCTTTTGCAAAGAACTAAAAGTGTGCGTTCACACAGAGAGATAAAAATGACCAAAAAACCTTAGCTGAATCTAGCAAAAATTGTATTTCATACTTCTGTTTCCCCTCCTTTAAAAAAAAGGGGGGGATCTCTAAAAACCAGGAATAAAAGAGTTCATTAATAAGAGTCTTTGTTTGAAGTAGACAAGCTCCCTTGTAGTCACTTATTTATATTTTTTGTTTGGCTGAGCTAAGCAAAAAAATTCAGAGACACTCCACCGCCCACCTCAGTCTATTCAACAAGGCAAAGCTTAGAATTGTGACAACTGGACTACTCAGAGAAATAAGCTCCTATTTCAAAGCCATCTCGAGTTTTTCTTCTTCTTCTTCTTCTTCTTCTTCTTCTTCTTCTTCTTCTTCTTCTTCTTCTTCTTCTTCTTCTTCTTCTTCTTCTTCTTCTTCTTCTTCTTCTTCTTCTTCTTCTTCTTTTTTCCTCCAACGTATGTTGCTCCTTCTATTAATGGAAACCCCTGTGAATAAATATCTTGTTCTCCACCCAACACTTTGAACTTCATTCATCACATTCCTTAAGGTCACTCTGAAATGCAAGTTGCCAAAAGAACATACCAGCCCAGGATTGGAAATCGGAAAGGATGTGAGGTTGAAATAAGATGTTGAACATTCAGGTTTCCTGAACTTCTTCAAAGAGGATTTGAAATAATAACTTCCTTAAAACCTAAGGGACTACTTGTTCATTCATTACAGTTCTTGGTCGTATTCTGTCAGCTCCGTCTTTCCTTCTTCCAAGCAGTCAACTTCATTGGTTTCCTTCACGTACCTTCTATGGAGCACCAATTTTCTGAACTCAAGCCATAGTTGTGTGATTTTTCATATCAAACTCAAATACCAACCAAAGTTGGCATCTTCACCATCCTGACCATCATTCAGAGATTATTCCACAACCACTGCTCAATCTGAAGACAGCATGGGGTGTATTTGAAACACATGTATTTTTTATTTATTTTTTATTTTATTTGTTTGTCAAACAAGTACAAGATAACAAGTATAGGTATGAACATAAACATGAACAAAGGGAGTAAATGCAGATAAATGGGGATGGTAAGACAGGGATAAGCACACTGGGCGCTTATGCACAGCCTCTTTAAGGATCTCTTAGGAATGGGGTGATGTCCACGGTAGACAGTTTGAGGATGAAGTTATGAGGGGTTGAGGCTGTAACAACGGAGTTGGGTAGGGCGTTCCAGGCGTTGACCACTCTGTTGATGAAGTCGTATTTTCTGCAATCAAGTTTGCAGCGGTTTACCTTGAATTTGTATCAATTGTTTGCCCATGTATTATTGTGGTTGAAGCTGAAGAAGTCATTGACAGGCAAGACATTGTAGCAGACAATTTTGTGTACTATGCATAGATCAGATCTCAGATGGCGCAGTTCCAGATTGTCCAAGCCCAAAATTTCAAGCCTGAAGACATAGGAAATTGTGAGAAACAATACACGTAATATGTATTGAACTTGGTATTTACATTAATAATCCCCCTTTAAGGGCATGGACTGCTGAAGAGCAGTGTGGTGGCCTAGTGGTCAAAGTGCTTGCCTCACACTCAGGATGTTTTAAGTTTGATCCTAGGTAGTGGCAGATATTTCTCCCTCTGAGCACAAAGAGAAAATATTTGCTGTGAACTCCGCATAGGTGTCAGGAAGGGCATCTGGCCAGTAAATGCTCAGCTTCATTCAGTCACCCCAACTCCACCCCAATGCAAGGGATTATAGGGTCATTAAAAGAAAAAACCAAGGGGGATGGACTGCTTGACTTGAAAAGCATAAAAGCAAGTCTTGGTACCAAATTATGTGTACTATGGCAGTGAAACCAATTTTCTAGAAAGGTGGTGAGCTTCTCTTCATTGGATACATTCAAAGAGAGGTCAACAATCATGTAGTAGATTGAAAGAAGACCTTGCCCTCCCCTCCCCATGGTCTTTGTGCTCCTTTCTCCTCCCTCTTTTAATCTTTTAATGTTACTTTTTAAGCATAACTATGATTATTGTTGTTACTTATATTTCTAATGTTTCTGATTAGAGTGGTAGGCGGCACACAGACTCAATGGCTTGAGTGGCTCCTTCCATCTCTAGGATTCTAGGATGAAATCTAGGCTGGTTGTGTCAGATTGTTTTTTACATTTAACACATTTATTCCCAGGAGAGGCATTTCTTTGCTCTCGTTGTGTTCTACAGGATAGCAACTGGGAACTAGGCATTCAGGCTTAAATTATTGATGACTAACTTCCAAGTAAGATTTGCTTTTTTGAAAGAGAAAAAAAATCCCACTGTCTGATTATTAATGTGGATTGGTTAAACTGAGTTTTAGATAGAAGAGAGTAGGGAAAATATATTTTCAAGGGGGAAAATGGATGTTTTTGATCCAAAACAAGCGGTCGAGTAAAGTCAGAAATCGAAAGATTTAGGTCAAGCAAATCTATAGACAGGGTAATTTAGATCAAAATTGGGTGAGTTTGGGGACCGGTAGGCTACATCTGACATTTGAGAACTTATTGTAAGTGATTTCACTGTAGGAGGAGTAGAAGAGCCTTTGGGAGTAGAATCAAAAGAAGAATCAGCCTATAATCTCTCTGTAGTCACAAACAAATTAAGTCCAATCCCTCTTTGCATTCCATTAACCAATACCTAGCTCCAAAATAGTGCTAACCTTTAGTTGAATAGATTCCTGTGCATAAGCATGAGCAACTGATCTGCTTAATTGGGACTTCATGCATGGTCCCACATGTTGTGCTGATCTTTCATGCCTGACACTCACAAAATATCTGTTGATATGACCAATCATAAAAAAAACCCAGCCATTATCAGAAGACATACTGACAAGGCACCACTCCAGTTACGTTTTCTACTATTCCAATCACGCACGATTTGCATTTTCAACAAATCTCATTTGTATAATTAAAGTTTTCTGTATTGCTTCTGTCAGTCTAGAAAACCCTGAAGCAGTTTACAGTCACCATAAAATAATTTTCAAATTAAACACAGGAAAAATGGAGAAGTGAAAGCAAGATAGGGAAAAAACCATTCATTTATGTAGAAATATTGGAGTTGGTTGCTGAGAAAAAAGCAGGCTAAAAGGTGGGCATTGTAAGTTGCCTGAAAGTTATCAACATTGGTATTGGTGTCTGAATGTGGTCATTCTTAAGACTTGTGCGCAATTGCGCATAGGTGTCAATACACACCTATGTTGAGAAGGGGTTGATGGCAGTGGTGGGATTAAAACAATGTTACTACTGGTTCTGTGGGCATGGCTTGGTGGGCGTGGCTTGGTGGGCATGGCTTGGTGGGCGTGGCAGGGCAAGGATACTGCAAAATCCCCATTCCCTCCCCACCCACTAACCTGCTTTCCAGCTCTGTTCTCCTGTGCAGGGCAACCAAAGAAGACTCAGCTGATCATCTGGGACTTGGGAGGCAGAGAATAGATGGTGGAAGGGCCAGTCAGAGGTGGTATTTGCCGGTTCTCCAAACTACACAAAATTTCCAGTACCGGTTCTCCAGAACTGGTCAGAACCTGCTGAATACCACCTCTGGTTGATGGGTAAGTGTAGGTGGCATTGGTTGCAGATAGACCAATGGATGCACCTTCCAAATCCCAACTATGTGTTGTGTGGAGATCAGTGTCCTACATGTTGATTGATCAATCCAACTTTCTGTTGGGAGGCGGATGGAAGGCAAGGCACATTTAAACTATGAAATGGGGCATCTGAAGGATTTTAAGTATAAATGCAACAACTATGCAACTGTCTCAGAATACAGTTGTATATATCCCCTGACATGCAGTGATGCTGAAGTCTTCTCCAAGCTTTAGGTGTCATCATGGAAGAGGTCATCTTCCAAGTTACCATCAAGTCACCACCCAAAGCTGTAACACATAAAGTAGAATCCTCCCAAAATGTGCTCACCTGATTAAATTAGAGACACGCTTAAGCTAGGTTTAACTATGTGATTCTGAATTCTGAATCTGAGGGAAATATTGTATCTGAACATCTGAACGTGGACTGTTCAGCTACAAGGAGATTTCATGCTTTTTCATCATTAAAGCCAAAGAGAATAAAAGCTCAGAATCTTATCAAACCTTCTCATTTTTCTGTGAAGAAGGTTGAACATCCAATGATCCTAACTCTAAAAATAAGGGAAAGAAGAGGAAACCAATGTTCAACTGAGATGGTTTAACTAACCCATTCCACGCTTCTCCCCTTTAAGTAAAGTCAGGAAGGACCTCTCTTTTATATTAAAAATAAAGGTTCCCCTCGCACATACATGCTAGTCGTTTCCAGCTCTAGGGGGCGCTGCTCATCTCTGTTACAAAGCTGAAGAGCCAGCGCTGTCCGAAGACGTCTCTGTGGTCATGTGGCCAGCATGACTAAACGCCGAAGGTGCACGGAACGCTGTTACCTTCCCACCAAAGTGGCCCCTATTTTTCTACTTGCATTTTTACAAGCTTTCGAACTGCTAGGTTGGCAGAAGCTGGGACAAGTAACAGGAGCTCACTCCGTTATGTAGTGCTAGAGATCCGAACCACTGAACTGCTGAGCTTTCTGATCGACAAGCTCAGCGTCTTAGCCACTGAGCCACCACATCCTCTCTCACCCTTACCTTCACTCAATTTTGGATTGTACACAGTAGAGAGAAGAACCTATTTTTTCCTCAAAATCACATCAACTTTCATATCGAACACATCTGTTGGGACAAGTAGAAGCAAAAACAAACCAACCCAAACCCATTAATCCTACCTGCTTACTTTATCTCCTGAACCCAAAATTATAAACATTAGAATAGAATACTTGATTGGCCAAGTGTGATTGCACACACAAGGAATTTGTCTTGGTGTAAATACTCTCAGTATACATAAAAGAAAAGATACAGTCGTTAAGAATCAAGAATCATAACGTACAACACTTAATGATAGTCATAGGGTACAATCAGCAATCAAATCATATAGATAAGATAAGTTAAGAGTTTGTGGAAAAGAAGAAAAATAGGTCTTCCTCAGATGAGATCTCTTTCAGAGCCAACCGATTTCACGTTTTGTTTGCTGTTAGCATTCAGCCATGAAAGCGTCTTTGGAAGGATCTGCCCAATTTGAAGATGACGTCTAATTGGCACATGATCAGTTACCAAATGTGCTAAGTTCTTCATGGAGATTAATCGACTGTGAAATCCTAGACCGAAAAAGGGAGGGGATCTTCCAAAGCAGCCATAAACTGACCTACTTCCATAGCTGATGATCAGAGATGGGCTAAGGATTCCATTTCTTTCATCTCATGACCAATTTGCAGCTGATAGACTCTATTCATCTGCAGAAGATCGTTAATTGTGTAAACAGGCGGTGACTTTCATCCAAGTAATATTTTGAGCCAAGACGCTGGGTCTTCATTCTGCTATCTTGGCTAATATCTCTCTCCAAGCCAATGGAAACCCTCTTTACAGTGTAGGAAGTTAGCACCCACCCCTCTCCTAGAAAATTGAAATATCCTAGGAAATATTTGAAAGGGAGAATATTTCCTCTAAAAAAGAGTAGAAACTCAGAAGCAGAAACTCACCCCCACCTTTGTTAATGGCTAAGGCCTGGGCCAGAATACTTTACATAAGAAAGAGCTCCAGGTAAAGCTATAGCAATTGCCAAAAGCCCTTTTCAGTGCATCATCATCCAGCAAGGCTCAACCAAGCCTGGAACTCAGGACAGCCTACAGAGTTTCCCCTTGTGGGAGTCTGACAACCAATTAGAAACAAGCTTCAATTCAAATCCTTGGTGGTGCAGGCTGTTAAATGCCTAGCACTTAAGTTCCAGCTGCCTGCAATTAGTGCAGGCTTGAATCCCACCAGGCTCAAGGTTGACTCAGCCTTCCATCCTCTCGGGGTAGGTAAACTGAGGACCCAAGATTGTTGGGGGCAATAAGCTGACTTTGTAAAAATGCCGCTTAGCAATAAGCAGGCATATACAATGGAATGAAGGCTATTGCTGAGCGCATTGGGTTGTATCCCAAAAATTATAAGCCTATAAGGTTATAAAGCCCAGGCACTCTCAGCATATCAGTCCCTTTCTTGATCTCCTCCTTCACCTTGAAGCATGTGATCATCCTTCCTGTTCACTCTGGAGCTCCAGGCCATGTGGTCCTGTCCACCATTAAACCTTCCAAACAGCCCCCATGTTTCCAGTGTCTTTTTCCCCACTTGGAACTGAACCCAGAAGGATATTTCTTCCAACAACAGAGACATCCTGAACATCTCAGAAAGTGTCAGCTTGAACTTTTAATACCTCCTCCTCTCTTATTTTACATTCTGGGAGAGGCCCATTCAAGGTCACCGAGCAAACAATATACCTGTTCCATGAATAGAGGCATCATTATGGGTGCAATTTGCAGCAGAAAGGAAAGGAAATCACAACTGTTTAATTAACACCCCATATGCTAAGAATCTGAGCTGGGGGAGGAGAGAGAAGGGAGAGGGAACCAAAAATAAAATCAAAGAAATAATAGAGGGGGAAAAAGAAAGCTTTTCTTTAACCCCTCTTTCGATCGTTCTTTTTTTTTTCAAATACCCACAAATTCTCTTCCCTGAAAAATCTTTACAAAAAGATTTATTCTGAATGTTGCTTATCTGCTGAGAATAGATTTCTCCCTCCCTCTTTTTTTAAAAAAATATTAATGGAGGTCTATTGCAAAAAAAATGGATTTAATTAATCATTCTCTTATTTTTGTGCTCCTTGAAGCTACAAGTTCTTTAAAAAATACACAAAAGGAACAGTAGATTCTGTTTCCTTTTTTTTCCCCAAACGGCAGACTTTTTAATATAAAATTGGAGGATTTTAGAGCTTTTACTCCCTTGCTTGAGATGTCAAAACATTATAAAAATGTGGAGTCCTTGGTGGCCTCTGAGCTTGGATGTGTTTGCTTGCAGGTATTTCATTACCCAACTAGGTAACATCGTCAGTGCTAGTGAGTGAGGAGTTTGTTCACCATTTATATACAGTAGTCATTAAAAAGAACGATGAAATTTTTAAAGTTGTCCTGTGCTATACCCCTGAGAACCCACTGGCTGTAACTGCACATAGAGGTTGTGTAGGGCCAAATCTTGTTAGTATTTGGGAAGGTATTTTTACTTTGTCTTCTCATCTTCCTTTTTTCTCACCGTACGGTTAACCTATTCAGAAGCATCACCAAAATTCTTCCTAGGGTGCCTTTACAATTCTCAATTTATCTCCAACGTCTTAACTTGTTAGACAGGCAAATCCCAAGTCTAAGGATGGAAACTGTAGAGGTTTGGGTTGATTGACATGCTTCAGTAGGGACATGAGTCACATATGTAATTGTTGGGAAAGTTTTAAGGCAGGTGTAGGCAGGACATGACAGAATGGCTCTTTTAAGAATCAGCCTACCTCAAGCACATAAAACACGTATGAAACAGTGGTGGGATTCACAAATTTTTACTACTGGTTCTGTGGGCGGGGCTTGGTGGGCAGGGCGGGGCATGGCTTGGTGGGCATGGTGTGGCTTGGTGGGCGTGGCAGGGGAAGGATATTGCAAAATCTCCATTCCCTCCCCACTTCTGGGGGAAGGTTACTGCAAAATCCCATTCCTTCCCCTACCCCACTAACCTGCTTTCCAGCTCCGTTCTTCTGTGCTGGGTAACCAAAAAAGACCCAGCCAGTCAGCTGGGACTCAGGAGGCAGAGAATAGATGCAGGTGGAGCCAGTCAGAGGTGGTATTTGCCGGTTCTCTGAACTACACAAAATTTCCGCTACCGGTTCTCCAGGACTGGTCAGAACCTGCTGAATACCACCTCTGGTACGAGATGAAAACAGTCTCCTTCAGATTTTTCTTATGAACTTCCCAAGAAGATCAGATTGACCAATATGAAAAAGAAGAATGGTGCACTAAAAGGTGCTTTAGTTAAACCCATCAAAGCCATAGGGGTGAGGATGACTGGATCTTAACCGCCTGGCTCGACGTTTCATCTCCCCTCCCTAGAATTCTAATGCATTTTGAACAAGTTGCAGATTTGGAAAGTGTCAACTTAAATTCTACCTGGAGAAGGTGCCTAAAGAGCTCTTTGGAATTGCACCAATTGTTATTTCAAGCACACAGCCCTGCACGGTGCATTGCCTTTCTCACTAGAAGATTTTCTGATAGCTAACAAGCTACAGCTGTTGCAAAGCTTTAAATAACACTTCCAAGTGCTACTCTGAATTCGGTGGCAAATCCATCCGGGTCCCTGGATTTTCTGTGCAGTCACGATGATTTATGACAAGCAACCCAGCTATTACCAGGCTGCAAGGAGAAGCTCCTCAGGAGTAAATCTTAAACAAATTAAAGAGATCTGTGATGCACTGCAATTAATTTTTAAGATGGGTTTGTCTACACATGAGCTTCCTACTTAGAAAGTTGATGTGGTATCACAACCATAAGGCTGAACCAGAAGCTCAAAGGAGCAGGACTCCTACCAAACAGGCTACAACTTAGAAGGCATGCCTAGGGTAATTTTAGCTGGATAAAACTATTTGAATCCTACTCAAGGTCCCTTTTCATGTAGAACATCTACCTATATACATGGTCTCTAGGAGTCAACAATGACCTCACGGCACATAACCAAACAATCAAGCAATCAGATGTGTATCAGATATACAGTATTTCTTTTTACAACCCTGTAATCTCTTTTTATCAGGGTGTAGTCCTGAATGGAGCTGAGAATTTACTAGCCGGATGCCCTTCCTTACACCTATGCAGAGTGCACAGCAGATATTTTTTCTTTGTACCACGATACAGAAAACATCTGGGTCACTGCCTAGGATTGAACTCTCAACCTCCTGAGTATGAAACGAGCATCTACACCTCTAGGCCACTGCACCGCTCACTACCATTGTAGAATACTCACTGAATAATTATCCTGTGTCTCAGGAAATGTTCCTGCTGCCATCCAACTTAGGTTGATCATTCTGTAAGATTGCATGCATGAGGCAGAAAGAAGGTGTCCCCCTCTCCTTGTTGAACTCTATCCTTCTGATTTCTAACTCCCTTTGGACAGAGACAAATCTTCAAAACCACCAAGAATGCTGAAGGTAGCCAAAGGTTCATCTCATTTTGTATTCTGTGTCACACGTGGCAAACCACATGTGTTGCAGAAGCTTACAATAATCTTCTTCCTCTCTTGTTTCCTCACAAGACAATAGTCTTCTTCCTCTCTTGTTTCTCACACAGTTGATATTGATGACATGTTCAGAAAGTAGCGTGCAACCATCAGGAGAGCAGTTCTATCTCCTATTTAATTTATCTTGACCCGTTTTAACACTCGGGTCAGAGGTATTTTTACCTTTGAGGGCAGCAAATTCCATAAATACATGGCTTACAGAAATCAAGAGATTAGCCAGAAAGAAACTACCTTAGGTCGCTCAGAATGGACTGGCCCTTCTGAGCATCAGGCATCAAACACCTTGTTATGATAACAATTCAGGATAAGATGTAGGCAATTTTCATTCTTAGATTTAATAGTGATACCAGGGAAGAGGGGATAAACATTTGTTTTATTTGGGGTTAGTGACCATTTTATTTCAAAAAGAATAACATATTTTCAAGCAAGAATTTATTTATTTATTTATTTATTTATTTATTTATTTTATTCATTTATTTTCTTTTTTTATTTATAAAAAATAACATATTTTCAAGCAACAATTACAACATGAGGATCTAAAATCAGGTATTTAACCAACCAGGTATCCTATGAGGATAAAATGGTTGAAAGAAAGGCAGAATACTGTTTGATAATTGGGAGAGGGGCCTGAATTCTCTGAAATCCAGCTGCACTTTGAAGTCCGTCTAAACAAAGATGCATTGTGCTGTCTATGTTTCATCCTATGAGCACAGCAAATGAAACAAATTCTATACTTAATTAAATATAGAATACGAGAGGGGGATTGGAAGAAAATTGTTATGAAGAAGCTTAAAAGGTTGGAGAAGTGAGAGAGGACAGGTAAACTAAATGGCTATGGAGAGTCTCAGTCATCCAGGTCATAACAGTCCCAAAGGTGTTCTTACAAGAAGCAACTAGACTTTCTGGTTTTTCCTTCTCATCGAAGAAGCTTCTTCAGTTTTGACTGAATGGTTGGGAATAGAAAAATTCATATTCTTTTCAGACATCTGGTCATTAGCACTCTTTCTGAGAGTCATGGAGCCATTTGGAGGTTTATTTGAGATGTCTGCAAGGAATATAAATCTTTCCATTCCCCACCATCCAGTCAGAACTGAACATCTTGGATGAGAAGCAAAACGCCTGCGAAGAAAAACAAGGAAGTCCAGTTGCCCTTGAAAAAGCTTTTTTAAAATTCATATTTATATCCCGCCCTTCTCCGGAGACTCAGGGCAGCTTACAATTTTTGGGATACAACCCAATGCACTCAGCAATAACCTTCCTTCCATTGTATATGCCTGCTTATTACTAAGCGGCATTTTTACAAAGTCAGCTTATTGCCCTCAACAATCTTGGGTCCTCAATTTACCTACCCCGAGAGGATGGAAGGCTGAGTCAACCTTGAGCCTGGTGGGATTCAAGCCTGCACTAATTGCAGGCAGCTGGAACTTAAGTGCTAGGCATTTAACAGCCTGCACCACCAAGGCCCTTTCGGAACAACACGTAAACTAGTTTGGTCAATAAAGGCATCAGAACAGGATATTCATAATAATGTAGTGTTACAATTGTTTAAAAGCATGGTGGGATGGTTTTTATGCTTTTTAATTACAGCAAGAGTCATTGGTTTTACAGTGTGGCCTTGAAGGATTATATATGGCAACATAAATTTAGCCAAACTATTCAGTTCACTTAAAAACATTTGCAAAAGTTATATCCCTTCAACTCATTCTTGACTGCTGATGACTACATGGCAACATTTTGGAAAGGGTTGGCTAGGACATTCTTCCTAAGGCTTCCTCGGACTAGCCCAAACCCATTCCGCTGGTTTGGGGAATGAGTAGATTAGAAATCAGGACTTCCCATTCTTCCTGGAACATCTTTAACCACTGTAGGAAGTTGGCACCCAACTCTCCTAGAAAAATGAAGTATTCTGGTAGATATTTAAAAGGCAGAATATTTCTTCTAAAAAGAGTAGAACTCCAGAAGCAGAATCTCACCCCCACCTTTGTTAATGGGTGGGCCATTAAGGCCTGAGCCAGAATACTTTACATAAGAAAGGTCTCCAGGTAAAGCTATAGCAATTGCCAAGGGCCCTTTTGGGGGCATAGATCATCCAGCAAGGGTCAACCAAGCTTGGAACTCAGGACAGCCTACAGAGTTGCCCTCATGGGAGTCTGACAACCAATTAGAAACAAGCTTCAATTCAAATCCCAACAAAGGTTATAAAACCCAGATACTCTCAGCACCTCAGCCCTTTTTTCTTGATCTTCTCCTTCAAGCATGTGATCATCTTTCTCTGGAGCTCCAGACCATGTGGTCCTGTTCACCATTAAACTTTCCAAGCAGCCTCCATGTTTCCAGTGTCTTTTTCCCCACTTGGAACTGAACCCAGAAGGATATTTCTTTCAACACCACTATGCTGGATCAGTTTTTATGTCAAGTGGTTTTCAAAGACACTCAGCTAATCAGGGATATCTCTGAGGTTTTAGAATTACAGATATGGAGGGAGAGAGGTAAGATGGACTTCCAGATTTCTGTCTTTTTCATTTTCTCTCCTGGTGCTTTTTCACCTCTGGATCATTCAACTTTTGAGAAAGAATTGCATTATTCTGAAATTGCATCATTCCAACAGTATCTGGAGAAAATAGAGAAAGCAACTTAGAACAGAACAGAACAGAATAGAACAGAATAATACTTCACTGGTCAAAAGTGATTAGACACACAAGGAATTTGTCTCTGGTGCAGAAGTTCTCCATGTACCTGCAAAACAAACAATCTAATAATAATCACAGTGATACCAATAACATGGGATAGTAGAGAAAATAAGAATTATAATAATAATACTGCAGCCATACTACATGGGTAAATGTCTTTGAGAATTAGGTGTTCAGCAGAGTGATGGCACAAGGGGAAAAAACTGCCTGTGTCCAGTTATTTTAGCCTGCAATACCCTATAGCGCCATCCCAAGGGAAGGAGTTGAAACAGTTTTATGTCCAGGATGTGAGGGCTTGGTAGGTACCTCCTTAATCCTCCTTCTGAGTAACAAGGAATCCAATTAAGAAGTCAGCGGGCTTTGTAACCCCTCCCCCATTCTCACACTCCCAAACTACTAAAAAGGAGTTAGCATTTTGACTTCCTACACCAAACCTCCAAACAGCTAGCAAGAACTCTTGCAAGTCTGTGTATTTATATCGAGTTTAAAAAGGATAGCCAAGAAAGCTTTCCATCCCAGGCTGAATTCACTTCTAACCCCCAATGCTACCCTTAAAAGCAATATTCCACCGCTGAATGAATTTTCCATTTCTCAAGATTTTTTTTTCTCTTTGCCCAGCCGGATCTCGATGTCATTTCTCTGTCCTTGGCAATGAGCTTTGCCACCCTTCACTAGGGAAGGTAGGATATTAATATACAACATTTACCTAGGTTCTCAACAGGATAATGTTTCAGCTTTCTGACTGCCCAAAAAGCTCTCCTGTTTATCAAAGGATGCGCCACCGGTAGCTTAAAGAGCACTGGGGCATATATTACCATACGGGGTGGATCTATGTGAAAGCAAAAAGATTTTGGGCAAAAATACATCAGTGGTTAGAAAAGATGATAGGAAAACATGTAGATTTTAAACCTGAACTTTTTCTATTAGGTATAGCACCAGAAAAATTTGATAAACTATATCTAAATCTAAATCTCTCTCTCTCTTTCTCTCCTACCTACCTACCTATATAACTATATCTCTATCTATAGATAGATAGAGATATAGAGATAGAGATAGAGAGATAGAGATATAGTTATAGATATAGTATTATAGATATAGTATATAGATATAGTTATAGATATAGAGGCTGAGGACACCAGCCTGAAGATGACGGATGAGATTTCGTCGAAATGTCACCAAGGTATTCTCAACCTTACACGGGACAAGACCCGAATACACCAAGACCTACATACCTTTACCCGTGAAAATCTACGAAAACATATATATATATATATAGAGAGAGAGAGAGAGAGAGAGAGAGAGATGTATGGTATTCAGCTTTATTCGGGTATTTCCCCACGTCATTATAGTTGTGCTTTTAAAGCTGTAGCAATGTTTCCTGCCATCATCAGGCTTGTGTATTGGGTTCGTCTGTGTGTCAAGCTTTGGCAGCTGTTTCTGTTTTGAAGCCAAAGCCTGACACACAGACGAACCCAATGCACAAGCCTGATGATGGCAGATGAGATTCTGCCGAAACGTTGCTACAGCTTTAAAAGCAAATACAACAAACCGCCATACATATAAATACCCGCGAAAACTTAAGAAAACACACACACACACACATATATATTGCATGTATTAACAGCAACAAGGATTATATTTGCACAATATTGGAAAAATGAAGAAATACCACGAGAAGAAGAGATAATTAGGAAGATTATCAGATTCTGCAGAAATGGACAGACTCACATTGAAGATTAAACAGAAAGAAGATACAGAATATTATCAAACACGGAACTTATTCTACCAGTAAGTTGGAAAAAAGGGGGCAAAGAATAAGAACGTAGTCTGTACTATATAAAATAACCCAGACAACATGATGTTTATTAAGCACTAACAAAATATAAACAATAGAAAATTAATAAAACTTCATTTTAAAAAAAAGAGCATCATGTTTCAAAGTGGTTATAAAATGAAGGTAGTCCTCAACGTATGACTTACCAATTAAGTGAGTCATGCCCTGTTTTGCAATCTTCTTGCTACTGTTGTTAAGTGAATCACTGCAGTTGTTATGAAGATCACATGCCATTGCTTGACCCTGGTTTGCTGAAACCATCATAAATACATGCCAGTTACCAAGCTCCCAAATCACATAACCATGGGAGTGCTGTGATGGTCGTAAGGGCAAGACACAATTATAAGTCACTTTTTTTAGTGTTGTCATAACTTCAAAGGGTCACTAAATATGAATGGTTATAAACTGGAGACAGCCTGTAAAGAAGGGAAGCTAATGGGACATGTCCTACTCTTTGGCACACCTTGGTGTCAATATCTGGACTTTCAGCCTAAAAGATGATCATTTCCAACATTCCATCATTGTTCTGATGGCATCTGCCCATTGGGCATGGGAGCAGGAGAGCAGCTGACCAGGGAAAGCTAACCCTAACCCTCTAAGCAGGAGCATTTATTTATTTATTTGATTTATTTGATTTGTCAATCGCTTACAAGATAATAGGTATAAGTATAAACATGAGTAAGAATACAGGAAATAGGTACGAATAAATGGGGACAATAGGACAGGGATGGTAGGCACAATGGTGCACTTATGCACGCCCCTTACAGACCTCTTAGGAATGGGGTGAGGTCAATTGTGGATAGTTTGAGTTCAAAGCATAGAAGCATTTATTATTGCTATCTCTCATACTAGAATCTAATCCACTAACAACCAAAGCTAAATTGGCACTAGATAAACATTGACATAATTCACAGGGGTGCTGGGTTTAGATCTTTTGTCACAGTGCAGTGACTCCAAACTGATGACATGTTTAACCCTGCCTTCCAGCTCAGCCTCTTCTTCTCCTACCAAACCTGATCTACCTTTCATTCAAGAATATCTCCCAAAGTTTTGTTTTAACTTGGTTATACCATGCCCAGAGTCCCTTGCTTTGTGGGATGAGCAGCTATGTGGATGGATGCATGGATGGATAGGAGGAGGGGGGAAGGAAGGAAGGAAGGAAGGAAGGAAGGAAGGAAGGAAGGAAGGAAGGAAGGAAGGAAGGAAGGAAGGAAGGAAATTATTGAAAATTACTGGAGGAAACATTTCACAAGATGCTGAAGACTTTTTGTTTTTATTTACTTCCTCTGTTGAATGCTATTTCTTTAAAAAAAAACCCTTTGTAACTTCACCCTCTCCTACTAGTCTAGTTTTCCAATGTGATGCGATGAATCTTGATTAGAATAAAGGTTCCTGCTTTTTTGATAATTAATTTGGCATGTTTTACGTTGCCTTAATTTGTAGTCTCCTGAATGTCAGCCGCTCTGGAAACATGACCGAAGGCTGGTTTAAGTCGCATTTAAATAAACAGCTAAAACTTTGAAGAAATGTTGGCTCGTTTGTTTTCATCACGGGTGTTCTTGCTCCTTTCGGATTTTTGGAAGGCAGGGTGACATTTCAAATGTCTTTAGGATGCAAAACACATATCCAACATCCCACCAAGGACATTGTAGTGTAAGAACCAACGCAGGATGTCATTGAAAAGCAAATAATGCTTTTGGAAAATTCAGATGTCAATCAACGCATGCACATGCCGCCTTTCTTAAGATATGGATAAAACTAAGGACAATCAGCAAAGAACAGGGGCAAACATTGAACGTATTTGCTAAGGTGGCATGGCTAGGCCTTGCTAGCAAGCTGCCAATTTCAGGGCCAGTGAAGAAGAAGTCATAAATATTGTCCTTGGAGCAGCTCAGCTAAATGCGCCAAATCCCTGGAGCCGTTTTGTTATCTTCCTTCCATCGTCAGCTGGGCAAACATGTCTGTTCCTAAAGAGATTCAGACATTGCTTTTCAGAGGATATTAGGAGCAGGCTGTAATCTTGGCCAGAAGGTAAATCAAGAACCTGGGAGAGAGTTTTCATCACATGTGGAACACACTAATCCAAAGGAGGCTACCTTGATCCGTTGAAGGTCGACCAATCTGTTGGGGGATTTGTGCTTAAAAGGAGAGCTGCTGGAACAAGGAGCAGATGAAGAAACAGTCAGAATGAGAAGGGGAAACTCCTAGTTCTACCTCTACAGATCCTGACTCACAATTGTTGTGTGATGCTAAAACAAAACAAAAAATCGAGAAAGCTCCTAGCAGGCCAATTAATATGAAAAAGAGAAAACTTCAAATAATAATAATAATAACAACAACAACAACAACAATAATGAGGAGGAGGAGGAGGAGGAGAAGAAGAAGAAGAAGAAGAAGAAGAAGAAGAAGAAGAAGAAGAAGAAGAAGAAGAAGAAGAAGAAGAAGAAGAAGACAATAATTTTGGAAAGTGTCTAAGGCCCCAAGACAAGGGCTACAAAAACTAACTGAAACACACTGATCTGCAGTTGTATTGTATTGTATTGTATTGTATTGTATTGTATTGTATTGTATTGTATTGATTGATTGATTGATTGATTACTGGTTTTCTGGGCATTGGTGCTCTGTTCTGCTCATCCCAACTCTCCATAGAACTGTTTTGTTCCAAAGACAATCCATCATCTTGAGTGGAACTCTGGACACTGTTCAGCTGAAGATGACACATCCATCCGCAAAGCCCCCGACTGGGACTTCATACACCGAAGATTAGAAGGAAGTTTAAGTTAAGAAGCAGAACGTAGGATTTTCAGGATCAGCAAATCAGCTGGCCTGCAAACCTCCCTTGCTAATCAGCAGCAAGACTGGAAAGATTTAAATTATCCTGACTACAGTCAGCAAACTCCATTCTGAAATAGGTGTTGTGGGTAGAATAGGGAGACCCAGATGTAAACGCTGCTTTTAATGGCCATGTCTTACTGGCAGGATTATTACGGTAGTTCTATTGTTATTATCATGAAAACAGATTATGTATAGTTTATCAGAAGTGATCCCTACACGGGAGGGATCACCATCCTATGAAGATGTTTCCTCAACCCTTGAAAAAATTATCTTTTTCCACGCGGATTTCTCCTTTTGCTAGTGATTCTGATAATGGCTTGAGTTCCCTTCCAGAAAATGACCTAAAAAACACAGGCAAGAAAGCTGTTTAAACTTTTAAAGAAAAAGAGAGAGGCATTATCAGCTGTTGGATGACCATGAAAGACAACTGCTGGGTAGTTTCGTGGTCCAAAAGTGCATCAGCTGTGAAGGAAGAGCCAAGGTATTCCGTAATATCAAGATATGGCCAGGGGTGGGATTCAAATTTCTTAACAATCAGTTCTGTGGGCATGGCCTAATTTATGGGTGTGGCTTGGTGGTCATGTGACTGGCTGGGCATGGCTTGTATGTACATATTGTAAATATATATATAAAGATTGGATTTTTTATTTTAAAAAAAGAGCAACTTTTACCCAAAATCAGGCAAAGCTTCCGAAATACACTAGACATCAAACAGAAGGATACCTACAGGGATGTGATGAATGGCCACCTCACGACATTGTGGTAACATGGCAACTTCAAGCACTTCTCAGCAGCACCTTAAGTATTTTCCAGCAGAGTTATATTTCACTCATGTTTAATTGCTAGGCTATATGGAGGACTGGAGAGTGGTGCATTGGCCTAGAGGTGGAGCTGTCACCTCACAATCAGGAGGCTATGAGTTCAATCCTAGGTAGAGGCAGGTATTTCCCTCCCTGGGCATGATGAGAATCTATCTGCTGAATATAACTCCGCGTTGGTGACAGGAAGAGCATCCAGCCAGGAATCACTCAGCTCCATTCAATTGCCCAGACTCCACCCCACAAGGGATTATGGGATCGTTAAAGGAAGTTGATGATGATGATGGAGGACTGGAATTCTACTCTTATGTTACCTGCAGGTTATGAATTTGATAATGCTGAAATCTGTGCTACGATTGCCTTATGCAACCTCATCTTCTTACTAACTTTTGGGATGGGTTGACTTTGAGAAAAGAATCAAAGGTATATTTTATATATTTTTTGTAGGGAAAGAACTAACCACAGTCAAGACACTTATTAGTAGAACCACAAGCCTGTAACATACAAAGGTCTTTGGCCAAATGAGAGGCACAAATCCTATTTATCATCTAAACCACTTAACCAGGCAGCTGGCATCCATGCCAGTAAAAACAACTGCTTCTCCCTACACCTTTAAACTTCTTGAACTTTTGCTGATCAAGTTAAGCAACCACATCTCAGAGCTCAGCCAGAATGCTATGCCAAGTTCTGTTGGGTGAGGCTTAACAGTTGACACTCCAGAATAAGGCTTCAGGTAAAATAACTTAGCAAAAGAAAAGGTTATATAAGGAACTGGCAAGGTGAGAAAAAGGACAAGGGGATCAGTAATTCAAAGGGGAAGATTCTTGTAGAAAACTTCTATGAGATTTTTCCAAACTGTGTACAGAATTATAGTACCCATACGTCCACATCAAGTAGCAGAAGAGGGCACCGACCAATTCACTACTAAAACAAGGATGCAGTTTAGAAGAGACTTGTTAAATTATAAGACTAATTCTAAAGGGACCTCCCTGGGTCATTGACTAGAGGCCACAACAAAGAATGCCTCTGATGCATATTTAGCATGATCACCAAATAATGAAAAGTGTTAACAATCACAGCAAGCAAACCAACATCAAGACTTTATCATGCAAACAAGGCCCTAGAACAGGGCTGGGCAAACTTTTTGACTCGAGGGCCACAATGGGTTCTTAAACTGGACCAGAGGGCCAGAACAAAAGCATGGATGGAGTGTTTGTGTGAACTAATATAAATTCAAAGTTAGATTACTTCACGTAGCCTTCTGGGAGAACAAGAGAACCCTCCGCTCTTTCGGCTCCGCAGGCTGGATAGAACAGCCGAATCCGGATCCGGCCCCCGGGCCGTAGTTTGCCCACGGCTGCCCTAGAACAATGGTACCTGTAAAACAAAAGATCCTCCTTGTTGTCATGAAAAGGTTGCCAACATTTAAGGAAGCAGGAAGTACCTTAAGACTGTTCTTTTTGAAAACCACATAATATCAAGGCAAAAAGACTTCAAGAATACAGTTGGATTGTGTTCTGCAACAGTTGGTGGATAGAGTGGTTTCTTTTAAGAAATGTTTGGTAAAGAGATGTATAAATGCAGCAATTTTGTATTCAAGCAATATGATGTCAGAGTTGGCCTTAAGTTCATGTTTTGTCAACCAGCTACACTGGCAAAAAAAAGAAGACATCCTGCTAATCTTTCCTTAAATTGAATTCCCCAATCATTCTTAATTAGCATCTCTGTGCATGTTTCATCACAAAGGGGGAAGAGGACACCAGAGGATCATTGAGATACATAAGTCATGTCAGCTTCAAAACTCTATTCTCTTGCAAACAGTAATTTAAAGACTGCAGATAGGAGAGACATGGGAAACTGAGAGAGAAAGCAGAGAGCATTCAAACAAATCAAGCTAGAACAAATCCTTAGCATTAAAAGTTTAACCAAATTGCAAAATAAAGATCGCAAAATTGTTGATATAAGTTCAACTGCTTATCAACTGGAGATTCCTAGGGGGTTCTCCATAAAAGGTCATGGGTCAGAAATACAGGCAGAGCAATCTTGAGTTCCGAAGAGGAAAGATGGAATAGAAATGTAATAAATGGGTAAGTAAATCTTATCAAGAATTTGAACCTGAGCCTGAATTCCATTTAAATGGAAGTTAAATTAAATCCAACTTGGATTTTGACTTTCTTTGTCCTGGTTTCATCAATGTCTTGATTGGATACATACACAAACACATTCAAGGTACTGAACTCCAATTCAAGCGTACTGTATCCTTGGCTTATGACAAATTTCTTAAATTTCTGTGCAATTTAAGAATTTCTGAAGCTGATCTCTCCACTTAGTTTAATTTCACCTCTATCTGCTCATTAAGTTCGGACTGTATTGTTTTCTTTTTTTTTTTGAAAAAAAGTTTTTATTTTAAGACAGACATACAGATAAGATCTGGTATTTATATTAGAGGACCCATTGGAATCAGCACCTAAATTAATAGAAAGAATAGAAGAGTATGGAAATGTATTGCTTTCTTTTGAAGACTATTTTTGAATAAGTTTTATCCCCAACCGAGGATTATTGGACAGTGGGGCCAAGTTGGAGGCATTAAAGGACATTTATTTTATGTTTTGGATTTTGTTACATTTGTGTTACACTCCGGTCATCACAGACTACCTGTAAAGGGCTCCTTCCAGATCCATCAGGCTTACATTCCATTCCCATCAAAAAAACGATATTACTGACCAAGAATGTAGGGAGACAGAACTTTGCCACCTCACTTGCTCCATTCAAGACCAACAATGGGGCCATTCATTCAGCCCATTTCCAGTGTGGGTCTCCAAATGCACCCTTGGCAATATTTCTGTTAAAGGGTATAAGCTTTTGTGAAATCTTAACTCCAGCCAGATTCTTCAGATCTTAGGGGGAAAAAAAGCTAAGCCAAAACATCAGAGTGAAAGATTGAAAAATTTCTGGGCAATAAAGGAGAAAGAAAAACATCTTTAAAACATCTAAGAGGAAACGTATCTTTATTAATCCAAATAACTCCCTGTTTCTAACAGTAAGAAAATAGGTAAAAGTGAAGAGAGGAACAGGAATGGCCTAGGAAAATATGAACACCTTAGCAAATTGTCTCTTGCATGGCATGGTACAATATTACTAATGCGTAACCAACCCCTACCAAACCCCTTGCTAAAAAAAACAAACCAGCCTCCCTTAAGCATACTAATAATCCCAATGCTTTGCTTCAGTTAAAAGCATTGAATCTTTATGCACAGTCACTCATATGTAGAAGAAACACATCACAAGGTTTATTGAAAGAGGATTTCTAAGTATCCTCTAAGCTTATTGTGTGCTTTGCTATCTCCACATCACAGTGGGAAGCATCTTCTGGCTGTGCTTATTTTTTGTTCCGGGTTTCGCATATTTGGGGCCTCTTGGAAAAACAAAACTGGCAGGAAACAGCCCCAAAGTTTAAAATAGTAGCACGCTCATTCTATTGCGGGCGGGATGGAGAAGAAGGAGGAGGAGGATTTCAAGGATGCTTAAGGTCACAAGGACACTGAATGAAAACTCCCCATCAAACATCTTCTAGAGATGATAAAGAGAGAGGCAGAGAGAGCCACGTGTCAGCTTTGAAAGCCATATTTTATTTAGAAGCTTCCATGCTGCCACATCTTAGTTGCCTGGGAATTTGGGAGGGGAGATTCATGTGGAAGTTTAGATGTAACAACATTCTTCTCAGAAGGTCAAGGACAAGTCAACTTGCACTTGGAGAGGAGTGGCTGGAGGAATGACTTCAGTTGGGATGATGGTTGATTGGGCCATGTGATGGACTGGTGGGTGCAGGGGATGGGTTTTGATTTTCAATTATTGCAGGGAAAACCCCGAACTCTCAGATTCAGGTTTTCCCAGATGTGCCAATATGACTTCTTTAATAAATTCTTACTTGGATGAACTTTGTTTCTGAGTGCTGAATGAAATGGGAGTTTTATTGGAATGCTAACACCATAGTCCTCTACAGCTGAGCACTGGGATAATTCAGGGGACACTTTGCCAGGACATCACATGTCTGTCTGGTTCGACATTCCAGAGTGGAGCCTACTGAGAATCTGTTCTCCTTCTTGGGGTGGGGAGTGAAGGAGATCTTTTCAGTGGTGGTCCCTACTCTTTGGAAGCCTCTTCCAGTGAAAGTACAGAAGGCCTCAACCCTACATACATTTTGGCAATGTTAAACCATCTTGCCCAAGCAGACTTTTGGCCCTAAAAAAGCATAACTTTTTTTTTTGCAATAAGTACTTCATATTTTTCTTTGATTTTTTTGAATTGTATATTTTTGTCTTGCTATTACTTACCCAAAGTCTGTTAGGATTGAAGCTGGATATAAAAGTGAAAGAGATAGATAGATAGATAGATAGATAGATAGATAGATAGATAGATAGATACAGAGACAGAGACAGACAGACAAGAGATGACAGATAGATGATAGGATGGATGGATGGATGGATGGATGGATGGATGGATGGATGGATGGATGGATGGATGGATGGATGGATGGATCGATGGATCAGTGGAGGAAAGGAGGATGAAAGGAAGGAAGGTTTCTTTCAATCTGCTTCTAACTGTGACCTCTTCAAGAAATAACCTCAGCTGCATCCTTAACTCTCAGCTATGGAAAAGATTTCTTCCTTCTTGGTAGGCTGTCAAGTGGAATCTGGCTAGATACTAAGAAGAAATGAGACGTATAATAAGATAGGCACAGTGTGTGTACTCCAGACCTTATGTTCTCAAATACTAGAACTAGAGCTGGTATTCTGTCTGAAATTGCCAATTTAAATATCAGTGTCCTGGGAATGTTGGGAAGAATGTTGGGAAAAGCAATGCACAAATGAGAGAGAGAGAGAGAGAGAGAGAGAGAGACTCAACACCTTGCATTCTAAAAGACTTGGGAAAGGACTCAGATCAGTTACCAGTGGGAATGTTTAGCAGACTCTGAATCAGGCTTAAGAGAAAAACATATGCGCCCTCAAAATACAATTATGGACAGCCTCTTCCTATATACATTTCTTGAATAGGGCAAATTCCTTGACTTGTCAAGCATTTCTCCAAAATTTATCTTTTTCTGCGGAACCAGTCTCCTTACGCAGCTGGCTTGAGATGTATTTTAAGTTCATGTCCCCTATCAAGTGAAATCCTCCCATGTTTAAAGAAGGTGCATGCCATCAGAGGTGATTCTATCTCTTCCAACCTTCCTGCTTCTTGAAATAATAGTTGTGATTCAACCTCAGAAAACAAGTTGTTTGAGCTAACTTCAGCAAAAACAAAAAACAGGTCTTCTTTCAAAAGCTCTATTAGGACTCACTCCAAGTGATGTATTATTCTTTCCCCCAAATGCTGTTTTGTAACCAGGAATGGACTAAAATGCAGGTAAATTGTGCCTTTTTAAAGAAGGGCATAACTCTTTAAATCCTTCTGCTTGATCATGAATTTAAGATGAAATGCAATTCCACCAGTTATCCCATGACTAGACATTGACACAACTAGCAGGATATTCTCAGGAGCATCTAGAATATCATTATTTTTATTTTTCCAAATAACAGTTCATCATTTCTGCCAAAAAAAATCTTCATCTCTCTCTTGAGATCTTTACGCTGGAGATCTCAAATGGTTTTCATAACGCAAAGCAGTGCTTTTATTGACCTTTCAAACTGAGAACATCATCTTGGAGGAAACACACACACACAATGTAATTACATTCAAAATCAATTGTTCACTGCAGCCAAAAAGACCCATAAATGTTATAAGAAAATGTTTATAGGTGTCTCTGGGATCCTTGTTTCTTAGGCCCACAATAGCCAAATCGTTTATTCAGTTATAGAAGGTAGATATGTTGTGGCACGCTCTAAAGAAGCAACCATGGACCATAATAACATGGCTTTTAATAAAGCAGTAAATACAATATCTAAATAAATAAATCACAGAGTGTCCCATGTGGGTTCATAAGAACATAAATAAACTTTGGCCAGTTCAGACTAAGGATTCAAAAAAAAAAAGCTAGTTTGAAGTTTCCAGCAATGAAAACAATTGTGTTACTCTCAGAGGTGGGATTCAACAGGTTCTGACAGGTTCTGGAGAACTGGTAGCGGAAATTTTGAGTAGTTCGGAGAACCGACAAATCCCACCTCTGACTGGCCCTGCCATCTATTCTCTGCCTCCCGAGTCCCAGATGATCAGCTGGGTCTTCTTTGGTTGCCCTGCACAGGAGAATGGAGGTGGAAAGCAGGTTAGTGGGGTGGGGAGGGAATGGGGATTTTCAAGTATCCTTCCCCCTGGAGTGGGGAGGGAAACAAAGATTTCTTTTTTACATCAGATTGTAAAGGAATTACTAGTTATTGTAGGTACATGCAATGAATCAAACCAGAGTACAGTTAAATATAGTGCAGAAACAAAGGAAGTTCCAGGTGACTGAGGGCTGTTACACTTCATAATCACTGTAATACTGTACATAATGATCGGTGGGAATTTCATCATGGGTGAGGTAGGGAGGATTTTCAATGTTAGCAGTTCCGGCACCAGAAATAAAAATTACTAAATTATTTGAACATTGAAGTTTAAAGATCGGGTATGTTGCATCATAATTCTTACCCTCCATCCTCTTTGCAGTCCTCCTTTATTGAAACTTACATTAAACACAGGTAGTCCTCAAACTTACGGACCACAATTGAGCCCAAAATCTGGATTGCTAAGTGAGACATTCATTAAGTGAATGTTGCTGCATTTTACAACCTCTCTTGCCACAGTTGTTAACTGAATCACTGTGGTTAGCTGGCAGCAGGTACAGACAGCTGAGGAGAGCGAGGACTCAGATGAGGGGCCAGGACGATTAGGGAGTGGACTGCTGCCTACAGAGATTGTGGGGGCTGGCAGCAGTGATGAGGAGGCTCCCGAGGAGCCTGTGCCAAGTGCACGTGTGCACAGGGCTGCTCGCAGGAAAGAGCAGCTACAACAGCACGGGTGACTCGGGAGTAAGTCTGCAAGGTAATGGCCCCTCCTTCAAGAAGATAAAAGCCAGCTGTGAATAGGACATTCTTTGCAGGAAGCAAAGACATTTTGAAACTCAGCCTCGTGGACATTGCAGTATCTTAGTTGGTATTTGAAGACTCTTGTGTTGTAAAATGTTTCTAGGTAATCTTATCTGTTATTCCTGGCAGCCTCGCACAGTTTTGGCAAGGCTCATGCTTATCAAAGTTAATTAGTTTGCAGCAGCCTTTTAACCGGGGATTCGTAAGGATCATTAAAAGGTTTCTGTTCTCTTTGGTTCGTGTTTGTCATATTGGGAAAGGGTTTGGTTCAGAACACACTGCAGTTGTAAAGTTAGTAACCAAGTTGTTAAGTGAATCTGGCTTTCCCATTGATATTGTTTATCCAAAGGTCACGAAAGGTAATAATTATTTGCACCCGGGACAATGCAATCATCATAAATAGAAACCAGTTGCCAAGCATCCGAATTCTGATCATGTGACCATAGAGATGCTGCAATGGTCATAAATGTGAAAAAAATGGTCATAACTCATTGTTTTCAGTGCTGTTGTAACTTTGAACGGTCACTAAATGAATTGTTGTAAATCGAGAACTATCTGCAATCTTGGATAAAGAGTTGGGAAGGGTCTTATCTGGCATTATATTTTATTTTCTCAAAAAATGGCCTAATGATAAAGATGTGTTCATTGACTTGATAGACCCAGTCTCTCAGGAAGATGGTCTATGTCTTAGAATGGATTAGAATCTCAGTCTTTCAATCCCTAATCCAACAGATTCCCTGCTACTCTAAACTGGGCCTCAGGCTGAGAAAGGTTGAACCATAGTCACCCAGAGAGAGGTTGTATCTAAGGGGGAAACCTGAACCAGGATGTCCCCATTTATAGTCAAACATCTACATCTTTACTTCACCCAGGTTCTTGGGCTGAGGAAGAGGGATTGACCCAAAGTCACAAAGGCAGATTCCATGGCTGACATGGAACTTGAAATACCAGTCCAAATCTTTTACCACCATACTATACTGTCACTTGGACTTGAGAATGTGAGACTGGCCCAAAGTCACACAGAGTTAGAGAGATGTCCTTGAGGGAAATAGGCAAGATGTCAGCATTCCAGCAAACCTCCATTCCAACCAATAACTCCGAGACAGACATCTCTCCAAAAGTTCCTTTTATTTGGATTTTAACTGGTACATCTGTGGAATCCCGAATCTGAAAGTTTCGGGCTTTCTTGCAAAAGTTAAAACTACAAAATCCATCTCCTATACCCAATCACCATATCACATGGCCCAATCACCATCTGTCCCAAAGTAAGACTTCCTTTTCACTATGGGCAACACTACATGACCTTGAACCTGCAAAAGAATTTTATTTTGTCTAACTAGATATACTCAACTGAATTCCCCTCTCCAACTTTCCCAGGCTCAATTGTGGCAACATGGGAGCATCGGATCTCAATATGGCTTCCAAACTTACATAAGAACTGTTAGGTGAACAAAGAGGGCTGAAAGATTCCTTAAGTCCTGAAAAGCAAGATAACATTCAGAAGTGACTCAGATAGGCCCAGTCAGACTTGTAACATTCTGTAATTAGAGCCAATTTCTATCAAGTATAGTTCTCGTCTTCCTGTGGATTCCCATTTCCCGATCTGGTCTGCCTCGTAGAGCTGATAGAGGTTCTGTACAGTGGTGGGATTCAAAAAATTTTTACTACCAGTTCTATGAGGGTGCGTTTTGCGTGCACATGCATGCTTTGCAGCAGCGTTCAAACTACTCCAATTACAAGCACTACAGCTTACCTTCAAGGGCAGCTCTGGTAAGTAAAACAGCTGAGGCACGGGAATCCACTGTGCCACATGAATCAGCTGAGCTGAAAACGCAGACATGTAGGACAGGATAGGGCGGGGGGTGGGACAGGGCTAGCTGATTGTCAGCACTACCAGTTCTCTAGAACCAGTCCAAACCAAGCATCCCACCACTGGTTCTGTACCCACAGAAGACCTGAACCAGGATCTTCTTGATTACAGTCTAACACTTTCACTACCACACCACATTGTCTCTCAGAAAACTAACTTGATCACACAAACCAACAGAGGACTAAGTTTGGATACATTTGTCAGGTGTCATGAAGCCAAACCAGGTTTTGTGTCATGAGAGGCCACGCTTGGCAATTCTCAACCATATCCATGTAAAGGTGGAGCGGGGGAAATAAATCCAGATTTCAAAACTCAACCAGCTGAGAATATGAAGATCGGCTAAATGTGTGTCTGGCATTCCTTTTCAAAACGGGATTATTTGAGATCAGTTTTCTAATCTCTTCTTAGATGGCAGCGTTCCTGGCGACTTTCCTTTTAGACAGGTGCTTAAAACAACTTTGTTTCATTTTGCTGACTTATTCTTTTGTAGTGGGGCTATTCTCTTGTTGTGCATTGAGGCTTGCAGGAACTTGCCTGTTTTTATAACAGCAAACAATTTTGCTTGTCCCCGAAGCTTCATGTCTCCCCCTGCACTGTCCAGCATTTTTCTCCTATCGTGTTCTCTCTTTGCACTATCCCGCCTGCCAGTTCAGACAAGTTTCAGGAGCTGCTAGCTTCTACTCCTTGTTGAGAAAGGGAAGGCTTTTACATAGACTGGCCTTCTTGTCACCAGCGATCTTGAAATGTGCCACGATGACTCAACCCATTAGTGGATTGTTTGTGCTACTAAGCCCTGAGAAATGAATAGAATGGAATGGAATAGAATAAAGTACAGTAGAGTAGGGTAGGTAGAGTAGAGTAGAGTAGGGTAGGGTAGAGTAGAGTAGAGTACAGAATAGAGAGTACAATAGAATAGAGTAGATAGAATAGAATGGAATGGAATGGAAGAGAATACAGTAGAGTAGAGTAGAGTACAGTACAGTACAGTACAGTAGAGTACAGTAGAATAGAATAGAATAGAATAGAATAGAATAGAATAGAATAGAATAGAAGCTGGGAGGGACCTTGGAGGTCCAGCCCCCTGCTCAGGCAGGAAACCCTATACCATGATGTTGAAGTGAGTTGAAAGGCTTCTCAACATTGTAGTTGTTGACTTATGACCACAGTTGAACCCAATATTTATGTTGCTAAGTGAGAAATTAATTGAGTTTTGCCTCATTTTATGACTTTTCTTGCCAAGTTTGTTAAGTGAATCACTTTCCCATTGACTTGGCTTGTCAGAAAGTCGCAAAAGCAGATCACGTAACACCTGGGATGCGCAACTGTCATAAGTATCCGAATGTAAATCACGTGACCAGGGGGATGCTGCAACAGTCATAAGTGTGAAAAATGATCATATGTCACTTTTTTTCAGTGCCATCGTAACTTCGAAAGGCCACTAAGTGAATTGTTGCTAATTGAGGGTTACCTTTACTCAAATAGATGCTAGGGAAGTAAGGCAAAAGACAGAAAAATTACTCACGCCAGCAAGGTATTGTTGATGAGTATGATTGTCAGGAGTGGTATTCAGCAGGTTCTGACCAGTTCTGGAGAACTGGTAGTTCGGAGAACCGGAAAATCCCGCCTCTGAGTGGCCCCATCATGCTCTTGTTAGAGTCGGACTCTGAGGGAGAGGAGGAACAGCCGACAGGGAGTGGAGGTGTGGCTCCGGAGGTTGTGGAGGATTCTGGGGAAGGGCAGAGGCCGGCTGGGCTGTCAGAGGAAGAAGCAGGCCCATCACCTCTTCATCCTAGGACACGTAGGGAGGAATGGAGAAGGAAGCAACTTGACTTACGAGAGAGGAAGCGGCCATGATCCTCCTCATTGGTTGCAGCTGGGGAGAATAGTATATAAGAGAGACGGTTAAAACACAGCGTTGCCAGAAGCAAAGCATGTGTTATTTTGGGCTGAAGTTATCTTGGTTGGCGTCCTTCCAACAGACTCTGCCTTGTTATCTCCTTAAAGTTGGGCCTTGGTGGTGCAGGCTGTTAAGAGCCTAGCACTTAGTTCCAGCTGCCTGTAATTATTGCAGGCTCGAATCCCACCAAGCTCAAGGTTGACTCAGCCTTCCTTCCTCTTGGGGTAGGTAAGCTGAGGACCCAAGATTGTTGGGGAAATAAGCTGACTTTGTAAAAATGCCGCTTAGTAATAAGCAGGCATATACAATGGAAGGAAGGCTATTGCTGAGCGCATTGGGTTGTATCCCAAAAATTGTAAGCCGCCCTGAGTCTCCGGAGAAGGGCAGGATATAAATATGAATTAAAAAAAAAAGTTGCTAATTACTTATCCTGGCCCGTTGTGGAATTTCCTTCATTGTAGTTTGTTTTGGTTTTTTTTAATTTCACCTCTATCTGGTCATTAAGTTCGGACTGTATTGCTTTCTTTTGAAGACTATTTTTGAATCAGTTTTATCTCCAACTGAGAATTATTGAACAGTGGGGCCAAGTTGGAGGCAGTAAGGATATTTATTTACGTTTTGGATTTTGTTACGTTTGTGTTACACTCCGGGTCATCACAGGGCCCGCCCCCATCTATTCTCTGCCTCCCGAGTTCCAGCTGATCAGCTGGGTCTTCTTTGGTTGCCCTGCACAGGAGAACAGAGCTGGAAAGCAGGTTAGTGGGGTGGGGACGGAATGGAGATTTTACAGTATCCTTCCCCTGCCATGCCCACCAAGCACACCATGCCCACCAAGCCACACCCACAGAACCGGTAGTAAAAATTTAAATCCCATCACTGATGATCGTGTGTCCTTTGACAGGACAAAAAGAGGAAGATAAGTTAATGCCCCTATCAGAAACAATAATTCTTTTTTTTTTCAAAAAACCTGGAACTCTCCTCTGCACAGATTTCAATGTGCATTCTAATCCTTTCGTAGTTGTTAAGTGAATCACACAATTGTTAGTAACACAATTGTTAAGTGTGATCTGGCTTCCCATTGACTTGGTTTGTCAGAAGGTTCCACAAAAGGTAACCACGTGACTGCAGGACACTACAACCATCACAAGCCCATGCCAGTTGCCAAGCTCCAAATTGTGGTCACGAGGGCCACAGGGTTACTGCAACGGTTGTAAGTGTGAAAAATGCTCATAGGTCCCTTTTTTTTCAGTGCAGTCATAACTTCAAGTGGTACTAAATGAACTGGATTACCTGTAACACTTAATATACCCAGGATTTTACATCGGTTGGGAGTCCATTGTGGATTCCCAACTGGGATTGGAGAACAAAAGAGAAGTGAAGTGGCACAGGGAAGAAAATATGCTAATGTACGTGCCAGCTTTCTCCACTCTTGTTTCATTAAAGTTAACAATGTCTGGTTTGTTTGTTTTTAAATCAATTCGTTCAATGCTGCCGCTGCCCTTGACAAGAGATGTTAAAGAAAATCAAAAATACGTGTTCACCGTTCTCCCTGCAGCGAAGGGAGGGTTCTGCTGCCTAGCTGAATTTAGTCAGTCAGAGCCTCTTGAGCCTTAGTACTCCCTTTCTCTGTTTAAATTTGCCTCGGCAGGGGGTTTGGCAAATAGGTTTCATGCAGGGGTGGGCTGCAAAAAATTTAACAAAGGGTTCACTGCCTGGTTGTTGGGTGGGCAGTGGCCATGGTGGGCATGGCCTAGTTGGCCTCTGGCACCCTCCAGGAGGACAAAAACTTCCTGGATCGAGATGCCCTACGTACGGTCACTCATGCGCTCATCATCTCCTGCCTGGACTACTGCAACGCTCTCTACATGGGGCTGCCCTTGAGGACCACCCGGAGGCTTCAACTTGTCCAGAATGCAGCGGCGTGGGTTGTGGTGGGAGGTTCCCAATACTCCCATGTTACACCTCTCCTGCGTGAGCTGCACTGGTTACCGGTTGCCCTCTGGGTAAGATTCAAGGTGCTGGTGTTAACCTATAAAGCCCTTCATGGCATTGGACAGGGGTATTTGCAGGAAACCCTGCTGCCGATAACAGCTTCCCGATGACCTGTGCGCTCCCACTGGCTGGGCCTGCTCAGGGTGCCGTCAGCCGGCATTGCCAGGGGTAGGGCCTTCCCCGGGTGGCTCCCAGGGGCAGGGCCTTCTCTGTGGGGGCACCCACCCTTTGGAACCAGCTACCCCTGGAGCTCCGGGTGGCCCCTGACCTCCGATCCTTCCTCCGTGGCCTAAAAACTTGGCTGTTCCAACAAGCCTTCCTGGACTGATGGAGGAGGGGAGGGTCTTTTAGTGTTGGTTTAAATTTAATGAATTTATGAGATTTTGGGTTTAATTATTTTTTAATATTTCTAGTGCATTGTTTTTAGCATTGTAAGCCGCCCTGAGTCCTTAGGGAGATAGGGCGGCATATAAATCTCATAAATTAAATAAATAAATAAATAAATAAATAAATAAATAAATAAATAAATAAATAAATAAATACTGGGCTCTGGAGGCTCTCTGAAAGCCGGAAACTGGCCTATTTTCAGCCTTCCTGAACTTCTGGGAGGCCCGTTTTTTGCCCTCCCTGAGCCCTGTGCTTGTCCTGTGCTTATCTGCATCCAAAATGGGCTGCGTGGGAACTCCTGGGAGGGAAGGGCAGGGTGGAAGCTGAACAAGGAGAGATTCAACCTGGAAATAAGGAGAAACTTTCTGACAGTGAGAGCAATCAACCCATGGAACAGAAGTTGCCTTCAGAAGTTGTGGGAGCTTCATCACTGGAGGCTTTCAAGATGAGATTGGACTGCCATCTGTCAGAAATGGTGTAGGGTCTCCTGCTTGGGGGGGGGTTGGACTAGATGACCTATAAGGTCCCTTCCAACTCTGATTATCTGTTATCTAATAGTCAATTGCTGGGATTGTGTCATGCCTAATTTTATCAACATCATTTGATTTAAAGCAGAATAAGTAACTGCTTTGCCACCTGTAATGGAATGTGAGAATAAGGAAGAGAAAGAAGAACTGTAGCCAAGAAAATAGTCAGATAAGAGAAATCTGAGTCCAGAGCAGGAATAGAATTTGAGAAAGAGTCTCAGACTTGGCTCTCCTAGTTCCCGTTAGAATAAAGTCAGGAAATGTCAAGGCACATTCAGACATGCAAGACTCTGTTACTAAAATCCTAAAAGTAGTTTTAATATTCATGACTTTAATGTTCAAATCTGATAACCAAGAAATGGCCATTCTGTTGCCTTACTGAAACCAACCATCACAGAATACTTACAACCTCCACTTTCTTTACTTTGTGAAATATTTACAAACATGGCAAAATTGCTCTCACAATACAGTCTTCAGTGATTGACTTATTTGTAGAGGATGGTATACCAGGGAAGGGTGGGTAGGGCCAGCCAGGAGCAGGATTTGGGGGTTCTCCCAAACCCCTGTGAACCCCTAGCAGCCCACCCCTGGTTTCATGATCCACAAGAAGTAAATCTCCTGCTCCTTTCATTTGGCTGGATATTAGAAGCTTTAAAAAAAGAAATGAATGACCACAAATTACACATTCACATCCCCTTCCTTTACATATCTTGCAGAGAGTAAGATGAGAAATGGAAAAACATTGGCAATGCTTGGTCTCTGTTCCACCAGCTTCCATGGGATTCCCATGCAAGAATCCCAGTTAAGGTCTTCATAGCAGATGCCTGTTCATCCTCCACCTGAAACCATCCAATGAAGGAGACTCCATCATCTTTCTGGGTAACTGAGATACCTTCCATATCAGGTGACTTTTTTGGTACTTTCTCCCCCAAATCACAAAATGTTGCAATGAGACAACTCTTCTGCAGTGAACATTATAATGGCGATGCTTTCCTAGTTCTCTATTGCTGACTTCTTATGACTACGACAGCCTGTGATTATATTACCAGCCGACAGAAGGTTGATGGAGCTGAGATAGCATCTGTTTGGGATCAAATTTCTTGTTAGTCAAAATTATACCCTTTGTTTTCTTCCTAGTGTCAATGGTTGATTACTCATCTCTTCAGGAGGGAGGAGGTTACTAATGGTCTTGAAGGATCCTGAAATGATACCTCCTCCAGGTGCTACCAGACACAATAGGTCCATTGTCTTCCACCTCTTTGACGTCCCCAAAGACTCTTAGTTTTTAATGCACATCCCATCCACTGTTTCTAGCATTTTTACATCATAACTTGATTGCTGCATCTACCTATTGTTGTCTACAAATCCTATCAGGACTTGATTTACTGTGTTTTGACAAGGGAAAAATAAAGTCAGTAATCCATTTCAGAATGGGTGACCTTTGGGTTCATAACACAAGGACCATTCATATATCTGTTGCACTGCTTTGATTGCTTCAATAGCCATTCCTCATCATAATTATGGCTTCATGCTTCTTTTACGTCTCACTTCGAGCAGAAATCCGACAGAACTGAAAAGATCTTCCTGCTCTAAGTCCCCGGAGATTCTTTTCAGCTCCTGTTTTCTGAGAGCAATTAACCCGGTTTGTCACTCAGCACCAAGCTTCCCCATTTCCATCAAGCTTCACCTTTGATTAGATTTACTCCATTGTCTGCTTCTCAAAAGTCAAGGTTAGAACAATAGATGGAGCACGGTGCAGATTTTGTATGCAAAGATGTGGATTGTCAAAAAGTTGGCATCATTTCAAATCTGGGTGGGGACCCTTGAATATATTAGCCAAGTGGTAAATTTGCTCAGTAGCATAAAACTGTCAAATGCCCTCATTTGCATGGCTGAAGTTTAATCCAAAGAATGTCACTTTTTTTGCTTCTTCTTCTTTCAAGTTGCTTGCTAGCATTTCATTTGACCCCTTCACTGCCCGACATATTTTATCCATTATCTAATTTATCTCTGCAGCTCACATTCAGTTCTATTACTAACATTAGAAAACAGTATTCGATATAAAAAATAGGGAAACAATGCTATAGGGATACTATAATGACTGTATGCTATGAAGGCTCTGAAAGTCTTCCCAAAGTCTGAAAAGATATTATTGGCAATTCTACAAATTAAAACTGGGAAAATATTCAAAATAAGGAATTTCCTTGCAAGATCACAAAGATGGAATGGACTTGTTCTGTGTACAGACAGATGGAAGGGAGCCCTGGAACGAAAAGAAACCCGGAAAATGCATCTGGCGAAGGTTTCATCCTGAATTCAGATTCTAGTTCCAGTTCCTTGGAAAACAGGTGTGACGTTGAGTACACAATTCTTTCAAGGCCCTGATCCTTCCACTCCCCATCAGTCAGTTAGAATGGGAAAAGTTTCTTGGTTGAGAAGTGAAATGTTTTCAAAGGAAAAAAATCAAGAAAGTCTAGTTGCCTTTTGGAAAAACATCTTTGGGACCTGGATGATTGAGAATTTCCGTAGACATTAAGCTTCTTAGATGACAAACGTAATGTTCTCAAAGGAAACAACAAGAAAGTCCCCTTGTCTCTTCGAAAAGCATCTTTGGGACACTTGACCTCTGTAATTTTAAACTGTCAGGCAATCTGGTCCAAAATATAATAGTTCCACGCATTTCCTCATTTGCAAGCTTCCATAGTGGTGGAGACCATGTACATTAAATCAAGAAGAAATCATAATATTTCACCAAGATCTAACTGCATGATTTTGTGGATCGATGAATGTCCTCTACAAAGGAAAACTGGAAGACGGGTGGCTGGTTGGTAGTGGATGCCTGCCAATGTTTCATACTTTCAGTAGAAGTAAACAAAACTCTGCTATCTTGGATGCCTTTCAGGAGAGATGCCAACCCAATCTGTCTTGGAGGTGTTTTTGGTAAAGTTAAATTTGGGTGATACATTGTTCCAATCTGTGTCTCTCCTGTGCATACGTTGCCTTGCAAATCGCACTGGTTAAAATGTTACTGTTGCATATGAATTGACTTATTTTCTTAATTTGCTGGACCACCTCTTAGAAAGAGAAATAAACTGAAAATGAGACCATCTGTTTTTGAACAAATGAGTTGACAAGAGTGTCTCGCTCAACCAATCAACAGCTTGCCTTGGATTTGGTCAACAACATCCACAGACTTGATGCCTTTACCATTATCACCACATGCTCAACGCCTCTTGGCTCGGAGCTTCCAAACACATCCTCATTTTTTCAAAATAACATATAATTTAACTCCAGAAAAGTGTGCCCAGCCTGCGCGCCTGCTTCCATTGCTGGGTGCAGAGAAGAGGCCCAATTCTACATTGCAATTTTGTACACTGACAGATTACTGCTCTGATCACGGTTTTTCCCACCGAAGCAAAAGCATCGCCTTCCAACATACGTTGCAATCTTGAAACTTGCTTATATTAAAGAGAGGTTTTTTAAAAAACAACTCCCTTCCACAGATAGGCTTATATTTTCTAGTCTTATCTAATCAAGTAGCCTTTTCCCTGTTCAATAGAATTTGAAAGCCCCAGAACAACATCAATTTAATATGTCAAACATGAATTCAGAGAGGGGTCCTTGGTGCTCTCTGAGCTTAGTGGTTTTCTTTCAGACATTTCATTACCAAGCTAGGTAACATCATCAGTGCACCAGTTTCTATTGGTGCCTTCACCACTAGACCAAATTGGTGCTTGTATTAAATTGTATTTACATTTTTAATATAAGACTTAAATTCCTTGATCACAGCAAATTAAAATCCCACAAGTGAAGAATTATTTAAGTTCACAAGAATATTAGCACAAAGAGGCTGGTTAGTGCATTGTAAAGACAGTCCCCAGAGTGAAAGGTGCTTATTTCTTAAGGATTCAACATGGTTTTAAATCATAGGTCAAGATCTCTAAGTTACGGAAACCCAGATCAAATTGCCTTTTGAACCCTGCACTTAAGGCATCTCTGAAGGTCAAAAGTTTATTGCTCAGAAGAATTAAAATAAAAACTAAAAAGTAGCCCAGTTCTCCAATATAATCTCTCTCTTTGTTTGTCCCTCTGGCTTGGTACTTGAAAATTCAAGCCACAGCAATGAAATTCTAATCATGAAACGTCAAGACAAAATTCTTTTATTCTGCCCAACTAAGTCGGCACTTCGGGATTAATAACACTTTCGATGCCTCGCGTGAGACGATGGAAAACATTACAGTAATTAGTTCTTCTGCTGGGAATCTGGTTTATGCCGCTGAGCAAAACCAGATTCCTCTTTCCAGAAGCACGAGGTGCTTTCAAATAGAGCTAATCCCTAAATCTCCCCTGTGTTCAGCAAACTGAAATCCAGACGGACCACAGTTAGTGATGGAGAAGGGAAAGGGATGGTACCTTTTAGCAAAACATTGTTATAGGCCTTGTTCAACATTACCTTCTTCACTGATTTCCCCTTTAACAGACAGGCATTTTTAAATGAAGATCATTCAAGACCCAGGGTAATTAATATTTATCAAAGGGTCTTGAAACAGAGCCCTCTCTCCAAAAACTTCCTGCCCGTCTTATTTCTTCAAAATGTGGAGGGACGCAATTAGCATCATAACAAGAGTTCTGAAAAGCCAGATGCTGCAATGCCATTGGTATCCATTTTGTGCACTTAGCAATATTACTTAGACTTATATACTGCTTCACAGGAAAGAAGGAAGGAAGGAAGGAAGGAAGGAAGGAAGGAAGGAAGGAAGGAAGGAAGGAAGGAAGGAAGGAAGGAAGGAAGGAAGGGCAATAGCACTTAGACATATACTGCTTCACAGTGCTTTACAGCCCTGTCTAAGTGGTTTACAGAGTCAGCCTATTGCCCTCAACAATCTGGGTCCTCATTTTTCCCACCTCAGAAAGACAGAAGGCTGAGTCAACCTTGAGCCTGGTGAGATTCGAAATGCCAAATTGCAGGTAGCTGCCAGCTAGCAGAAGCAGCCAGCAGTACTGCACTCTAACCACTGCTCTACCATGGCTTAGTCCTCTTAAATCAGCAACCCCCAACTTTTTGGGCACCAGGGACTGATTCCATGGAGAGAGGCTTTTCCATGGACTGGAGGGGGCATGGGAGTGTAGTTTTGCATGCTGTCTGCATCCTGCAGATGGGGCTTCACTTGTTTTCATGGCCTGGTTGCTGGCATGTCGTACCCCGGGAGTGGGGACCCCAGTTTTAGATGACATATTTGATGACACATTTGGTCTTTTTCAGGGTGGAGTTTTGGTGCCAAGTAGAATGAACCCTTGAAGCATCATGCCATGAGTTCCAGTGTCAACTCATAAAATATTTCTATGGTCTTTTTAGAGTTTCCAACTCTAAAAAGGGGGGAGCAGTGCAGCAGCTTGCAAACTGAAACTGCATTCCATAAATTTTTTCAAAGATAGTAACTAGGTGACCGCACAAAATTCTAACTGGAGAGCATGATTGATGACTCTTGGCTATGGATGTGTCCCATTGGAGAATATGAATTACAATACAACCAGGAGGTGGGTCAAACCAGGTCAAGAGTGACAATGAATTATGTGTTTCAGAGTCGGTTACACCCAGGCAATGCCGGCATGTTAACTCCCAATAAATCCTTTTGAAGTTTTGGAAGTTTGGCTCGAGATTCAGGATTTAAATGGGGGTAACTGCAGAAGCCCTGACAATCAGCACACTCATAAATTAAAATTTTGCTTCATAATTTTACAGGGTCCTCCAAAAAGACATCTCTGTCTAATACAGGTGGTCCTTGACTTATGGCCACAACTGAGCCCCACATTTTTTGTTGCAAAGGGAGACAGCTGTTAAGTGAGTTTCGCCGCATCTTGTGACCTTTCTTACCAACGTGGCTATGTGAATCACGGCTGTTGTTAAGTTAGAAACGTGGTTGTTCACTGAATCTGGCTTCCTCCGTTGACTTTGTCTGTCAGAAGGTCACAAAAGGGGGACTCCATGACTTTGGGACACGGCAACGGTCATAAATATGAACTGCTTGCCAGGCATCCGAATTTTGCTCACATGATCGTGGGATGCTGCAATGGTCATAAGTGTGAAAAAAAGGACATAAGTCACGGTTGCAGATGATACTAAGCTGGCAGGAATAGCTAACACCCAAGAAGATAGGCTCAAGATCCAAATGGATCTTGACAGACTAGAACACTGGGCCGTATCTAACAAAATGAAATTCAATGTAGAGAAAAGTAAAGTCTTACACTTAGGCAAGAAAAACCAAAAGTACACATATAGACTGGGTGAAACCAGGCTTAATAGCAGTAACTGTGAGAGGGATCTTGGAGTCTTAGTGGACAACCAGCTAAATAGGAGCCAGCAATGTGCAGCAGCAGCCAAAAAAAGTCAATGCAATCCTAAATTGCATTAACAGAGGGATACAATCAAGATCAAGTGAGGTACTAATACCACTTAATAAAGCCTTAGTAAGACCACACCTAGAATACTGCATCCAGTTTTGGTCACCATACTATAAAAAAAGAGGTTGAGACTCTAGAAAAAGTGTAGAGAAGAGCAACCAGGATGATTAGGAGACTGGAGACTAAAACATACGATGAACGGTTGCAGAAACTGGGCCTGGCTAATCTAGTGAAGAGAAGGACCAGGGCAGACATGATAGCAGTGTTCCAAAATGTGAGGGGCTGCCACAGGGAGGAAGGGGCTCAAGCTATTTTCTAAAGCTCTTGAAGGCCAGACAAGGAATAATGGATGGAAACTGAACAAGGAGAGATTCAACCTGGAAATAAGGAGAAACTTTCTGACAGTGAGAACAATCAACTAATAGAACAGAAGTTGCCTTCCGAAGTTGTGGGAACTTCATCACTGGAAGCTTTCAAGAAGAGATTGGACTTCCCTCTGTCAGAAATGGTGTAGGGTCTCCCGCTTGGGCAGGGGGGTTGGACTAAATGACCTACAAGGTCCCTTCCAACTCTGATTATCTGTTATCTGGTTTCAGTGCTGTGGTAACTTTGAACGGTCACTAAACAAACCGTTGTAAGTGGAGGACTACCTGTAGTAAAAGTGAGAGCGATTTGCTTTGCCGTTCACTCTGTTCTTCCCCTTTATTATTTATTTATTTATTTATTTATTTATTTATTTATTTATTTATTTATTAATGGGACTTATATGCCACCCCATCTCCGAAGACTCGGGGCGGCTTACAAATAAAACAACAGCAACAATAAATAATTTAAAAGCAGATTAAACTAAATAAGCCCCATTACAATTACAAATTCGACCCATAAAAATTATCCCGTTTAAAACTATCCCATAAAAAACCATCCTGTCCCTTTGACTCCATCTTGTCCTTCTTGTCAGCTCTTGAAATGGGCCTGGTTCGAATCTTATGCTCTTTGTACGGTTTTGCATACAGAAGTCATTTTATTCTTAATTTTTTCCTCGCACAAAGCAAAGAGAGAGAGGTTGCACTGGGCAATCCATGCAGGTCGGTTTGGCTCGGACCAAGACTCACCAGCCAACTCTTGATTCTGGCATTTCATTTGCTTCTCTGTGTTCTGCCCTCCACCAGCCAAGCGCGCACTGCACGCTGCTTTATCTCATATATGCAAATGTTACCTTTACAAGGTGGCTCATTTTTGCTCTTCTTCCAAGAGTGCTTTGAATGGGAAGTGTGCGGCGGTGACATCCTCACTCCCATTAGCGAAGTACTTTGTGGGGTCTCACACTTGCATTTCAATTTTTGTTTTGGAGTCACGAGTGGGGGGGGGATTAAAATATTTGGAGTATTACCGTGCTAAACTCAATTTCCGCTCAATTTCTCCAGGGCAAAAACAAAAATATTTTCATGTAATTTCTGCTTTATCCCTTATTTTTAGAAGATCAGAAACCTTCTTATAGATTTCTCTCGCTGGGTTTTTTTGGGATAGTTCTTCTTGGATTTGGAGACAAAGGTAGGACTTCTGGTGAAGGTATTTTACGGCTGGTGGTTTTATTTGACAGCTTCTCAACCTGAAACTTCTTAATAGTGAGAATAATTAACCAGTGGAACAGTTGCCTCTAGAAGTTGTGGAAGCTCCACCACTGGAGGCTTTCAAGAAGAGACTGGACAGCCATTTGTCTCAAATTGTATAGGGTCTCCTGCTTCAGCAGAGGGAGTTGGACTATAAGACCTTCAAGGTCCCTTCTAGTGCCATTCTCATTGATTGATTGACAAACTCCATGGCACAAGTTTCTTTATGAGACCATTACTTGCTTTCAGAAGAAGCTACAGAAAGTATCACGTTCAGGTGGTTTAGCCCCGTGGAAGCTAGGCAGATTGGTGTAGTGGTTGACTCATCAGGTTAATTGTGTGCATTACGTATCTGATATTAACACAGTTGAGAAAGTCCAGAAATATTTCACAAGAAGAGTTCTCCACTCCTCTACTCGTTGCAGAATACCTTATGCCACCAGACTTGAAATTCTAGACCTAGAAAATTCTAGACCTAGAAAATTCTAGACCTAGAAAATCTAGAACTACGCTGCCTTCGGTCCAATCTAAGTATAGTACATAAAATTATATATTGCAATGTCCTACCTGTCAATGAATACTTCAGCTTCAACCATAACAATACAAGAGCACACAATAGATACAAACTCAAGGTTAACCGCACCAAACGTGATTGCAGGAAATACGACTACAGCAACAGAGTGGTCAATGTCTGGAATACACTACCTGACTCTGTGGTTTCTTCCCCAAACCCCAAAAACTTTAACCTTAGACTGTCTACTATTGACCTCACCCCTTTCCTAAGAGGTCTGTAAGGGGCGTGCATAAGCACAACGTGCCTACCGTCCCTGTCCTATTGTTTCTTTTTATTTTTCTTATATGTAACCATTTCATGTATTCATAACTATGTTTATACTTATCCCTGTTCTCTTATAATCTCTTGACAAATAAAATAAAATAAAATAAAATAAAATAAAATAAAATAAAATAAAATAAAATAAATAAATAAATAAATAATTCTCACCTTATGGACAAAACCAGCTGACTGACCTCAGGCCAGTCACTCCATTCTCAGCCCTAGGAAGCAAACAATGGCAAAGGATTCCAAAATCTTGCCCATGAAAACTGCAGGGAACTTATCCAGGCAGTGATCAAGAATCAACATGAACTCGAAGGGACCAAAGCAAACAAACAAACAAACCCAGATGAAGCTTCTGCACAAAAACTAGAGAACCCTGGTGTGTGTGTGTGTGTGTGTGTGTGTGTTTGTGTGTAGTGCTTCACAGCATTGTTCTTTGGCCAAACAGCATCTCAATCCTGCTTCCAAATAGAATCCTGAAATCTGTTTCCAAACCATAAGGTTAAAATCTTCTTGGACAATTGACAACCAGTTTCCAAAGCATGTTGTTTCACTGTGTGGGTATGTAATTTAATATATCTGGAGCCAGCGATGCTTGGTATACTATAATTGGGAGAGCCAGGCAAGGCAGGAGGGCAAAAATCACATTACTCAAAGAGCTTGGAGGAAAACCTTGACTAGCATGAGTGTCCAAGTTTATAGCATTACTTATAGCATGATATCATTACCTCATTTGTTGTATATTTGTAATACAGGTAGTCCTTGAGTTACAGCCGGAATTGAGCCCCAGAATTTATGTTGGTAAGGGAAACATTTGCTCAGTGAGTTTTGCCCCGTTTTACAACTTCTCTTGCCACAGTTGCTGAGCGAATCATTGCATGGGTTAAATTAATAACATGGCTATTAAGTGAATCTGGATTTCTTGACAGAAGTTTGCAAAAAATGATCACATGATCCTGGACACTGATAAACCATGTATGTTGGTTGCCAAACGTTCAAATTTTGATCATGTGACCACGGGGATGTGGCAATTATTGTGTGAAAAACAGTCACAAGTCACTTTTTTTCAGTGGCCATTATAACTTTGAATGGTCACTAAACCAACTGAAGTAAGTTAAGGACTATCTGTAGCTCTAAAACAAATGCACTGATCAAGCCATCTAAAGTATAGAGGTCCACAAGTTCGATTCCCAGCGGTGGGTTTCAGCACCATAACCCACCCGTCTGGGAAGATGGAGATACTCTGATAGTCACAAATTTCTATTTTCTTCAAAGAGGCTCTCTTCTGTTGCTTTGGTGCCATTATTGGCCAAACATCACACATGGCCTTTGTGAGTTTTGAGAGGCAAGGACCACACTCCACAAACCAGGAAGGAGAAAGACAACCAAGACTAAAGCTAACCTGAATTCAAACACAACTGCACACCAGAACAACGAGACGCAAGGACAGTTTTTTCCCCGCATGCCATCACTCTACTAAACAATTCCCACAACACTGTCAAACTATTTACTAAGACTGTATTATTATTATTATTATTATTATTATTATTATTCTCATCCTGTTCTGACCAAGGCTTTCTGAGACAGTAACAATTACATGCTGTTCCCAAAAACCTTGTTTTTATTTCAACAGCTGTGAATTATATGCATTCACAGCCCGTAATGAATTGTCCAACAGAAGTCTGCCACAGTCCTTCAGGATAAGGCTGATAAGCACCCACCTTTATCTCCCTTGAAATGCTGCCAACGACTAAATTGCCAATTAGCTGTACAAGGCCAAATGGAGCACAAAGTCAACACAGAGCTTCACAGTTTAAACCGACCAGAATGAACAAAGTTGCTTCCTGCAAAGGCTCATGTCCCTTTGCTCCTCCTTTATGTCTTATGGGAGGGGCCAATCATCTCCAAGCCTTACTCCCAAGTTGCCCCTTTTGTCTTAACTGTTCTTGCCTTCTGGCAGCTCTGCGCAAGCGCGCACTGGGAACAAGCTTCCCCTGGTCCTCTGCCTCGCTGATGTCAGATTCTGGAGGCTCTGGAGTCCGCACATAACTCCCAGATGGCCCTGGCCCCATCTCTGTGTCAGACGCAGATCCCTCGTCTGAGCCCTCCCCAGACTCCAGGACTGGCCTATGTCCCTCCCCACTGTCCAACTCTGCTGCCAGCTCCACAGACCACCAGTGGACCACAACACATCCTTCCTATTACCTATCTCCTCCTACTTATAACTATAACCTTGTTGCTTGTATCTTTATGATTTATATTGAGTTATTTAATTTCCTATTATGATTTTGATTGCTTATTTACTATCCCATGATTATCACTAAGTGTTGTATCTTATGATTTAAGATGAATGTATTTTTACAATGACTATGATCATGATTTATCACTTATATCTTTTATGTCCACTGAGAGCTTATGTACCAAAGACAAATTCCTTGTGTGCCCAATCACACTTAGCCAATAAAGAATTCTATTCTATTCTAATAGCATGCCCAATCAAATATCATTAAATATATAATTAAATGGATTCTAACTCAACCTAATGAGATTGCTCTCCGGTCGTGCACTGAAATGTTTCTCCTTTCTGTCCCATTAAGCATTGGATTTGTTGACAATTTTCAGATTAGTTGTGTTTGTCTCTTCCTTCTAGCCTCAGCCTAGCAATCGCTCAGACGACTGTTCATTTGGTGTTTATTTTAGATCCAGGCTGACATTCAGCTGTTTTATTAGAGGCATTGGGTTTTTTTTCTTTTCATAAGTTGTGTGAGTCAGTTATTATTTTGGGTATATCACTCTGATGATTCATAAACCAATAAGCAAACCTAAACATTTTCAAGAGCGGCAACAGGTTATGTCTTTCAGGAAGCTGATGGGTGGAAAAACGGAATTTTTTTCTTATTCTTTCCTTGACAATGTTAGAAAGTTAGAGCAGAAACCTTGTAGTTATAAAACAAATTATGAAACTGGGATCCTGAAATTCACAGATTGGCCAAAAATTTTGAGGTGCTGCACCCAATGGTCTCCCAACTCATTTGTAACAAAATAGTAAATTATTAAAGCAATGAGGATGTTTAACATCAGCTTTCTTTCATACATGAAAGAGGTGAAGATATTATATATATATAATCTTCTCCCAGAAGAATGAAGCTGAAGACACCAGCCTGAAGATGACAGGATGAGATTTCGTTGAAACGTTGCCCAGATATTTCCAATTTTACATGGGAGAAAACCTGAATGACCAAAGATATATATATATGAATTCTTCTGTTGTTAATATTAGTGGGAATGTTTGAATCTCTGCAGATTCAGTCGTGTGTACCTCTGCAATTCCAATCCTCATTCATTACAAGGGTACACCATTACTAAAAAGGTGTACCTTTGTATTTTGATTTACAGTCCTTGATTCCCTTCAAATTCGAAACAAAACAAGGGTTTGCAGAGCTAACCCAGAGTGCCTGATTATTGCAATGCCATTAATGAAATGTCCGTAGTGTATTCCTCCATGCCAAGATTAGATGGCTCCAGAGTTTTCCCCCAAAAAGAGGTTCTGTAACCAGGTTTTGAGCCAATATTTCTTGATTTTTGAACTGATATCACTCTTTGTCAACACAAATTCTCTTGTATGTTACTTTTTAAAGAGTAGAACACAGGGCAACTCTTGTGGATAAAGTGGGGGAAGGGATGGCATGATAGCAGTCTTCCAATATTTGAGGGGCTGCCCCAAAAGAAGAGGGAGTCAAGCTATTCTCCAAAGCACCTGAAGGCAGGACAAGAAGCAATGGGTGGAAACTAATCAAGGAGAGAACCAACCAAGAACTATGGAGACATTTCCTGACAATGAGAACAATTAATCAGTGGAAGCTGTGGGTGTTCCATCAGTGGAAGTTTTTAAGAAGAGTTTGGACAATCACTTGTCTGGAATGATACAAGGTTTCCTGCCTGAGCAGGGGGTTCGACTAGAAGACCTCCAAGGTCCCTTCAAACTCTGTCATTCTGTTACAAGATCCCTTCCAACTCTGTTATTCTGTTATTCTAATATAATTTGTGCTTATTATGGAAGTAGGCAACTTCCATAATAAGCATAAATTCTACCAACTCCCATCTATTGGGAATTTGAAAATTAAATCAAGGACTACAACACATAATTCTTCAACCACACCCCAAACATGAAACAAAATCATGATAACTCATTATGAATTTGGAGCAAAATGAACCGGAGAGGCTCCAGAATTCTTAGTTTTTAGGACCTTTGCAAGTCTATTTTCAAGTAAAACATATTTCAGAACAAAGAGCTGCCAAGTTGTCCATCAGCCAACAGTTCATAATTGCCAGTGGACTAAGCAGAACAGCTACTGCTGTCTTTCTCACTATAGGAAGGCTTACTTCGTTTAAATGATACTAATTATTTCTACATTTGCAACTCTAGGCTATAAATCAACTATGAAAATTTTATGCATAAAAGCATCCTCTTTCTTTGGCACGTAGAGGAATCGCCCTCCTGCAAAGAAATAGAAAAAGGGAAGAGGTACCGTATCGTGCCCTGGGTTCTCTTCCCCAGGGCTAAATCAAGTGGATCTCTAATAGGACTGTTTTATTGGTTGCCTTCTCCCCTGGCTAGGTAAGGGAATAAAGGAAAGGACTCTAATACAAGGCCTACAAACTGAGATTCAGCTGCAGAGGCAGTGACAGCTGGTCAATATAATAGCAATAGCACTTAGACTTATATACGGTGTTTTACAGCCCTCTCTAAGCGGTTTACAGAGTCAGCCTATTTGCCAACCTTGAGCTAGTCAGGAATCAAACTCCTAGCAATGTGAGCAGAGTTAGCCTGCAGTACTGCATTGTAACCATTGGGAAGGAAGGAAGGAAGGAAGGAAGGAAGGAAGGAAGGAAGGAAGGAAGGAAGGAAGGAAGGAAGGAAGGAAGGAAGGAAAAGCACTTAGACTTATTTACCACTTTACGGTGCTTTGCAGCTCTCTAAGCGGTTTACAGAGTCAGCCTATTGCCCCCAGCAATCTGGGTCCCCATTTTACCCACCTCAGAAGGATGGAAGGCTGAGTCCACCTTGAGCCTGATGAAATTCGAACTGCCAAATTGCAGGCAGCTGACAGTCAGCAGAGGTAGCCTGCAGTACTGCACTCTAACCACTGTGCCACTGTAGCGCAGGCCCATGATAAAACACAGTGCCTCCATACTGTATCTGAAAATGCATTAAATGTAATTTATAATGAAGTTCTAATGCAGGAGCTCTGGGACCTTTTAAAAATCATTATTGCTAACGCCAAAGAGAAAATCTTGCACAGAGTTGAGGACAGAATTAAGAAACTCAAAATTTGAGGGGAAAACAAACAGTGTGGCCTTAATTTTCTCATCACTATATATTTGTATAGCTGCCCATCTCACATACGTGACTGATGCATTCACCACAGCTTATATCTCTCCTAGGAGAAATCAACTAAAAAAAAAATCTGGTATTTTAAATCATCTAATTTCAAAGTAATCCAGCTATGAGAAGGCCAGATTCTACCATGCCTGGATGGACCGAGGAGGTTCAAATTCCTTTTCAACCCTTGATGTTTACCTTGGGCCTGTCAACATTTTTCAGGGCTACCATCTCACTCCGTTGTTTTGCAGATAGAAACAGATTTCTCCTCCACCTTTGAACTGCGGAAGAAAAAGTGGGATACAAGTGCCAAGAGGCGAAACCAAAGAAAATGCAAACAATAAGAGAAAAATGCAAAGGCCACACTAGGAGGGAAAACGAAATACAATAAATGCTGCGCCTGTGACAGAAGGTGACAACTGAGAAAGATGTCGGCTAGTTTATCATTAATTTTTTAAATTGGGAAAAGAATGAATTACATCCAGATTGCCAAACTCAAAGGAAAGGACAGGAACATGCTGCCACCCAGAGGAGAGATGGTTGCCAAAATGCTAGTTTTAGAGTTTGCTTTAATGGGTAGTTTTCATTTAGTAACCCCAGTTGGGAGCCACAACTGGGCCATCAAGTGAAGCGGTCGCTAAGTAAAAGCTCAATTGTGTTTAAGATCTTATTTTAGCTTCCTTTTGCTTTACAGACCTACCAAGTTCATCAATGCAAGGACTGATTGCAAATTGTTTCATCCCCATAGTAATCTGAATAGTCATTAAACAAGACAATTGCTAAGCAAGGACTACCTGTACATTCAAGGTTCAGAGGAAAGATCCTGGGGAAGAAAATTCTGAAAGTGCCTGGGGTCAGGGAGGCGGGTTATCAGGAGGCCCCCCCCCAAACATTTTTTCAACTTGAATGCAGAAATGGATGCCAAGACAAGATTACGGGTGGAATTTCATGCTTAAAAATGATTTTTAAAAATCAACGGTTGGAAGAAATATCTGTCTGGTTCAGTTCCAAGCTGGGAGAAAGAAGGTCCCTTTATTGATGAACAGAACCACATGTTTGTAGTTCTGGTGCAGCTAACCCCATGGAGTAGAGAGTGGGGGGTATTCATACCTTCTCTTGGGCTTTGCGCTTGAACTTTCTGTTCCTGTGCAAGAACATGTATTGTATTGGCTGTTGTCAGACTCCCATTGGGCCATGTACAAATCCTAGGAGTTTGTCTGAGCTAAGTTTGGTTGAAGTTCGAACTGCTGCAGGTGGTGCAACTAAGATGATGCAATGAAGGGGTTTTGGGCAATTCCTATTGTGGCTGAGGAGGGCTAATCCTACCTTGGTTGGATCTTGGGTGAGGGTATTTTCTTATGAATAGAGCTAGCTATCTCTTTATCTCTTAAGTGATGACACCTGCTGGGGGCTATTAAGAAAAGTGGGGGCTGCTTTCCAAGAGCATGTTTCTCCATTTCTCATCCAGGGAAATATAACATTCTGCCTTTTTAATATTTTTCAAAATATTTCATTCTTCTAGGTGAGGGGCGGGTACTAACTTTCTACACAACCACAAGTAAGATCAGCAGGTGTGAGATGAACCCATAGTTTGAAAAATGTTTAACGTTAGAGAGAGAGAAAATCTCAAAAGAGAAAGGAACAAAGTTCTTGATTAGAGAAAGCCTTCGGCAGGTCAACAATGTTTGCTGAATTTTCTCATGGACTACAGGATGGGGAATTGAGCAAGGCAAGGATCAGAATGAAGAAGTTTGAAGAAAAGTGTCCTTGCAGCTGGTGGAGCTCAACTTTATGATTGTTTGGCATCAGAAAAAAAAAGAAAGAGAAAAAAGAAAAGGAAAAAAAACCCTATTCCAACCAGAAAGCCAAATCAATTGCAGGCCACCTGTCCAAGAGTGAGCTCCAGAGAAACTAAACACAATGCAAATCTTTATTACCAACTTAGCTTGAAAGAACCATGTGCCTAAAGGAAACCATGTGCAAAGGAAAAAAGCAGAGAGACAGAGAGACAGAGAGACAGAGAGAGTGAGAGAGAGAGACAGAGACAGAGACAGAGAGAAAGAGAAAGAGAAAGAGAGAGAGAACCAAACAAACGATACAAATGACTTCCAACCTTCTTTTCAACAGATATTAAGAAACCCATTATCTCCCTTTCCTCTTAACTCTTCCAGAGACCCTTTCTGCCCCTTATTTAATCCTCATCTTTTAAAAATCATTAAATCCATAAATCATCATTTTCACCTACTGATGGATGCTTTCTGGGTACAACTCTTTAATAAAACCAACTGTAGGTTGGAAGGAGCTGCATGAACATTTATTTTCTCCCAATCATTAACCAAAACAGGCTGCAGGTTTCCACAGTGTTAGCACTTTATATAGACACTGCCAGACTACACAGACCAATGGTCTATGTTTCCTGTTACAGTCAAACAGTTGAGCAGTAAAGCACATGGTGACTGTACATACAATCAATAATCAACCCATGGAACAGCTTGCCCTCGGAAGTTGTGGGAGCGCCATCACTTGAGACCTTCAAGAAGAGATTGGACTGCCATTTGTCAGAAATGGTGTAGGGTTTCCTGCTTGGGCGGGGGTTGGGCTAGATGACCTACAAGGTCCCTTCCAACTCTGATTAACTGTTATCTGTTAACTACCAGTCAGCTTTGGAAGCCATCAAGGAAAGTCATTTAGAAACAAAGCTCTACATCAGGAAAACTGATGAATTGGGGAATTGTCTACAATTCACACACTCACAGATTTCAAGGCTCCAAAGGCTGATGTAAGACCCCACGCTTCCCAATCTGCCATTTGCAAGGAACCTCTTCAGAAGAAAGAAACGGGGGAAGGAGAATAAAACACAGGATGAATCATGAAAACTCTGCCTTTTCCAAGATGGATACCTTGGCAGCCTTTTGCCAGCCACTGTAAAAAGCAAATGAAAAAATTAAGTGCAGATCAGAAAGAAATGTGAGCACAGCATGGTTACATTTAAAACCACCTGGCAACAGGCAAGTCAGTCATTCGTTATCTACAAACCCACTAATGTGGGCATTAAGCTGTTCTTGGCGCTCTTAGAGATTAAAAAAAAAGAGAGAGGAAAGGAGGAAGGAATGATGTCTGGTTCTTATAAAATTGCCATCCGTCAAAAGGTAACGCAAGGCTTATTACTTTAGAGCAGGATCGCCACGTTGCCTTGAATCAATCATCCTGCCTTTCTTTGTCATCCACAACAGCCAAAGATGTAAATCATGTGACCATGGGGATGCTGCAATGGTCATAAGTGTGAAAAATGGTCATAAGTCCCCTTCTTCAGTGCCGTTGTAACTTCGAACGGTCACACAGTGAACTGTTGTAAGTCTAGGACTACCTGTATATAAAAATTATTTCTCTACTGATTGGGATGTGTGTGTATGTGTGTGTGTGAGAGAGAGGGAGGGAGGGAGGGAGGGGGAGGGAGAAGGAGGGAGGGAGAGAGAGAGAAAGAAACAGAATCAAGAGTTAGGCATTTTCTGAATTTTTGACATGCTGAGCCCAGGGGTGGGATTCTACCAGTTCTCACCTATTCGCTAGAACCGTTTGTTAACATTCTAAGCAGTTTGGAGGACCAGTTGTTAGAAGAAATTACTGGTCTAATCCTGTAAGGAAGGCAGGAAGGAAACATTCTGGTGTTGCTTACAGAAACTGCCTCTCCATTAACTCTTATTACATTATTGGCAGGATTAGACTTCCTGTCTCTGGAATTTCTCTGGAGTTTTTTTCCTCCTTTGCTGGTACTTTGCTTGTGTGGAGTGACCATTCAAAGTTACAATGGCACTGAAAAAAATGACTTACGACTGTTTTTCACACTTACGACTGTTGCAGCATCCCCACAGTCATGAGAGGCCGGGCGAGGAGATGCGTGCCTCGATGTGAGTGATATTGAGCTGACCACGCCCAGCCAGTCACATGACCACCAAGCCATGCCCACCAACTAAGCCACACCCACAGAACTGGTTGTTAAAAAATTTGAATCCCACCTCTGGCTTAGCCCAAAAGATTTGCCTGTTCTAGTCCATCAAGGCTGGCAAAAACAAGAACTTCTCAGATTTCTGGAATTATATCTAGGGGGATACCATAACAGAAACTTGAAAACCTGCCGAAGCAATTCACCCTAACAACTTACATCAAATGCAATTAAAGTGGAGTTGGACTGAGTATTTTCTTTCTTATACTGCCTCTTCTCTCCTGAACCAAGTGATTTTTCTCTTTGATGGTCTTGCTCCCTTCTCATTTCCAGTGATGAAATGTCTGCAAGAAAACAACCAACTCAGAGAGCACCAAGAACCCACAACCATCGTCCTCCTCCTCCTCCTCCCCCCACCTCCCTTCTAGCACTGATGATGTTAGCTAGTTCAGTAACAAAACATCTGCAAGCTCAGCTCTGATTTCATCCTTCTAGCATGCATTGCAGGGGGTGAAGCCACAAAAACCTTGCCAGAACTAGCAAACCTGCACAAACTGGAGTGGTTGTGGGGGCACCCTGTCCCTGAATTAGTTCTCTCTCCCAGTTTAAATACCTGAGTCACTTTGAGCTGTACTGTATAATAGTAAGATAAAAACTCTGTATAGTCAACAACACCCCGTCAAAAGGTGCCACCTTTTTTCCCCCCTCCTATTACTGTTTCTACACAATGGAGAACCACAGGCCCCAATTTTCATCTGCCGGGGACTTTAACAATCCCAACTCTTTGCTATTATCCTGCTTGCATTATCACCTTTCCCTTTGCTTGCCTTGACTGTCTCTCGTCCTCCTCCTTGCTATTAACTGAATTATATCTTTACACCCGGTGTGAAGGCATCCTACAGCCCATCTTTTCATCACAAGATCCTTTGTGCTAGCGATTCCTCCTCCCTTTTCTACTCTTTTTCAATATCTCGCAAAATAAGAGCTGCCTTCTTTCTCTCTGTGTTCTGGGCTTTCTGTTTTCTCTATTTCTGTACCACAAAAAGAGTTTCCTTTCTCTGCCTCCTGATTTTTATACTTCCTATTTTTCTTTACCAGGGCAGTTTCTCCCCTTTATTGGAGACTAGCTGGAGTTACCCATGCTTCGTGATGAAACTATGTGATTGGGCAATACAGGAGAAATCCGGTTCACTCCAGTTCAATCCATTGGCTCAGTGGTCATCCGTGATTGAAACACATAAGGGAATATCACTCCCGCCACCTTGAGCCCAGAAGCGGTTCCATAGGTGGAAGGTGTAGACATTTTGGTGAGGTACCGACGTTTAGTACTGTAAGGAGCCCCAGGCCGCTCCTGAGTGAAGGAGTGGAACGTCTGCCAGTTTGAACTGAGGTAATGGAATATGAGGCAACTGGCAGTTGGAACAGAGTTCTTTTCAGATGGGGAGGGGGAATAGAACTCCTTAGCATCAGAGCGTGTTAATTGCTGTATAAGAAACACTAATGAAATACTAATGATCCAATGGTCATTTCAAAAAATCCTTTCTTAGCGAGCACCTAGAAGCCAAGAGGAACATACATGCCAAATTTCAAGTTTGTAGGCTTTACAATTCTGGAGATTTCGTGATGAGTGAGTGGTATTTGCCTTTTATATAGAGAGATATCGCTTTCATCCCCATCAAGCAGGAAAGCTCTCTGTTGGTCACCCAAGGATGTTCAGAAGCATTCCAACAGACATGGGTTTGTTCTCTACTCCCTGGGCATGCTTGTGAACATCCCATGTCATTATCCCCCAGGTGTTGACAATTCCTACTGTAAACCACAGCCGTGCAATTCTACACAGACAAACACACACACACTATTTTTAGCGCATTGTGAATCATACTTGCTACCTAATCATCTTTTTTTTCCTTTTCCATAAATGGGAGGAGAAAAAAGACAAGCAATTCTGCTTTGAGGCGTTTCTACTTGAAGAAATATTAGAGCCAGAAATGTTCAGAGGTGGAGGAAGATGAATTTCGATAAGGCAACAATAGGGGCTGCATTTCAAAGCGAACGCTGACGAGACTTCAGGCAGGAAATTGTGGTGTCCAGATTTTCATAAAAGGACCTTCTTTTATTTATTTTTTTTTAAAAAGGCCCCTCCTGTTCATATTATAAAAGCTGGCAAGCCAAATGCCACCATTGTGCAGAATGAAAGCGGCTATCAGTTAAAAGGAAGGACACCTCTGTTTGAATCTTTATGTCTAATCTGAAATGACCACTTGAACGCAAGTTAATTTTCTGCAGCCATAACGGAGTTGGAGGAGAGAGTGACACATTTCTTACCCATAATAAAAATGATGAAGGAACCACTCTAAAAGGATTGAAACAAACAAGAGCCAGAGCCCTACATCAAATTGATGCACCCTTTTATATATATATATATATATATATATATATATATATATATATATATATATATATATATTCGTAGATTTTCACGGGTAAAGGTATGTAGGTCTTGGTGTATTCGGTCTTGTCCGTGTAAGATTGAGAATACCTTGGCAATGTTTCGACGAAATCTCATCCGTCATCTTCAGGCTGGTGTCTTCAGCTTCGTTCTCCTGGGAGAAGTGTGTGATCGTGGCTGTTTTTCCCTTTTAAACTCTAGAGTTGGATGTGTTGTTATTTTTTGATTGGTTTGTGGAGTTGATGTATGTAGATTGGATGGCTTTTTCCTGAGACCCTGTGTGGTTGAGGTGCTGGCTGTGTGTCTCTCAGCCTTTTGTGTTGTAACGACCTGGGTAATGGGCTGTGTGATGACCTTCTGAGTTCTATTGTTGTGACGTCCTGGGTGTGGTGCTGTTATCTCCTGGGTCGTTGTCTGTGTTGCAACCTCCTGATGTTTTGTGTTGTGATCTCCTGAGTTCTGTGATGTAGTATCCTGGGTGGAAGGCTGTGATGTGACATTCTGGGCCTTGGTTTGGCTCCGAGTTTAAAAGGGAAAAACAGCCACTATCACACACTTCTCCCAGGAGAACGAAGCTGAAGACACCAGCCTGAAGATGACGGATGAGATTTCGTCGAAACGTTGCCAAGGTATTCTCAATCTTACACGGGACAAGACCCGAATACACCAAGACCTACATACCTTTACCCGTGAAAATCTACGAAAATATACATATATATATATATATATATATATATATATATATATATACACACACACACACACACACACACACATACATAACAATACCAATGGACACTTTCTCTCTTTCTTTAACTCAAAGCTCCAAAAGCAAACAAGGGTTGCGCTGAATTGCAGGTAGTCTTTCACTTATGACTACAAACGAGCCCAAAATTCCCATTGCTAAGTGACACAGTCGTTAAGTCAGTTTTGCCCCATTTTGTGACCTTCCTTGCTAGTATTGTTAAGTGAATCGCTGCAATTGGTACGTTAGCAGTTATCGGTTGTTAAGTGGATCTGGCTTTCCCCATTGACTTTGCTCGTCAGAAGGTTGCAAAAGACTGACCCCCCAGGGATGCTGCAACCATCATAAAGACGAGCCCATTGCCAAGCACCTGAATTTTGATCACATGACCCTGGGGAATGCTGCAATGGTCGTAAGTGTGAAAAATGCTCATAAGTCTCTTTTTTCAGTGATGTTGTAACTTTGAACGGTCACTAAATGAATGGTTGCAAGCCAAGGATTATCCATGGTTTGGAATCAAGCAAGGCTCCTTAGTCAGATCTGGTTTCATATGTTCCTATAAGGATAGGAGGAGTATTGAGCCGCAGTGGGGCAGTGGTTAGAGTGCAGTACTGCAGGTGTGATGACCCGTAGTGTAACACAAATGTAACAAAATCCAAAACGTTAATAAATGTCCTTTAATGCATCCAACTTGGCCCCACTGTTCAATAATTCTCGGTTGGAGATAAAACTGATTCAAAAATAGTCTTCAAAAGAAAGCAATACAGTCTGAACTTAATGAGCAGATAGAGGTGAAATAAAAAATCAAACAAACTGCAATGAAGGAAATTCCACAACGGACCAGGATAAGTAATTACCAACTTCAAGGAGATAACAAGGCACAGTCTGTTGGAAGGATGCCAACCAAGATAACTTCAGCCCAAAATAAAACATGCTTTGCTTCTGGCAATGCTGTGCTTTAACCGTCTCTCTTATATACTATTCTCCCCAGCTGCAACCAATGAGGGGGATCATGGCCACTTCCTCTCCCGTAAGCCAAGTTGTTGCCTTCTCCGTTCCTCCCTGCATCTCCTAGGATGAAGAGGGGATGGGCCTGGTTCTTTCTCTGACTGCCCAGCTGGCCTCTGTCCTTCCGCAGCCTTCTCCACAACCTCCGGAGCTACACTTCCACTCCCTGTCGGCTGTTCCTCCTCTCCCTCAGAGTCCGACTCTACCAAGGGCATGACAGCAGCCAGCTGCCTGCAATTTGGCAGTTCAAATCTCACCAGGCTCAAGGTTGACTCAGCCTTCTGTCCTTCTGAGGTGGGTCAAATGAGGACTCAGATTGTTGGGGGCAATAAGCTGACTCTGTAAACCACTTAGGTCTGTAAAAGCACTGTGAAGCGGTATATAAGTCTAAGTGCTATTGCTAGTCCTCCCTCCCTCCTTCCTTCATTTATTTATTTATTTATTTTATTGGACTTATATGCCGCCCCATCTCCGAAGACTTGGGGCGGCTCACAATTAAAACATACAAATACAATAAATAGATTAAAAAAGAATTAAACCATTGTGAAGTCCAATAAAGCCGAATTAAAGTTAAAACTATCCCATACCCCCCACGAGGTAATCACAGCCCAACTTGGTCAAATAGCCAGGTCTTCAAATCGCGGCGAAAGGTGCGGAGGTCAGGGGCCAGATGGAGGTCCAGAGGCAGTTGGTTCCATAAGTCCGGGGCCACCACAGAATAGGCTCGCTGCTGGGGGACCGCCAGCCGACATTGACTTGCCGACGGGACCCCGAGGAGCCCCTGCCTGTGTGTCCGTACAGGGCGGTTGGTCCTCGATATCGGCAGGAGGCACTCCCTTAAATATTGTGGACCCATGTCGTGGAGGACTTTGAATGTTAAAGCCAAAACCTTGAACCTCACCCAGAGTGCAACCAGCAGCCAATGCAGGCCGTGCAGGAGGGGGGTAATATGGGAGAATCGGGTAACTCCCATCACAACCTGCACGGCCGCATTCTGCACCAGCTGCAACCTCCGGATGGTGTGCAAGGGCAGTCCTAAATAGAGAGCATTGCAGTAGTTGAGTCGTGAGGTAACAAGGGCATGAGTGACTGTACGCAGGGCATCTCGGTCCAGAACGGGCTAAGCTGGCAACCAGCTGGACCTGGGCAAAGGCCCCCCTGGCGACGGCCCCTACCTGCTCCTCCAACTGGAGCCGTACATCCAGGAGGACCCCCAGGTTCCTTGCCCTATCCACAGGGGCAGCACCACTCCCCTATGGTCAATGATGGACAATCTTGACTGGACCGAGATGCCGGTATGTACAGCCACTCAGTCTTGGCCAGGTTGAGCCGAAGCATGTTTCCATCCATCCAGGTCTGTACCGCATCCAGACAGCGAGTCATCACGGAGAGGGCATCACTGATCTGGTTTGGGGTGGAGATGTATAACTGGGTATCGTCAGCGTACTGGTGATACCTCACCCCAAAACCACGAATGATCTCACCCAGCGGTTTCATGTAGATATTAAATAAAAGTGGTTAGAATGCAGTATTGCAGGTATTACAGCCAGGAGTTCGATCCTGACAGGCTCAAGGTTGACTCAGCCTTCTATCCTTCTGAGGTGGGTAAAATGAGGACCCAGATTGTTGGGGAAAATACTCTGACTCTGTAAACCACTTAGAGAAGGCCGTAAAGCATTGTGAAGTGGTATAATAAGTCTAAGTGCTATTGCTATTGACACTCTTGAACTTTGGGTTTGGAGAAGACTCCTGAAAATATCAAAGATAGCCAAGGAAGCAAATGGATCACTGAATGAATCAAACCAGAGTTCTCCCTTGAGGTATAAATCACTAGGATCAAATTACTCTCAATCATATTATGCAAAGACATCATGTGTCTTTGAGAAGGGTCTTAATACTGGGGAAGGTGGACAGAAAGAGGAGGCCAATAAGAGAGAATATTGTAGCTCAGGGTTGAGGACAACAAAGAGGAGAGGACCAGAAGAAGTGAAGTGGGCTCTTTGGGGTCAATATTGACTCCTTTGGAGAATCGTGATCTAGAATATTTATTTATTCATTTGTTTGATTGATTGATCGATTGATTGATTTGTCAATTGGTTACAAGATAATAGGTATAAGTATAAACATGCATAAGAAAACAAGATAGGTACGAATAAATGGGGACAATAGGACAGGGACGGTAGGCACAATTGTACACTTATACACGCCCTTCTTAGGAATGAGGTGAGGTCAATAGTGGATAGTTTGAGGTTAAAGAAGTGGGGGTTAGAGGATGTAACAACAGAGTCAGGTAGTGCATTCCAGGCATTGATCACTCTGTTGCTGAAGTCGTATTTTCTGCAATCAAGTCTGGAGCGGTTTACATTGAGTTTATAGCTGTTGTGTGCTCTTGTATTGTTGCGGTTGAAGCTGAAGTAGTCATTGACTGGTAGGACATTGTAGCAGATAATTTTGTATACTATACTTAAGTCCAACCATAGGTGGTGTAGTTCAAGGTTGTCCAAGTATTGTGACTGAGGCATGAAAATATGGACCTTAAAGAATCAGATGCGGTTCCAAAACCATCTATCCCTGTTCTAAATATAGTCCAAATTTTTGCTGTTCTTGTTAGCTTCATGGAGGAGAAGGAGCAAGTGTGTTTGAAGTGTGATCTCTTAAAGAGGTCACTGGGAAGTCTCAGCCACACACCAGATATTTACTGGTGAAACAATATCAGCTTGTTTCTGCAGATTTTACTAATGTGTGTATTTTGTTCTTCTGTCTAAATGACTTTTCTGCCTTTGCAGTAGAGAAGAACTTCACTAATTTACGCTAATGGCTGACCAGGGCACCACAAAAATCAGTCGACTTTGCAAATTAAGAAACTAGCAAACATTCCTAACCCCAGAGGTGAGGATGTGTTGTGTTGTTGCTTTACATTTATCTTCATGCAAGATATATTCCTCTGCGTGGGTTTTTTTTTTTTTCTTTATTTCTCCTGTCGCGTAGCTTTATTGGAAAAATAATTCTAATGTTATCTTTTTTAAAAATAAAATCATAATTATTGATTTACCCATTTGGGGTGCTATTTTTAAGAACCCACGTTTTGCAGTAAATGGAAGACGAGGAACACTTTCTTCTTTTCAAAATAAGATTTTGATTTCTGGTTTGTTTGTTTTTTAAAGGTTATTAGAAGGCAGCTTTCTTTCTGAAAATATTCTCAATTGAAATTGCTCTCAAATCAAAGCCCAGTTAAAAAATAATTCTGAGAAAGAAGCCGTTGTTATTTTTGTTTTGTCTTTCTTTTGCTTTTGTGTGTTTCTATGTCACGGCTGTTTTTTCTTTGCCATAAATCTGGATTAAAAACAAACACTCTAATCCCTTCCTCCACAAATTCCCTCTTTATGGATTATGTTGCAGGAACATTAGTATTGTTTATAGTAATTATTATATTAATGCCTTCTGCTGTCTCTCCTTGGTTAAAATTTAACCAAATTCCTTTGGAGGAAAAGCACATATTTTTGTTGTTGTTGTTGTTGTTGTTCATTACTTTGTAAATCACTAAGTACATTAAGAACACTACATAAAAATCATGGCAATTACTTATAAGATTCTTTTTCTAATGTTTTTACCCTACGAGCATTAGAGATAATTATCAACTTATTTTCTCTCTCCTCTGTTGCAGTTGACAATTTACCAGTATTACACAAACACACACACACACACAAACACACACACACACATACACACACAGGGAGGGGAGGGGAGAGGGAAGGAGAGGAGAGGAGGAGAGAGGAGATTAGGGAGGGGAAAGGAAGAAGGAGAGGAAAGGAGAGGAGACAGAAAAAATTGCTACTAGGCTTCCTATGTTTACAAAGCTTTTATTTCTCAGTGGCCCTCCAGAAGATCCCTAGGATTATGTGTTACAGGACTCAAGTTAAAAATTAAATAAGTACCTAGATATACAAACAACATCACGCAATAAAATTAGGAGAAAAATCCATTGACTAACATGGAGCCATGTTAATTTGTGGGTGGATCAGATTACCAGAAACTCTTAGCAGCTCAAGACCAACATGGGACATGTGCTGATCAGCAAATGTCAGAGGTCATCCTTTCCATAACTTGAGATCATTTGCCCATAGTCCGTTCAATATCTAACTCTGCCTAGAGATCTCTTACCTCTTACCTACACCCAATGCAGGTGTATATTTTGCATTACTTTTAAACCAACCACCCCATCCCAAAACATTTCAACAAGGCCAGATATGGATTTAGAGGTGAAAAGATATAAACAAGTTAAGCTTGAGAACATTGGGACATTTTCAGGACCCTGGAGAGCTCATGGTAAGAGACTTTTCTCTCTGCCCTGAAGCAATTGAGACCTTACAGTAGTTGGCAAGGCCAAAAGAAACTTTAGCTGCACTCCTCTTGTTGACCCTGGGCTTCAATGAATGGGATCCCACAACATATAAAACTAGGGTAAAACAAAAGTAGGTCATTTGTGGTTTGCAGTACTGTGGGAACACATCGTAGTGTTCATTTGTTTGATCGTTGCACATACAGCAGTGTGAATAGAATAATTGTAATCTGTTAAGTCTAGCTTTAGGGTGGATTGTGGTGTGTGAACCCCACCAAAAAGTCCCTACCTCTTTCCAAAATTCTGACCCATCCTTTAAAACTGAGCAGTTAAGATAACAGGAGGGCTACATATACAGGGAGATAGACCACAAATGAAAAGAGATTTTGCTGAATTGGGGTGATCTTAAATTCATTATGTATTCCTCTCTCAGACCTTTCTAGGCTCCTCCTAAGGGAAGTAAGTGCTTTCCAAAGCTCTTTTTGTATTGATCAATAAGATTGCTGGAGTATTGACTTGGTTTTGCTCCTGATTTTTCTTGAGAAAAACCATATTGTGGGTGAAAGAGGTTTTTGGGGTTTCATTGTCTCTGACTTTTCAAAGTCCAAGAAGCACCTATAAGGTTAGAATTGCCTGATTAAGACAACATGGTCCTAAGCAGAGGTGATATTCAGCAGGTTCTGACCAATTCTGGAGAACCAGTAGCGGAACTTTTGAGTAGTTTGGAGAACCAGCAAATACCACCTGTGACTGGCCCAACCAACCCATCTCTTCTCTGCCTCCCAAGTCCCAGCTGATCGGCTGGGTCTTCTTTTGTTGCCTTGCACAGGAAAACAAAGCTGGAAAGCAGGTTAGTAGGGTGAGGAGGGAATGGGGATTTTGCAGTATCTATCCCCTGCCATGTCCATCAAGCCACACCTACCAAGTAATGTCATGCCCCCCCAAGCCACACCCACAGAACCGGTAGTAAAAAATGTTGAGTCCCACTACTGGTCCTCAGCCATGATTATGAACTTCAGTGGTTGAGCCGACTAAGACAAAATGGTCCTAAGCAGAGGTGATGGCTTTGTACAATAATGCAGGAAACTAATCTGTAATGTTTAATCCAGCCCTGCAGATAAAATCACAAAAGTTGCTAGCAGCATGTAAGTTATATTAACAAATCTAAGAAGCTGGACTCCAGACATTTCTTATTATGAATAGCAGCATACCTTGTTGTTACTCTCTCAGCCATATCCTTGCTGAACATGAGATCCCATTTAGTCATCGTGATCATCTGTGCAAAGAATTGGTCTCTATGGAATTCTCCTGTTCCTCTTTTCTAAAGCAGTTTGTGTTCCGGAAACTTGTAGCAAGCATTCTCATGTTGAATTTTGCACCACATTCTTGCTCCCTTATGACTCAAAGACTAGTGGAATGATAAAAGCATCTGATTAAGCCTAAGAAAACTTGGGTTGCAGTGATGGGATTCAATTTTTTTTTACTACTGTTTCTGTGGGCATGGCTTGGTGGGCGTGGCAGGGGAAGGATACGGTAAAATCTCCAGTCAGAGGTGGGATTTGCCGGTTCTCTGAACTACTCAAAATGTTCGCTACTGGTTCTTCAGAACTGGTCAGAACTTGCTGAATACCACCTCTGGTTTAGAACTTCACTCAACAAGGAAGCTCAGTGGGAGACTTCGGACCAGTTAGAATTTAGGTCTACTTTAAAAAGATGAGCTTCAAAATTCAGGTGCTATGTGATCCCGTTTTGCGACCTTGTGACATGCAAAGTCAATGGGGACGCCATATTCACTTAACCTGGTTACTAACTTAACAGCTGCAGTGATTCACTTAACAAGGGTGGCAAGAAAGGGGGTCAAATTCACTTAATGAATGTTTCACTTAGCAACAGAAATTTTGGGCTCAATTGTGATCATAACCAAGGACTACCTGTAGTTTAGGAAACGCTTCTGGATCTCCCAGAAGCCTGTAGCTGGCTCCAGAAAGTAGCAGGCCCAGAGAGGTATTTAATCCAGTGGTAGGATTCAAATAATTTAACAACCAGTTCTCCGCCCTAATTATTTCTTCCAACAACTAGTCCGCCAAACTGCTCAGAAAGTTAACAACCGGTTCTCCCGAAGTGGTGCAAAGTGGCTGAATCCCATCACTGATTTAATCTGATCTAGCAGTTCCTTGGAGTTAAAAATGATGGTTCAATTTCCATTGCTTCTCTTTTTTATTTTTCTTTACTAAGATGCTAAAGGAACTGTCTTTTCTAATAGGTTTTGCAGGAATCTGTGACTAAGTCAACACAAAACCCTCCACCACAAATTCTTTTCAATGTACTCCTACACATTTGCTTTACCTGCCTTGTTCTTCTTTGGTCTATTTTCCTACCCATGTCCCACCACCACAGTGGAGTTGTGTCATCCCCCAAGCAAACTACTGTGGGTCAATTCACCACTCCTGGCAGTTCAGTCGATTTCCCAAGCGAATGTAATTGCATCCTTATTTATGGGATGTTCTTTCAGAGTTGTTATCAAAGGCTTCAGTGAGCACAAGTTGCAAGGCGAATGTAATTAGAACAACAGCCACCAATTTGCAAGCCACGTTTAAAGAAAGGAGGGAGGAGGGAGGGGGGCTTCCTTGGGGAAATAGGACATACTGTGAATAAAAATGCGGATCATGGATGGGTTTCCATGGGTGTTTTCTTCTTCAGAGTGAGCCACCAGACATGGTAAAACTCTGACCATGAACTAAAGAACCACCAGAATAAAATCTATGTTGCACTGAGTTTTTCACCAAATATATTGACTATTAAGGATGACATCTTGCACATGCTTCTTCAGAAGTCAGGGGGTGCACACTTAAGGAAGCAGACACCAGAGCATGGATGAAGTGCATTGGGTTGAAGGACTTACTGAAAAGATTTGGGAATATGACATAGGGACCTACAGTACGATGCAATCTCCAGTGTGCTTATATATTACTTGATTATTTTGCTTATGGCCACTAAGAATTGTCATCGACTCTTCGTGACTATAAGCAATATAATATATAACACTAGATGGAATTTTTTCATGGTGATCTGATCTGATCCTAATCTGATCTTTGAAATAACAGAAAATATTTGTAGCTTGAGTCTTAGATCTGGGTAATTGTTTACCCTCCAAGCTTGTTTCAATTTAGTTTCTGAACGTTTCATTACCAGACTAGGTAAAACCATCAGCGGGATTTTCTTGTCCTGTTCTGCTTACTTTATCAATGTCTTGTGTGCCAGTGTGTTCAGTTGGTCATTCTAATCTAACCTTATCTGGCTTTTCAGATTTTCAGATTGTCCACTGATGCAATCAATGCATCTGCAACTGAGCCCATCTATCTCCATGCCAGTCATCCTGCCCATCTCGTTCCTGCTAATCTTTCATGGCACCATTAGAGCATTCTCCAGAAGGCTAGGTCTTCACATAATGTGTCCAGAGTAGGATCCTTTCAGCCTGGTCATTTGTTAACGGAGAACTCTAGGTTGAGTTGTTCAATGATCCATCGGTTTGTATTCCTTGGCTGTTCGCGGTTTCTTTTGAACCCCAAAGTTCAGAAGCAACTGTTGGAAGAATTATCCTTCTGGGTTCAGTTCCAAGTGGGGAAGAAAGACACTGGAAACATGGTGACTGCTTGGAAAGATGGCTTAAGGTAGACAGGACCACGTGGCTTAGAGCCCCAAAGTGAAAAGGACGATCACATGCTTCAAGATGATGGGGGAAGGAAAGGAAGGGCCAAGATGCTGAGAGACTCTTAGTTATATACCGTCTGTTGGACCCCACCTTAGTGCTTCCTGTTCCTGTGTAAGAAATGTATCCCATTGGCTGCCAGACTCCCAGGGGTTGGGGTCTTAGCTAACTTTGTAGGCTTTGTCTGGGCCACATGGCTTCACCTGAGTGCTGGCTGATGCAATCTTCCCAGGCCAGGTGGTGAGATGGGTAGAGGGCTTTGTTATGTAGAATACTCTGGCCTAGGCCTTAATGGCCGGACCATTAACAAAGGTGGTGGGGTGAGCTTCTGCCTCTCTGAGTTTCTACTTCCCTTTTAGGGGAAATATTCTGCCTTTTTTAATATTTCCTAGTACAGGGGTCTCCAACCCTGGCAACTTTAAGCCTGGCGGACTTCAACTCCCAGAATTCCTCAGCAACTCCCCAGCAAAGCTGGCTGAGGAATTCTGGGAGTTGAAGTCCGCAAAAGTTGCCAAGAGACCCAGTATATTTCATTTTTCTAGGAGAGGGGTGGGTGCTAACTTCCTACACATCAATGTTATTTCTGTCCAGTTTCTCCAAAGTCCACCTGTTGCTTCCACAGAGTGCTACAAGGAACACCACTGTTTCAGTGGTGGGATTCAAAAAATTTCTCGACCGGTTCTGTGGGTGTGGCTTGGTGGGCATTGCAGGAGAAGGATACTGTAAAATCTCCATTCCCTCCCCACTCCTGGGGAAGGTTACAAATCCCATTCCCTCCCCACCCCACTAACCTGCTTTCCAGCTCCATTCTCCTGTGCAGGGCAACCAAAGAAGACCCTGCCAATCAGCTGGGACTCAATGGGAGGCAGAGAATAGACGGGCTTGGCGGGGCCGGTCAGAGGTGGGATTTGCTGGTTCTCCGAACTACTCAAAATTTCCGCTACCGGTTCTCCAGAACTGGTCAGAACCTGCTGAATATCACCTCTGCACTGTTTGCATGTGAAGCATAGCTACATCACAGTACTTTTCCAAGTGTATATATATTATGCCCGAAAGTTTAAAAAAAACCCTCTTCCAACAAATTCTTGAAAATCCTCATTATTCTGAAATGCTTCTACGATTCTCCTTGCTGTTCATTTAACACCCCCCTCCCTCAACCTGCCACCCTCCAGATGTCTGCATTGAGACAATACATCTCAGAATTTCTTGCCAGCAGTCAACTGTCTTAGGCTAACGTCACCACCGGATCAAAAGCTTCTTTAAAGAAAGAGTACTTTTAAAGAGTACTTAAGGCTGGAGTAGCGAGAAAGAAATCTTCTTGCAGCCTTTCCATAGGACTATTTCCCACCCCCACTCCTTTCAAAGGAGCTCAAAGAAGTCCCCTTTTATCTCCGGCAAGCCAATTTTTGCAGCTTTTGCAGAGAGCTTCATCAAAGACGCCCTTTCATTCTAGATAAACAACTACGGGGAAGCTGAGACCCCAAATGCTTTGTCCTTCTGAATCAGAAAGTTACGGGGTGAGGGGGGAAAAGGAGGTAGCCCCAGATAAAATGAGAGAGGTGTCCTGAAGATTAAAAGAGAGAGAGAGAGGGAGGGAGGAGGGAGGGAGGGAGAGAGAGAGGGAGCAATACGTGGGTGGAAAGAAATGGTTCATTTTCTTCTGTTGATATCTGGAGCCCTCTGGCTGTTTATTAAAATAATATAATTATATGTCTATCTGCAGAGTTTAAGGTTGAAATGAGGGGCCCTTGGCGCTCTCTGGGCCTCCTTGTTTTCTTGCAGATGTTTCATTACCCTGTTGGAAGTTAAAAACCCACCCCTCCACTAGGAAAATGAAATACTTTAGGTTATATTTTTTAAAGGCAGAATATTTCTCCTAAAAGAGAAGTAGAAACTCAGAAGCAGAAACTCACCTTAGAAGCAGAAGCTCACCCCACCACCTTTGTTAATGGGTGGGCCATTAAGGCCTGGGCCAGAGTATTCTACATAACAAAGCCCTCTACCCATCTCGCCGCCTGGCCTGGGAAGATTGCATCAGCCAGCACTCAGGTGAAGCCATGTGGTCCAGACAAAGTCTACAAAGTTAGCTAAGACACACACACACACCCTGCTCCTGGGAGTCTGACAGCCCAATGGGATATATTTCTTACACAGGAACAGGAAACACTAAGGTGGGGCCCAACAGAGGGTATAAAACTCAGGCACTCTCAGCATCTTGCCCTTCTTCTTTTCCCTCACCCAACATCTTGAAGCATGTGAACGTCCTTTTCACTTTGGAGTTCCAAGCCATGTGGTCCTGTCCACCATTAAACCATCTTTCCAAACAGCCTCCATGTTTCCAGTGTCTTTTTCCCCACTTGGAACTGAACCCAGAAGGATATTTCTTCCAAACAACCCAAACTAGGTAACATCATCAGTGCTGGAAGGGAGGAGGAGGAAGAGGAGGAGGACTATGTGGACCTTTGTGCTCACTGAGCTTGGTTGTTTTCTTACAGACATTTCATTACTAACTAGGTAACATCATCAGTGCTAGGATGGTTTTTGCATAGAGGACTACTAGACTGTAGGGCATTTGGTGCTTTCTGAGCTCGGTTTTTTTTCTTGCAAATGTTCCATTACCCAAACTTGGTAACTAGTGCTAGTTCCTAGCACTAGCACAGTTTCACTAGCACTGATGATGTTACCTAGCTGGGTAGTGAAACATCTGCAAGAAAACAGCCAAGCTCAGAGGGCACCGAGGACCCCTGATTTCAACCCAGAGCTACAAATATTCTTCTTTAAAGGTGGAAATTGAAATCTTGCAATCACTGAGCTACAAGCTACCAGAGCATTCAACCAGCTTATCAGAGTTATGAAAGAAGCCATGTTTGGCACTGTTCAGCACATTTCTGGAGAAGAGCAATCATGATGTGGGAAAGGAGCAATTTGGTTAGCCTAATTTCTCAGCCTCCCTAAATATGAATTATGGGCCTGGTTTAATCAAAAACAGCTATCAGGCCTGTGTAATCATTCCTGGAAGCTTGCAAGCTGAGCGGTTTTCAAAAAGGGAAATGTGAACAAGCTGATTTGCATCGTTGGATCACACAGATCCATCATTGGCTTGGCCGGGCTTGGTTTGCCCTACTGTAGCTTATAAACCATGGTTTAGGATTTAGTGTCATGGATGAAGACCGTGGCATTCAGGTCTTTATTTTTAAAGATGGAAAATGCAAGAGAATATTTGTGGCTCATGGCTGAACTGTGGAGTCCTTGGTGCTCCTTGACCTTGGATGTTTTCTTGCAGACATTTCATTACCAAACTAGATAACATCATCAGTGCTAATACTGATGATGTTACCTAGTTTGATAATGAAACGTCTCTAAGAAAGTCACCAAGCTCAGAGACCACTAAGACACCATCACATATGTGGCACTACAAGGGTAATATTAGGTGGATATCGAAAAGATGGAAAGAAATCTGAATCCAAATTGAAAGCAAGAAAATAAGAGGTGTGGTTAGTCATAGTAATGGGGAGTTTCATAAAGGGGAAACTTAATGTATTACTGCATTTATCTGAGCTCTTTTTCTCAAATGGATGCTTTCCATACAGGTCTGAATTCAGATCCCAGAATGTGAACGTAGAGACAGAACCTCTCAATGCAGAGACAATTAGGTCAGAATGGAATTCCAACACCTAAAAAGAGTCAGGTTGGTGTAATGATGAATATGCTGGACTAGGAGCCAAGAAACTTGGGTTCTAGTCTACCTTCAGCCCATGGATGGTTCCTGGGGAACTTCAGTTAGTCTCTCCATCAGCCAAACCCACCTCACAAAGTAAGTGTCAGGGTTCCGACCGATGCCCAATGCCCTAATTAAATCATGAGCCTCAGGCCAAGCTTCAAAAGAGATCCAGTTATTTATTAGAAGCTTCATGTTGGCACAGACCAAGTGAAGCCAACTCTGACCTCACTTAATTCGTGCCTTGGCTCTGACCCTGTTTCCCCTCCTCCCCCAAGGTGTGTTATCAGTCACATTCCCCAACGAAGCAATTTTGCTGGTTGTAGAAGTCACTCCCTCCGACCACTGTGGATCTCCGTGGAGATGACCTTGACGTTGTCGGCTGGAATGTGCTTTGTTTTGACTGAAATGCACGTTCAATGCAGCTACAAGGCTCAATTCCCCCATTCCCCTGTCTATGGCAACTTGAGAGCATGTGAGGAATGTGATGTTGACAGTAGCGGTGTTTTGGTGGAGGAAAAACAGGAGGTGGGGGCATTGTCTGGTAGGATAGAAAGTCAACAAATAAATAAATAGCAGCTATGAGAGAGAGGGGGGAAGAAGAAGAAGAAGAAGAAGAAGAAGAAGAAGAAGAAGAAGAAGAAGAAGAAGAAGAAGAAGAAGAAGAAGAAGAAGAAGAAGAAGAAGAAGAAGAAGAAACAAAGAACTCATTCATCTTCTCTACATAGAGATCAATTGCCTTTGACCTTTTCTTAATCAATCCATTAATTAATTACTGGGGCTTCTGTGCCCTTCAGGTCTAATGAACAGAGGGCAGCTATCTTCCCCAATCGTTTCTATCCAAGCTGAGCATGAGAGAAAAGCTTGTGTCTTTTTTTCCCCTTTCTCTTCATCTGTTTTCCCTACGCATCATGTTTTTTAGATTATAAAGCTAAGGTCAAGAAGTGTCTTATACAGATATTTATAAGCTGCCCTGGGAGACCTTTTGAGGGAGAGGGGAGAGGAATGTTGAAAAATGAATAAATGCATTTATGTAGACAGGAGGAAAGACTCAGCATCCCACTAAGATCTAATCCAATAAGCCAGTCATTCGTTGTGGCCAGTAAACTGGTGACTGCAACAAAGGTTTATTCTAACAATCTTAATAAAGGAAAAAGTGGTTTTCCTACACATCCCCGAAAAAGGTTTTTTTTTTTAAATCAACATGAGAGCCATAAGGTGTGATTAAAACCTTCTCCCTCCTTTTTGTACATGCATTGCAAGACATCTTTAGAGCAGCATAGTGGCCTAGTGGTGAAAACACTCATCTCCCACTCAAAAGGTTGAGAATTCAATCCTAGATAGTAGCAGGTGTTTCTCTCCCAGGACGCAAAGAAGAAAAAAAATCTGCTGTGAACTCCGCATAGGTGTCCGGAAGGGAATCCAGCCAGTAAATGCTCAGCAGCATCCAGTCTCCCCGATGCTGCCCTGAATAGGGTCATACAAAGAGTTATTGCAGGACACATGTAGGACTTTGCTTATGCAGTTGTAGTTACCACATTGACCTTTGTTTTAATCTCTGTCCACAGGTAACTGTTGTATTCTGGACATTATCCCATTACACTGGATCATCAGCAAGGCTTCCAGTTGCCAAGCCCAGAAGTTAAAGATGATTGTAAATTCTGTACATCATCTAGGCTAAGAACATTTGATCTTGGTTCCAATGAACGCTGGGGCCAAAACTTGCCTAACAATTTCTTATCTTCTAGAAGATTCAATCACTCATCAGGGGGCTTACTAATCTACTCTCGGTGTTGTAGAACTTATTTTGATTGATAGATTGTATGCCATCAAATCAATGTCATCTCTTAACCATCACATCCTTCATGTCTTCCAACGGTGTCCTCATCACCACTGTAATTAAACTCATCCATCTTGTGGTTGGTCCTCCCCTCTTTCTCTTTTCTTCCACCTTCCCACCATTGCAAACTTCTCCAGAGAGCTAGTTTTTGGCATAAGGTGACAAACCATATCAATTTTACCCTTGGTCATCCATTCTCCAGGAAGAAGTCTTGATTGAGCGATATGGCAACTCCTTGATTTGTTTTCTTGACTAACTGTGGTATTCTTAGGAATCTTTTCCAAAGGTGAAGTTTAAAAGGATCAAAGTTCTTCTTATTTTTATGGAAGATGTAACATAATCCTTATTTCACGGCATACAAAACATCCTGCAATGATAGAGTGGGTATGACATAATATTTTTTTTAAAGAAAAAAAATACAAAAGAAAGAAAACCAGAATAGTTTCCACACGTAGCTTCCTTCTGGTTTTTCTTATCTGAAAGGTACAGCTGTGATGGAGAGAGTAAAGGAAGCAGAATGGCAGCTAACCCCCAAAAAAGTATGTGTGATTTGTGTTACACATCAAATGCCAGGCCCGCTCCTGAAGATTAAAACATAACTAGGCATATGCCTACCTTCGAAAAGAATCATACAAGATGTTCAAGTTTATCTGAAAGATAGATCCATCTCTGGAGAATAAGGCAAGAACACACAGACTCACACCTGAGCACCAACCTCCCAACCATCACTTCAAAACTGACAGCTTTTTATATACAAGGGATTGCCTCGTAGAAATTAAAATGTCAATCTGTTAACACATAAAAAGGGGGCAGGGCTTCAAATGTGTGGTTTCAACCACTACTTTGATCATTTCAACGCTCCCTGTGGATATCAAGACAATTCCTCGTAAGAATCCCACTTCTGAAACCAGTTTTCGAAAGCCTGAAAATCTACCCGTTCAGTCCCAGAGGCCAAGCACCGTTCTTACTTTATTCTGCTTTTTCCCAGATTTCTGTCTCTTAACATATTGATTTAAAACATTGGCATCTGCTTTGTACGTATGAAAAAAATCCCACAGCAACAATGGAAAAGCCATGTTAGGAAATCAAAATTACCCACTGAAACCAGGAGGGAGTTATAGTTTGAAAGGGCAACATAAAGATTTGGTGTGTGTTTTTTTAAGATGGTGGTGGTGTCATCACATCCTTGTCAACTCTTTGAGACTGCATAATTTTGTTTCTAAGGCTGTAAATTAGGAGTGTGGGCATTTCACAGGATAGCTGTGTTCGTAGGGAAAGAAACTTCTTTCCTTTCTACTACAGGTAGTTGAGGGACTTAAGGCCCCAATAGAGCCCAACATTTCTGTTGCTAAGCAAGACAGTTTCTTGACACATGATCTGTGGCCCTTCTCAGCACGGGTCCTTCTCTCTTTCTGAAAAGAACAGAACCACAATGCTTGCAGGAACCTGGCATTTATCAACAGATTTCCCCTTCCGAGCCCGAAGCCTTCGCTCTGTCTCAGAGGAGAAACATCACGAATCTGACAATGCCACCCAGGGGTGAGCTTCATAAATTTCAGCAACGAGTTCTCTGCCCGATCGCTGGCTGGCCGTGGCCATGGTGGGTGTGGCCTAGTCAGCCTCCTGCACCATGGTTGGGGGGCCATTTTTGCTCTCCCTGGGCTCCGGAGGCTCTTTGGAAGGCAGAAAGGGGTCCATTTCCAGCCTTCCCGAACTTCCAGAAGGCCCGTTTTTCACCCTCCCCAAGCCTCCATTTGCATTTACCTGCATCCAAAATGAGCCACCTGGGATCTCCTGGGTAGGACAGGGTGGGCTGGGCCAGCCAGGAGTGGGATTTGGGGGTTCCCCAAACTGCACAGAATCTTAGCTAGGGGCTCTCCTGAACTCCTGTGAACCCCTCCAGCAGCCCACCCCTGATCCCACCCCACTCCCTGGCATTGTGGCACTGTAACTATGTAGTTACAGCCCACTGTAACTACATAGCCAAAAAGGCATTAAGAGTTGTTAATCCTATGTCGCTTTTTCTCTGGTAATATCACACTACTAACTAGAGCATACAAAACATTTGCTAGACCAATACTCGAATACAGCTCATCAGTCTGGAACCCGCAATACGTATCTGATATTAACACAGTTGAGAAAGTCCAGAAATATTTCACAAGAAGAGTTCTACACTCCTCTACTCGTTGCAGAATACCTTATGCCACCAGACTTGAAATTCTAGACCTAGAAAACCTAGAACTACACCACCTTTGGTCCGATCTAAGTATAAGTACATAAAATTATATATTGCAATGTCCTACCTGTCAATGAATACTTCAGCTTCAACCATAACAATACAAGAGCACACAATAGATACAAACTCAAGGTTAACCGCACCAAACTTGATTGCAGGAAATACAACTTCAGCAACAGAGTGGTCAATGTCTAGAATACGCTACCCGACTCTGTGGTTTCTTCCCCAAACCCCAAAAACTTTAACCTTAGACTGTGTACTATTGACCTCACCCCTTTCCTAAGAGGTCTGTAGGGGGCGTGCATAAGCGCGCCAACATGCCTACCGTCCCTGTCCTATTGATTCTTTTTATTTTTCTTATATATATCCATTTTATGTATTCATAACTATGTTATACTTATCCCTGTTCTCTTATAATCGCTTGACTTATTTATTTATTTTTAAATAAAATAAAATAAAATAAAATTGCCATGAACCTGAGAAGCAATCTCAGATTAGCCGGACCCAATATTTCAAGCGCAAATGGCTTAAATCAGAGGCTAATTCCCAGGCGTTCTAATTATATCCATAATTAGTTTAAAATACCAGTTCCATGTCAGCCATCCATCTTGTTTCATTTAGTTGCGAAAGTAAAGGCTGCTTTTGACAAGTTATCATGCTCTTGGATATTTACAGAATGGCAGGGTAACATTAGATGTCTTTGTGTTACTACCCTATAATCTGTGTTCTGCTTTGTTAAGGGTAAAATCTATAGAAATTTCTGAATGGAAAGAGAGGCTAAAAAAAGAACCAAGTACATGTAAATGAGCAAAACTATCAGGAATGGTAACACTGTAGAGGCAATATTGAAAAGAACCACAAACATGTTAAGTTTTTTTTTAAAAAAAATCAGAATAGATACAACCTGACTTAAGGGGGACTGCTTTTTTTTTTTGGCTTGGTTTTTGATAGTTCTGAGAAAATCCAAATGAAGAAGGCTCCAATAAAAGGGAATATTTGTAGCTCAGGGTTGAAATTTATTATTTATTTATTTATTATTTATTATTTGAACTTGTATGCTGCCCCATCTCCGAAGACTCAGGGCGGCTCACAGCTAAAAAACAGAGACAATAAATACTTAAAAAACGATTAAACTAAATTACAAGCCCAAATCCTAAAAACAAATTTGCAATAATTAACATTAAAAACTATCCCCCCCCCAAGGAGGGGTCACAGCCCGGGTTGGTCAAATAACCAGGTCTTCAACTCATGGCGGAAGGTGCGGAGGTCAAGGGCCAGGCGGAGCCCCAAGGGCAGTTGATTCCAAAGGTCAGGGGTCGCGACAGAATAGGCTCGCTGCCGGGGGACCGCCAGCCAGCACTGGCCCGCCGACGGGACCCCGAGGAGTCCTTGCCTATGTGCTCGCACAGGGCAGCCGGCACTCGATATCAGAAGAAGACGCTCCCTTAAATATTGAGGACCCATGTCGTGCAGGATTTATATGTTAAAACTAAAACCTTGAATCTCACCCGGAGTGCAACCGGCAACCAATGCAAGCAGCGCAGGAGGGGGGTAACATGGGAGAGTCGGAAACTCCCATCACCACCCGCGCCACATTCTGCACCAGCTGCAATCTCCGGATGGTATGCAAGGGCAGTCCTAGATAGAGAGCGTTGCAGTAGTTGAGTCTGGAGGTAACAAGAGCATGAGTGACTGTGCGCAGGTCTTCTCGGTCCAGAAAAGGGCGTAGTTGACGAACAAGGCAGAGCTGGGCAAAGGCCCCACTGGCAACAGCCCCCACCTGCTCCTCCAACCGGAGCCGTACATCCAGGAGGACCCCCAACGCCAAAACTAACCGCACACCCCGGGAGCCTTCTCAGCCACCAGCCACCATCTTGGGCATGCGCAGACCAAATGAGGGGTCCTTGGTACTCTCTGAGCTTGCTGGTTTTCTTGCAGATGTTTCATTACCCTAATCAGGTAACATCATTAGTGCTAGTCTAAGCTGGAAGAAGGTGTGACAGTGTTTAGTTTGCTTCCATAGTATTTGCCAATCTCATGTGATTGGTTTCACCTTAACATCTCTTCGCTCACAAAACCCTCCACGCCTTTGATCATTTCTCCCACTGAACTCCAGAACCCAAGAACCAAGTAGAACATTTTATCCAGTAGCGGGATTCAAAAATTTTTACCACTGGTTCTGTGGCTTGGTGGGCGTGGCAGGGGAAGGATACTGCAAAATCCCATTCCCTCCCCACCCCACTAACCTGCTTTCCAGCTCTGTTCTCCTGTGCAGGGCAACCAAAGAAGACCCAGCCAATCAGCTGGGACTAAATGGGAGGCAGAGAATAGATGGGGGTGGGCCAGTCAGAGGTGGCATTTGCTGGTTCTCCAAACTACTCAAAATTTCTACTACCAGTTCTCCAGAACTGGTCAGAACCTGCTGAATACCACCTCTGATTTTACCACCATGAGAAGAATGAGAAGTCTCTTTAACCTGCACTACCCTCAACCTGATGTCCTCCAGATAATTTGGATTTCAGCTCCCCCAGGTTTCCTACCTGGCAAGAATTCTGGGATCTCTCACTGCTTACTCATGGTTCATGGAATCAATGGAAAGCAACTTGGGGCCAACTGCAGACCAGCTGTGGTTTTGTTCTGCTCTCCGAATTTAAGTGGAGGACTAATTATAATTGACCTTTTTTTTCCCTTTGGGCTCCTCTTGAAGGCTGTTTGAGGTTGAAGACAGGACAGAGCAGTGAGATCTTCTTCCTTACTAAGAGGATCTTCAAAGTAAGAGCCTTGGTGGTGCAGGCTGTTAAATGCCTAGCACTTAAGTTCCAGCTGCCTGCAATTACTGCAGGCTCGAATCCCACCAGGCTCAAGGTTGACTCAGCCTTCCATCCTCTCGGGGTAGGTAAATTGAGGACCCAAGATTGTTGGGGGCAATAAGCTGACTTTGTAAAAATGCCACTTAGTAATAAGCAGGCATATACAATGGAATGAAGGCTACTGCTGAGCGCATTGGGTTGTACCCCAAAAATTGTAAGCCGCCCTGAGTCTTCGGAGAAGGGTGGCATATAAATGTAATTTTTTTTAAAAAGTGCATCTAAGTTGAGTCCCAAAGGTGCTTTTTTTCATCTGGACTACTGCTTGTGGATCTCCTCACAGCCACAGTCAGCCATCAGGAGCAATAAACTGGCAGAACCAGAAGCAGAACAATTAAGAATGAAGGTATCTGCAGCCCTCACCAGTGCCCAAACATCCCCCTTTCTAATCTGAACTAGACACTAGAAAGTCCAGTTGCCTCTTGAAAAAAGCACTTTGGGGACAACCATGACCTGGATGACTGAAAATCTCCATAGACATCTCACTTGGGTCTTCATCTACGTGGACCATGTCTACACTGGCCACATTGGACTCCTAAGCACATCCAAGAAAGTTTGGGGCAATAATATTTGAGAACACTTAAAGCCATACTTTTAACAGATGAGGAATATGAAGAGGGGGTTAGTTCGTGTTGTTCAGTCCCTAAGTCATGTCCAACTCTTCACAAGCCTGTAGACCACAGCAAGCCAGCCGCCCTCCGTTGTCTCCCAGTGTTTGCCCAAATTCACGTTCATTGCATCAATGACACTACCTAACCATTAATCCTCTGCAATCCCCTTCTCCTTTTGCCTTCCAACTTTCCCAACATTATGGTCTTTTCCAGTGAGTCCTCTCTTCTCCTCTGATGGCCAAAGTATTTGAATTTCAGCTTCAGTATCTCTCCTTCGAAAGAACAGTCAGGGTTAATTTCCTTTTAGGATGGTTAATGTTAGATAGATCTATTAACAATGTGTAGCCTCTGTTTCAACAGCCATACCTTCCTACATGGAAAGAATCAGGCTGGAGGATTGATGTGGGGAGGATAGCCCCCCCACATCTGACCCACAGAACATAAGTGTCAATTTTGTCCACTGGAGTCAGAATTCAAGAAGCAACTGGTGATCCTTCCACCCACCTTCTTATTCCATGCAACTAAAAGGGCCAAATATCTCCATGCAAATGATAAGCCGGATTTAAATGCACCATTATTTAATGGTATCAAAATACAAGTGTGCAAAATTGACATGAAAATATTTACCAAAGCTAGCAAGCTATCTAATTCAATAGAGCCGTAACTTGGCATTTTGCCTTTCAATAGCCTGCCCTTATTCCTAGACAGATTAAAAAAGGCTGTATCTTGAAAGAGGCGAGTGTATTAGCATTTAATCCTTAATTACACGGATAGTTGCTGTGTTGAGAAAGGGCATCTGAACAATCTGCTAAGGAGTTTTGCTATTTGCATGCTGCCAGTTGTTGTTGTTTTCTCACTTGGATAAGATTTTTTATTTAATGTTTAAATTAAATTTTGTATTCTTTGCCTGAAATCATCTAGGTGTGCATTGTGGAACTCACATATAGGTGGCTATATAAATTTGTTTAATAGATCAAATTAATCAATGAGAATATTTTTTGGGGAACGTAGAGGCCATCCATGCTCCCTGGACATTCCTACCTTCCCTGTCTAACCAACCCAATCATTATTGCATTTACACTTTACCCCGGGAGCTTAACTTCATTTTTCAACTCAGGCTGGGAATCTTCTACAGCCCCTTCAGGCTAAAAGTTCCTTCCGAGTCTGCCTTCAACTAAGACAGGCTCGCCAACCGCTGCAAGATCACCAAAGTTTAAGTCTTCAAACAATCGTTGAGTTCACAACCAACCCAACAAGGATGCAAGTCCCGGGCAACAGCGCACGAATCCCAACCATCAAATTAAGCCCGTTTCTGTCTAAAAGGACACGGCATAGGCGTTAGTGGAATCCCTTCTAGCCTCGCCGTGATTCTCTTCCCCGACGAAGAGCTCTGAAGGACCCGAAAGCTTGCAAAGTTTTTTCCCCTCTGCGCCAAATTCTCCCGCCGCCTCCAGCCCTGGTCGGCTGATCTCGCGCTGCTTCCCAAAGTCTTTTCTTTCCGGGGCTTTAAAGCTTCCCTCCCCCTCAGGCCCCCGAGCCCGGCAAGGCCTTCCCAGCGGACTCACATGATGCCCCCGCAGCCCCCGAGCCCGGTCGCCTGCCTGCCTGCCTGCCTGCCTGCCCAATGCGCCACGGTTCCAGCCTTGTAAGATGCATCCAGCTCACCATCAGGCCAAAAGCCGCCGGGCGCCCTGCGTGGTCGCCCTGGGTCTGGGGCTGCTTTGGGGGACGGGAGTCTTTGCAGGGGGGCTTCCTTTGTCCGGGCCGAGCGCTCAGCACCTCCACGAGGATGCAGGTAAGGCCGGGCGGGTTCCTCTTCCCCTTTTGCAGCTGCCCGCTCCGTGTCCTGCGCGCACTGCCCTGGCAAACGGCGTCCTTTGGAAGTTGGGAGTAGGTCGGTTCCCCTCTTGTGGGCTCGTCTACTTGTGAGTAAGTTGTACTCGGTGCAGCGAGGTTGCTCTCCCGATAGGTCCTTGCCAGGCACAGGAGTGGAATTAGGAGGGTGGAGGTGATAACAATGCATGTATTCTGGTTTCAATTCATGGGATCCCCTCAACCAGGCGCATTGATAAGGATAAAAGAGGGCCTCAGGATTTGGTTGACAAAATCAGAAATGAGGAGGTGATCAGCCGCCTGGGAAAGCCAAGGGAAATCATCAAAACCATTTAAAAAAGTGAAAGTTAGAATATTTTGGGACACGTGATGTGACACCCAGAAAAATACAGCATATTTCAGTTAATCCTCCAGGGAAAGATTGAAGGCAAATGAAGGCAGAAGAAGAACATCATGGCTTCAAAATTTAAGGGACCAGTTTGGACAAAACTCAACAGCACTGTTTCGTGCGGCTGTTGATCAAAATAGGATCGCCAACGTGCAATGACAGATATGGCAGAAGAAGAAGAAGGTCTCAGGATTGTGACTTTCAGAGTTTGCATTCCATTCTTTGCAGGGTGTGTGTAGTCATTGCCAATTTGGAAATCCTACTGAAATAGAAGGGCTTGGTTTCTGCAGAAGAGAATCTACCTGGAAAAGTTGAGTGTTAAAAAGGGCTTTTATGTGTCTCCATACTTTCTGCTAATAGGTGAGGAATGATTAGAAAAAGGACCACACCTGGTCCTTTTTCTGATGGTAGAGGTTCCAGCATCCTTTTTTGTCACCAGCAGGAAACATTTTGGGCATTGTCTCAAGGATGCTTTTTAAAAGGCAACTGGACTTTCTAGGTGTTGTTTTCCCTTGAAAATGTTTCGCTTCTCATCCAAGAAGCTTCTTCAGTTCTGAGTGAATTCTTCAGAACTCAAGAAGCTTCTTGAAACATCTTCAAGGAAAAACAAAGCAAGTCCAGTTGCCTTTTAGAAAAGCACCTTTGGGACAATCATGACCTGGAGGATCAAGAATCTCCATAGACATTTTGGAGAATTAGATGACAGTACTTCAGTAAGGATAAATACATTTGGGAAGAGCCATACGCTTTATTATTATTGTTTAAGCGAAGTCTTATTTAAGCTACTGCTCCCAGAAAAGAAAGGGACCATCCTTGTCATTTCTGCCTTGCCCTCCAGTTCTTCAAAGTAAATCTACTAAGGCAGCCAAGATGTGCTTTTTATGAAATTAGATTTCCTAACTTGCTTTACAGAAAACAAAAGCCGATGTGTTCTCTCCCCATCGTCGGAATTCCCCGACGGGTTTTTCACACCGCAAGAACGAGTGGAAGGCGGCATTGTGATCTATTTCGTCATCATTTTTTACATGTTCCTAGCAGTGGCCATTGTCTGTGATGACTACTTCCTCCCAGCGTTGGAGATGATCAGTCATAGTAAGTCCGCCGTGGGCTATCTTATCCCCTTCCCAAAAACCGAATTGCCGTTCCGAGACAATTCTGTACCAACTGCAGTTTAGAAAAAAGTTATGTGGTGTTTTGTGGCTTGCTGTAGGAAAAACTATCCGAAAGCCAGGAGCAAAGAATTCAAGGATTATTTCTTGGGCTTGATCAGTACTGAACAAATGGCCTCCTTTGTAGAATCAGAGCGCTGGGAGCGTATTCATCTTGTCGGCAGATAAAAAGGATTTGGGAAAGCAGCTATGAGAAGTGTTCTGGACAAAGCCAAATTTCCAAGAATATTAGCAGCAGCCACATAATGGGCCGAGCCATGACTAACTCTTTTTGTCAGGATTCTGGCAGTTACCTCAATTAAATCATGAGTCTTGAGCCAAACTTCCAAAACCTTTCTATCCTGTCTCTATCTATCATCTGTTTGGCTATCATCTAGCTATCAAATGATATAAAGTATAATTATCATTTATGGCTATTTTTAGTCCTATTATTTATTTATTTATTTATTTATTTGAACTTGTATGCCGCCCCATCTCCGAAGACTCGGCTCACAACTAAAAACACAGAACAATAAATATTTAAAAAAACATTAAACCAAACAAGCCCAAATGTAAAACACGACAATAAAAATACATTAAAAAACCCATCCCTCCCCCCAGGGAGGGGTCACAGCCTGGGTTGGTCAAATAACCAGGTCTTTAATTCGCGGCGGAAGGTGCGGAGATCAGGGGCCAGACAGAGCTCCAGAGGCAGTTGATTCTAGAAGTCGGGGGCCGTGACAGAGAAGGCTCGTCGTCGGGGAAGCACCAGCCGGCATTGACCCGCCGATTGAACCCCGAGGAGTCCTTGCCTATGAACCCGCACAGGGCGGCCGGCACTAGCTATCGGAAGAAGACGCTCCCTCAGATATTGGGGACCCATGTCGTGTAGGACTTTGAATGTCAAAACTAAAACCTTGAATCTCACCCGGAGCGCAATCGGCAGCCAATGCAGGCCACGCAGGAGGGGGGTGACATGGGAGAACCGGGTAACTCCCATCACCACCCGCGCGGCCGCATTTTGCACCAGTTGAAATCTCCGGATGGTATGCAAGGGCAGTCCTAGATAGAGAGCGTTGCAGTAGTATTATATCAATACCTTGTAAGTTACTTGGAGCCATTGAACGTTGAGGGGATATAAGCAGAAGTAAGAAAAATAAATAGAGAAAGGAGAATGTTGTTCCTTGATTTTTACAATCCCTGATGATTGCATGCCTCTTTTCTCTTGTCCCCACTGATCCTTCCTGTAGCTCTTGGCCTCTCTCAAGACGTGGCAGGAGCAACCTTCATGGCAGCTGGCAGTTCTGCTCCTGAATTAGTCACCACCTTTCTTGGTAAGCCACCCTTTAACCAGCATACAGTTGAGTCTTTGCAACAGCAAAAGTCAGTCCTATCAACCAATGCTTCATTTTTAGGTGTTTTTGTCACAAAGGGCGATATTGGGGTCAGCACCATTCTTGGCTCCGCCATCTACAATCTTCTCGGCATCTGTGCAGCCTGTGGACTCTTAGCTGGAATGGTACGTTCTCTTTTTTTATGATTCCGCCTTCCACTTAACTGCAAAGGAGATTAAATTTGGGGCCAACTGACAGTACCTCCCAGGTAGGATGTTATCAATTGGGGATAACTGAAAAAGTTTAGCGTAATCAGTTACTGAGATCTTGGTACTTTTAGAAAGTCGATAGTGAGGAACATACATCCTACAAGTTGTATCCAATAATTTCCATATTGCAGATGGAAATATCTTAGGTTAAGTAGAATGAAGTTGCTTACTGGGCTTATTGACGTTTTTAAGGCATTCTTGGATGAAATTTGGAACACGTCAACCAAGCCATGGCTGATGGTAGTCATGAAGATCAGTGGCTATTCATGGTGATGGGACTGCCTCTGAAGGCCATCTGCTGAGAGATGGTGGGCTTCCATGTGTACTTGGTCCCTGGGAGAATGCACAATTGGACTAGATGGGTCAAGGTCCAATCCAACAGGGCACTTATGTTCTCAAAAGACCCATTTGTTACAGAGACTTGAAAAAGCTCATGCACTCCAAATGTATTGTCTGAATTGTATTCTCTAGGTTTCACACCTGTCTTGCTGGCCACTGTTCAGAGATTGCTTGGCTTACATTATTAGTGCTGGGGCAGTTCTTGCCATGATTGTGGACAACCAAGTTTATTGGTAAGTATTCCCTGAAAGTACCACTCCCTCTTATTTTATTCAAGTGAAACAGCACAGAAAGAACTGGCTGCTCATATATGCACTGCAGATCTTTTAGACGTCACATTTTTATCTTTACTTTTTGCTTTTCCACACTTAACTTTAAGGTGCATGGTTGGCTGGTTTAATGAGTAGATTGATTGTTTGTTTACACTTAAAGGCACACTTTAAATATTTGGGAAAGAGGCGGTTCTGGATTGCTACATTGACTTGAGAAAGCATATACATTTAATAATTAATTGATTACTGCAAGGAAATGCTTTTCAAGCATTATTTAGCCTCCTATGTTTATTAGAGACAAACTGCTGGAATCCGGCATGTGGAGTGAATATGGAGTGATCATATGGACAGCCAGCTCCCAAGCAGGCAGTCTTCTACTATCAGCAAGTCACAATGCTATGCAGAGGTTGCCAGCTCCTCATTCAGACAGATATTTTAGCAAGAGAAGATATGCAGCCTTTGATTTTTCAGGCCACGCCTCTGCAGTTGAGGACCTGAAACATCATGAATGGTTTTTATGTGAGACAAATTCATTGCTATAAAGAATTATTCTCCAACCACAGTTGCAATCTGTGTTATCTCTTGCATTTGGGCCACGCTGGTGGATCTTGGAGATATAGTGAAAATGCAGAGCAAATGTTCTAGTGAAATCGGCCCATTTTTGATGCAGAATCTGGTAGAGCTTGATACACTTTTGACTTCTTCTGGTCACCCGTATCTCAAGCACAAAGTCTGCAGTTGGAGCTTCTAGGCAGACCTAGAAAATACCGTTCGATATAAAAGCATGTGTATTGCCATGAAAAAGTCCCAAATTGAAGACATACAATCTGCGGGAACAGATGGAAAATAATCCATGTACCGAACTCAAGAACAAGTGCAATGGGAAATGCAAGATACGTTGACTTGCTTCACGCTAAGTCTTATCACGGTTGTTGACTGGACAAGCTGCAACTGGCTAGGTTTGCCTGCCAAAGTGGGTGGTTTCACACCACCTGATAAGCGTATTGATGCAAAGTTTTTACTTTGTCTTAGGTATGAATGTGCTTCACTCCTGTTAATATATGGACTCTATATTTTGGTACTCTGCTTTGACATTAAAATCAACCAATATTTCATGAGCAAGTTTAGTCCTTGCTGCACCTGTTTCTTGGTGACCACAGAAGAGCGAAGACCAGCCACTGTCGGGATGGAGAGACGAGACTCAACCTCTCATTCGGCGACAATCGAGACCAGACAATGACATTTTTCACGAGTCTGATTACACTCAACTTTCAGCAAGCTTACATGGGCTCGATACCATTTCTGAAGGTATTTTCTTTATCCATAGCCTCTTTAAAAACTGTTGCAAGGACTGCTAAGATGTATTTTGGAATCCTAACCCCCAAATTATGAGGCATGTAGTATTTTTTTTATTCCTCATATTTTTCAAATGCTGCAAGTAAAGTTGATACTAAGGTAACTAAACATCTAATGTCAAGACTGTCATTAATTTGCAAAAAGGTTGTGTTTAAGTATACAACTCCCCACTCCAACACATTGGCTCCTGAGATATCTGTGGGGCAAGCCAAGGACAAATACCTAATTTTTGCTTTTTGTTATTTAATTTCTAAGATACAACCTTCCAATTTTCAGATTTTTACATCTAGAAAAAAAAAATTAATGGAATAATGAAGCCCTATATATTTATAAGGAGTTTTGTAAAGAACTAAAATAGCTACATTATCAGGAAAACCAAATATATATTTTTAAACATCAGGATCTCATTCTTTAAATGATTCTTTTCATCAGATCCCCCAAGCGTGTTCACCATGCCTGAAGCAGATATGAAGAGAATTCTGTGGGTGCTTGCCCTTCCCATCATCACTGTACTATATTTGACGATTCCAGATTGCAGAAAACCCTTTTGGAAAAAGTGGTTCATGCTTTCCTTCTTCATGTCGGCAGTGTGGATTTCTGCTTTTACATACATTCTCGTATGGATGGTGACCATAGTGGGTAGGTTTACAGTGGGCTAGTTTTATTAGCCTGCCTGCTCCAACCAACACGTTAATGGCATCTCAAAATACAAAACTTGATTTCAGGTGATGCGTCTGCAGAGATCACTTGTTAAGACTGCATATTAGAGTGGAAGAATGCCCAATATTCACATGATACTGAAGGCTGTGTACGTATCTAGAGCAGCCAAGGGTATGTCTCTTTTTAAAAAATCACTTGAGGGTTGTGTCAAGCCAGTCTACATGTCCCAAAATATATGACCATTTTAAATGTGTAGCTCCTGGCTTAGGTAACCTACAACCTCCAGACTCTGAAAGGTTTTACCTGAGCATCTAATGCAAAACACTGCAGGGATAGACATCTGCTTAAGGTAAAACCATTCTTAATACAAGGATGATGTAAAAGGAAACGAAACCTAGAACCCTCAGACTGATTTAAGAGTATGCCCTATAAAAGAGCTAATCTGGACAGGAAATGTTTTAAGCTAGTAAAGAAGAAACTGACTTGCCAAGTATCAGACCATGGCATATTTTGATGGTGCGTTCCTGAATAAGCCACAATGGCTGGGTTACTGAAATAAAAAAAAATTAAGGCTTAGAACAGTGCATGAATTGTGTTCTTCCAGCCCAGTGTTTATCAAACTGACACTGTGACACTCTTTTCCACAATCCCCCATTTAATGTTTCCCCCTGTATGTTCAAGAGAAGGAACTAGAGTCCTTCCCCATATCAGATGCACTGCATATCACACTGGGTTGCAGTCCTGGGCCCAAAGACCCAACACTTGCCTGCAATTACAGTATCTAGAAGAAATCTATCCAAGAATGTCAAAACCACATTTAGATTGTTTCTCATCCATCACTATGTGAGTGAAATAAATTTGAAAAAAGTGTTGTGCAATGAATCTAGATTTTTGCCTTTTTAAAATTGAGCTGTTATTGGCTCTTATTTAAAGCTTAGGAAACACAAGTGAAAACTTGTGCCTCACATGAAAATGTATTTTATAGCGGAAAAGACTGCATTTCACCACTATTCTACAAACCAAATGTCTCCCTTGCGTTTCATCTGAATTTAGTTCCTAGAGCAAGGATTATTAGCAGGCTCCAGACCCCTCCTCCTATGAAAATGCATTTTTTTCCAAGAGTAGATTATTGAGAGGTTAGTGCCTCATATGACTTCAAACAGCTCATGTGATAAAGATGCCAAAGTAACTGAAGGGATTAGGCTGGTTGCAGCTATTCCAAAGGGCTGTGTTGTCCAGAATAGCAGGCTTCTCTGGCATTTGAAGGAAAGGTTATATAGCTTTTCACAGTATTCAGTATTGGCCAAGTTTTTCAAAGCTAAATAGCTTCCTCTGTTCAACTTGTGCAGCTGAGGGGTTATCTGCTTTCAGAATAGAATTATAGCTTAGTTCATTAGCTACCAGGTTGCTGTATTCTAGTCAGGTCATTTCGATTTTAAAATGCAATTCTCTAAAATATATGGGATGATTGCTTCCCAATTCATTCTCAAGGAAATGAGATATTTGCTTTTGGATTTTTCTGATTACAGGGGAAACCCTGCATATTCCTGAAACGATAATGGGCCTTACGCTACTAGCAGCTGGAACCAGCATTCCAGACACAATTGCCAGTGTTATCGTGGCTAAAAGAGGTAAGCCCTTCGCATCTGTTAAGCTGTCATGGCCAAGTTAGTAACCATGTGTGGGACACCTTTTCCAGTTTTTGACATCTTTGACACCTAAATTCACTGAATTAATAAGCTTGACTGCATTCAGAAGTGCAAGCGGTTCTTCCAATTCTTTTACCTAATAATTACTGGGATGAGACCATTGCCTTTTGTCCTACTTGGGAAGCGAGTGGTTCCTATTAAAAGACAAAATACTAATTTCATTCTATTTTGAATGAGTCTAGCGGTGTCACTCTTAACATTGATCTGAAGGTATATGCAAACTTGTTAAGGCCACAGATGACAGTCCTGTGGACAAGACACAGCAAGTGTCTTTTAAACGTAAAACTGGGTTGCTATCATCATTTTCTGTGAGCTGGGTGGTCGTCTAGATTTGATTAATAACAAATAAAATACTACAGCAAATTTAAGACTGACATACTTCATATGTTCTATCTTGCAGGGAAAGGAGATATGGCCATGTCGAACATTGTAGGATCCAATGTGTTTGATTTGTTATGCTTGGGATTACCTTGGTTTATAAAAACTGCCTTTGTTGACCCATCAGGCCCTGTGCTTGTGAACAGCAGCGGATTGACCTATACGGCCATTTCTCTCATTTGTTCCATTGTTTTTATTTTTCTGGCCGTTCATCTGAATGGTTGGAAATTAGACAAAAAGCTGGGAGCCATTTCCCTTCTGATGTACGTAGCCTTTGCCACGTTATCAATTCTGTATGAACTTGGAATCATAGGGAACAATCCAATAAAGAATTGTGGCAACTAATTTGTTTGGCCTTTGGTTTTGTATCCATTTGCTATCATGTGGAGTAAGGAATGGAAAGGGTTAATCTCTTCATTTCGCCAAGAAATAAAAACTCCCAACATCTCCATGAGCTGTAAAAGGTATTTAGAGAAAAATCCACATCATGACATTTAAAAAAAAATCACGGTTAATGATGAATGCGATCAAGAATTAATAAGAGCGGCAACAACTAAAGCTTGTAAAACAAATGGATGGGAAGAGAAATGAAAAACCCGCAGGCTTTACAATCGCAAGACAGGCAAAGCTGACAAAAAAACAAATTCCACTATACAGACTTTTATTAAACAGAGAAAATGGCTTGTTTTATTAAAAACAGTAGAACCATTCATTTAAACTGAATGACTAGAAACACTTAGCATGATTTTTAAAGAGGCATGAAACAGCCACAACTTCTGAATATAAGAGAAGGTGGGGCGGTTTAGGCCACTGAACAAGTCAGGAAAGTTTTCTCTTAAAAATCAAAATGTAGTAAGAATTAACAAGTTCACACAGTATATTAAACACTATACTGTTAAAGGCTGAGGGGGTGGGGATGAGGGGCTGTTTTAAAAGTATTTGTTTCTTCAACTCAAATAAAGCAGACAGTGCTACTAAAAATGACTTACTGGGAAAGGAAAGGAAGGAAGGAGCTACAGGAAACTTGTCTAAAGGAATGTTCCCCAACATGTACTTTATAAATTACGCAATGCGATCCAAACGTACGTCAATTTCTCTGCCACTGATTTTTATGCCGTTCATTATTCTACAGGCTTTTTCTGCCGATTCTGGCGAGTCAAATCGGACTGTTCCACAGCCTTTTGATTTTCCATTCTCCATTTTTATTTCTGCAAACATTACATGACCTGAAAAGTTAAAGCTCAGTTTAGCCAACCGTGTGCAGCTGGAAGTAGAAATCCTATAATTACCATCAAAGGGGTTTTTTTTTAATCAAGTTTACCCACTCTGGGAAAGCTAGAGTTATCGAAGCAAAGGATTAAACCACACAGACAAGATTAAATTATCTAGCAGTTTCTGTTATGCCATAGTATGCAGTCACACTGAAGGATGTGCCAATGCTTAGGGCATCACCTCAATTCTTGCTCCATGCCACCTCCTTTAGCCCTCCCTTCCCTTCTGATTCACTCCATGTTTCCTGCTCATCTTCCCTGCTTTCATCACTTCAAAGCAAATATTCTTGTTTCTACCGTTAGCTTGTTATGTAATGGATAACAGATCTTGGGTGTACGACTGGACTTTTTAAGTAAAATAGAACTGAAATAATCTAATGGCTCTTTAATGTTTCGGTCACTGGAGTATATCCAAATAATGACACCTATGGCTTTGCTGAACTAAATGTTAGAGTAACGTTAAATACTTTTGGATATTGTGAGCCAGAACTTAGGTATTGCTTATAAATAAAATAAGAACAATGTTGAAGAGGCCCTCTTGGGGCACTTTTAGCTGATCTAGTTAAGCCCCCATTCACATTAAGAAAGAAAGAGACAGAAAAAAACAGAAAGCATAATGTCTAAAACTATATATAAATATCATCTTATGAAGAACACATGTGAAAAATCTTTAACCACAGAATGCGAAGAACATAGTGCTTTCCCGCTTTTTAAGGTTTTAGAATGGACAACAGATAAGAACATATTTTTCTAGTAAAATGCTATTCAATGTAAGATAAACATATTTAAGGCTATTCACTTATATATATCAAAACAAGTTTTAGCTAAGATTACAACACATTGAAGAAAGCAGACTTAGCTTTAATAAGTAAAGAAATAAATTGCATGTTAAAATCATTTTTCTCTTTATGCAAGTTTTCAAACGATACAAAAACCCTTAACCTTTTCAGAAAAAAATTAAGACATACCCTACTCCCTTTAAAACTCAAACAGTCTTTTGTTCTGAACCTGACTTAATTGTGAAACTAAATAAATTTTAACTTATCTATTGAACAAAATATAAAAAGATTATGCCCCCCCCAAAGAATTTACCACCAGATATCTGTATTTCATAAGAATATCAAAAGTTAAATTGTTGCAATATTCAGATATATCTAAAAAGGGTCTCACTTATCAAATATCAGTTTTTTTCATGGCATCCAAGCACTAAGGTAAAGTTTTAACCCTAACTAATTTATAAATAAGCCATAACAACATAATTTGCATATTACACTATAGAAAAAAACAAAACCATGCTATAGATTAGCATTATCCATGAAACATAGTTACAGTATTTGAAGTACTATAGATGTACAATAGATATAGAATATAAATATCTATGGGGATTCTCAGTCATCGAGGTCATGGTTGTCCCAAAGAGGCTTTTTCAAGAGGCAACTGGACTTTCTGGTTTTCATTGAATACGTTTCACTTCTCATCCAAGAATTTCTTCAACTCTGACCGGATGGTGGGGAATGGAATCCCGAAAGCCCAGTTGCCTCTCGAAAAAGAATACTGCAATGTAACTAAACCCAGTCAAAGTCTGACTCATAGTTTGAAAACCTGAGTTTGGGCAATCACATCTGGATCAAGGAACTATAATTTAGGGTACTATACTACCCTCTGAAATCCCAATGGTAAGTCCAGAGCCTGATCTCTGCAAAATACATCTATCACATAATTCATGGCCAAAGAGGAAGCTTGTGTTGCCCAGTCTGTTCCTCAAGGGAAATAATACCAGAAAGGAACTCAAAGCTTCTCAGAAGGGACAGCTCTTCTCAAGCACACGCTTCAAGGGAACATGACATCCCAAGATGCCTGCCCATGTGCCCTCATCTTCTGCAGCATGCTGCAGGTCAAGGCGGATGTCAAGAGGCTCCACGGAAGAGAAGAGAGGAATGGGTCAGAAAGCCACCAACAGACACTTTTTGTGTCTTGTTAATTCTGAGAGGCAGCCTTATTTGTGCCTAATACTTACCACACTGGCTGAATTTTTCCTTAAGCTTCTGCCAGGTCAAGTCAAAAGGAAGCTGAAATGAAGATAAGCATAGAGTAGTAACCTTCAGGAGAAAAAGCGGGAGAATTATGCTGCTCATCGGTTTTTAATTCAGAGGCTTACATTTCTGACAAATATTTGGTTGCCTTTGGTGCCTACACGGTCTCTCACACCACTTCCCATGGGGCCAGGCACAAATCCTCGATCCATATCGATGTTTCTCTCCAGCGCAGTTCCCATGGTGGGTCCCATCCGATCAAAACTGGTGCTCATCCGATCCATGCCCATGCCCATGCCCATGCCACCGGTCATGCTGTTCATGCCGCTGATTCCACTACCTGCAAAGGCAGAGAAGAACAAGAGAGAGGAAAAGTGAGTCTTTTAGAATCCCTGGGGAGGAGTGGGGTGTGGGAAATCAAGTGGAATTGGGGTTTCTTTTTTGCAAAGCAGAGGCATTTCAGCAGAAGGAGCTACGCAGTTGTCAATTGCACTGACTAATGAATAGTACTTCTATGGGTTTTTCTATTATTATTATTATTACTCAATTACGTCTGATTCTCAGAGACTTCCTGAACAAGTCCATGCAGTTTTCTGGACCAGGTTTTTCAGAAGTGGTTGCCATTACCTCCTTCCTAAGGGCGGAGAGAAACTGACTGGCTCAAGATCACCCAGCTGGCTTTGTATCCATGACGGGACTAGAATTCACAGACCCCTGGCTTCTAGCCTGCTGGCCTTAACCGTTACACCAAACTGGTTCTCTAGAGATGTCAGGCTGCACATAGAGATGCCAACTTTATCAATTCCCTTCCGCCTTCCATTCAATCTTTCTAGTTAACTCTCAGTCATTTATGGCTGCAACAGTGGGTGGCCCAGGGAAATGGAAGTTGCCAAACCCTGCAAAGGTTGAAACTCAACCCCATCTATTTTGAGGCTGATTCTACTGGTCCATGATTAAGGCTAATTTCAGTTGCCGATGTCCTGTAGCGAGTGAAAGCCACGGCTTTATAATAAAACTCATTAAATCATGCAGCAATCTAGTGATTCCAAAAAGAGGCTCCATTGGATATTATTAGTTTGGTTACAGCAGCCTTCCAGATATTATAGTTATTCTGCCATTGGGGTCAGGCATCATGGCTTCACACGCCATGCTAAACATGCCTGCTATGATTTAGACCTCTCAGCCTGTGTGCCTGCTAATTGCTCAGTGCAGGAAAGGACTGTATCTTAGTGAAACTGCACACCCTTCAGATACAATCTCTAAGGTCCAGACGTAAAGGTCACAGGTTCAATCTCTACCATCTGCTTGGTTATAAAGCCAGCTTTGTTTGCTCTTATTATGAAAAAGCATTGGTTTTCCAAAAATAAACATAATGGTTCTCAAGAGGATGGAACTGTCAATACATAAAGCCCTCCAAGGAATGAGAACTTCCAGCAGGGGTGAAGGCATACAATCACACTTGCAACACAAAGCATTGATGCACACCCATTTCATTTATCAAACAGCCATGCATGACAACTCAGTGAATCTTCCTTTTACACATTTAAACCTCCCGTGTAATTTATATGCACCTGAAGGATCATACAGCTTGAATTGTCCCTACAATTTTCCTCAAATCCATTATTTCTATAGTTGCACTAGAAATACATGTCGCCTAAGCAGAAAAACCGGTTCACAAAAAGCTTGGTTTCTGAAATGCTCTAACATAGGGCTAACAGCTAAACATAGAGCCAGACACAAGATATATACAGATCTTAATAAACTTGAGTTAAAAACTAAGCCCCATGATCTAGGAAATCCTATTTTTGTGGTGGGGGAGCAACAGCTGATTTTTTTCCCCCTAGATCAACCTTAAATGTTAAGAAGCCTTTCTACAACTGGATTTATTCTTTGTTCAACCTACTCATTCCAGATCCTACTGGGCCCATATTAGAAGCTCCCATGCCTCCTGCAAAACCACCAACCATTGCACCACCTAAACGAGGATAGAAAAAAATGAAGTTACATAAATCCATTTCACTTTAAGCTGGGGAATTCTTCCAAACTTCTGTGGGGTTTTATAATAATCCACATACTTCTTTTGAGCATACTATTCAAATAGATCTACATTTTTTAAAAGTTAGGAAAATACCACAAGAGAAGATTCATTACAATTATTCTGACATATACATTAGTCTGTAAGGCTGTTAAGCAGCAGAAGCACCTCCTAAGATTTAAAAAAAATTCAAGCTTCTGACAGGCTTGATGGTTTCAAAAAAAATAGTACAAATGAGATCCTGCTTAGTGTCCCTCTCTGGAGTGAAGGAACAATCTTTGCTTTTCTTTTTTAAGAGAACCATAGTGAGAAGAGAGATAAAAGAAAGATTTTGAGTATGAAGTGGCATCACGCTCATTTGTGAAAATGACTTGCTTGCTCCATGCTGGTTATTACATTCTTGGGGTGAGGGGTGGGGATTGGTTGCCCAGAGTCATACCCATTCTCCCAAAGGTGTCTCCAAAACCACGGCTCAAGGCCATATCACTTCGACCGAAGTCTCTGTCAAGAGTTCCTCCCATGCCACCACGGAACATTTCTGCAAGGAAAAGACAGCATTCAGCGCTTCTTTTTGATTCCTGAGCGATGCACAAATCACAATTCAGGCACTCCGGTAGTACAAAATCGCTCCTCACAGGTGGTAACTTGAGAGAATGAAAAACTACTGTATTTTTTCGGACTATAAAATGCACTTCTCCCCCCCCCCCAAAAAAACGTGGATGGAAATGTCTGTGCGTCTTATAGAGCAAATACGGGCCTGTTTTTGGCCTCCCAAACCCTCTGCGTGTCTCGTTTTTGGCCTTCCCGATGCCAGGGAGGGCAAAAACTGCAGAGTGCTTCTGGACACCACCACGAAGGGCAAAAACGGGACACGTGGAGGAAAAATACTAATTTTTTTCTCCTTTTCCTCCTCTAAACCTAGGTGCGTCTTGTGTGTCTTATAGTCCAAAAAATACGGTAATTACCTAACTGTTACATGGCTAAGGAATTCTGCTGCTGTGTACATATATTTATTTTGGATGTTTTGTTTTAAAAATTGGTTTTTATTGCTTTAATTGTTCTTATACTTGTGAAATTGTAAGCCACCCAGTCACTGAGATGGCCAGCTATAGAACCTGGATGGATGGATGGATGGATGGATGGATGGATGGATGGATGGATCAATCAGTGTGAATGAGAAGCCTCTCAAACATCAGACATCAATGTAAGAGAAATTTACTTTTCACAGAACTTTTTAATTTATTATTTATTTTATTTATTTATAAGATTTATATGCCACCCTATCTCCCGAAGGACTCAGGGCGGCTTACAATACTAAAAAATAAACAATATAAATATTAAAGTTAATTAAGTTGCCAATTTCATAGATCGAATTAAAGTATATAGACAACCACTAAAGATCCTCCCCTTTTCCATCAGTCCAGATAGGCTAGTTGGAACAGCCAAGTTTTTCAGTCGTGGTGGAAGGATCGGAGGTCAGGGGCCATCCGGAGCTCTAGGGGAAGCTTGTTCCAAAGGCTGGGTGCCCGCACACAAAAGGCCCTACCCCTGGGCGCCGCCAGCCGGCATTGACTGGCTGACGGCACCCTGAGAAGGCCCAGCCAGTGGGAGCGCACGGGTCATCGGGAAGTTATCGGCAGCAGGGTTTCCTGCAAGTCCAATGCCATGAAGGGCTTTATAGGTTAACACCAGTTAATTAAGTAGAAGGCAGTCTACTTCTATACTGTTTATTATAACTTTACGCCAGGGCTATCAAACTCCCAGCCCGCAAGCCAGATACGTCACATGCTGGCCATGCCCACACCCAGCTCAGCAAAGGGGTAAGTCCCAATATGTCATGCGATGCCAACGTGACGTGAGTTTGACACCCCTGTCTTAAGCCATAATAGACCATTTTTTAAAGTTTTCTTTGAAGAATAGTCTAGCCTGATTACCACATGTAAAATAAAGCTGAACTTACCTCCCATCCCAGCAGCCATGCCCGTTCCTAGACCACCGCTCATTCCGCTTCCGATGTTCCCCCTGAAGTCATCTACATTTCCCATACCTAGAAAAAGATTTTAGTTTTTAACCCTATTGCCCGACAGCTTGACGTTTTGTATTGTAATGAATAAACGTTTGCCTACCTCCCAGTCGGTTGACTCCACCAAATCCTCCCATATTTGCCATTCCTTTCATGCCACCAAAACCACCAACACCTGAACCGTAAGTGAAGAGTTTTTTTATGAATGCCGTAACATTTGCACAGAAATAAAGGAGCAAGTGAACATACCTACCTCCGCTCATTCTACTCATTCCTCCAAAGCCTGGTCCATCCACTCCCATTCCTTAAAATATATCAAAGGAATCAATGCAGTATTACAGCTCTTCTTTTTATTTAGCGTAGGTCTATAGGCATTTATAATACAGCAAATGGACTGATATATTTCCTTCCTTTCTTCTCTCCCTCCTTATTAATCAGCCATAAAGTAACTGTTAAAACTAGACTTATACTGAATTTTAAAAGCTGGATGTCCAAACGAAGAACAGAATTGGGAAGGTTGTAACCATTTTAGGGGGAAAGAGTACCATAAAAAGTGCCAGCTTCTACTTTTTTTCCCCTTTATCTTCATCTAAGTTAAAGATACCTAAAACACCAGTCTACATTTAGCACCTTCTATGGAAGTCCAGATATTTTTTCCCCCTTGTCTCAAAAACAGAAAGTCTGCTAACCTCCTGGAGTCACGTTCCCCATTCCACTCCCCATGCTCAGTTGGGTGGCGCTGATTGGCTGTCCCCCAGGACCGAGTCCCATTCCGATCCCTCCAAGGCCACCTTCAAAAGGGAAAAATAAAAATAAAATCTCTCCGTAAGATTTTAAGGGTTATAGTTTCTCCGGAATGGTATTGTAGCCACATAAGACAGAGCTACTTTCTGAACAGTGAATTGGTATCCAAAGCCAGATTCATAAGCAGCAAAAAAAAGGACCATAACTCACGGGGTAACTGAGGAGTCTTGCTATCTGCTGCACGGAAATCATCATGAGGAATTGATTTGTCATCCTAAAAACAAGCCAAGGCTTTTGAGTGATGTTTCCACAGCTGGGAGCACACACACACACACACACACACGTGGAAAAAATAGAAAGGCACCACTCACCATTTTCACATGCATGGGTCTGTCAAAGAGGAACTGCCCATTGAACATCGCTGAGCACACAGTCAAGGATCCTTGTTTTTAAAAATGAGATATTCAACCAAAAACCATATTTCTCTCACATTTCCATTGTGGTACGTATACATGAGCTCTCACTGATCACTAGTATGTTAATTAGTATCAAATGGCAGATAGGAGTGGGCAGAGCAAGGGAAAAACTGAATTTGATTTCATTAACATTTATAAATAATTAAATACAGCTAATAAGATTCCGCCATCACACATTTAATTATTTGCTGCTTTTTTTCATATTTAAAATTATGCTTCAGTAGTTCTCGGGGGAGGGGGGCAAAGTTAAGGCTTCAGATTGTCCACCTCTGATCTAATTTAACAATTCAATCTGCACTGCTGCATATGCAAATTTCAGGCAGGTAGAAAGCACTGAACTGCATGTCAACACTGCGAATTCTGATTGATGGCGCAAGAGCAGATTAATTCCCTTTTAAAATGGTGCCCATTTGCTGATGCGTTGGTAAATGCATATGGGTATGCAATGCCTTTTTCAAACACTAATTCAAATCAGGCAGCGAACCACTTGTGCAGTATCTTCAACTGCAGGAAAGCAATGAATTTCAACACCGGTGTTTGGATAACATCTCTTGCTTACAAAAGCTATTTTTGGGGAGGTGTGTGTGTGTGAAGGAAAACTGGGAATTCTGAACTTTATTATCAGCTTCCCTACATTTCATAATGCAACGCTGAATATCAGCACTTTCACCTAACAGAAAATAGTTATCTGAAAACTAATTATCAGAACAAAGCAATTTGTACGCCAACTAAGTCTTCTTTAACCATAATTTAAGAGCTCTATTAGCAGAACACTTTTCTTACGCACAGCAGTGACACACAACATCACAAATGCTATTTATTTTCCATATCATCTACCTACTTTTGCCAATTATTGTTAGTTTTTCAAAAAAGAATGGCAAAAATAATTAATTTTACCAATTTTACAGTTGGATTAGCAAAGTAGTTGGAATTAGTACTCTGGCTTCTTTGTTTTCCTCAGATGATTAAGTTTTTCTCAAGCCAAACCAACTCTCAATCTACCTGCTTGCCATTCCTCAGAAAACGTTCACGCATTAATTCAGGGTGCATACCAATTCTGATTAAATCAGAAATCTAATTATCTGCTCAGATCCAAACCAAAATCTCTTTCTAAAGGAGTGATCCATTCCAACAGTGCAGGAGTATGGAATTTCAAGATGGTATTGAACCCTGACTTCAGGCAGGGTAGCCAACAATGAGGGATGCTGGTGGATCACAGGTTCCCATCTATACAATTCCAGAAGAGAAATAGGAGTTTCTAAGCCACCACAAACTACTATAATCCCCTTCATAGCTGCCAATCTACCCCTACACCTATACTGCCATAACCTCTAAAATACAGGACCAGTACTGTAACTTCAATTACTGTTCAAAAGCATGCTCTCTGTCAAAAAGATAAAATTGCTGGCAGAGTTTGCACGCAACCAAGCCCTCTGAAGTCAAATATGGTAGGAACAATGTTTTTAACTTGCTTACACAGACTAAACTTGACAACATCGCTCTTTGATCAGGTTCACTTGTGAGGATACATATTGCCTGAACAGCTTCAATGGGCTGCTCGAAAGTCACAGTTCCCATCCCCCGACTTTTGCCGTCTTTGTCTTCTTTGATATCCGCACGTTTCACCGTTCCAGCAATGCTGAACACTTCCTTTAATTTCTTCCAGCCAACCTTAAAGTCAAGCTTAAAAAGACAAAAGCTTCCATGTGATAGACGAACAAAATTTTGCCTCTCTTAAAGGAGGAGGGCCTTTCATTCTGTTCACGCTCTCCATGTAGCTGCACCTGTTCCTTCGTTTTTCAACATGCTGATAGAAGAAAAGAACCAACGCCCTCACCTCCTCATGAAAAGTTATTAAAAAGGCAAATAACAAAAAGTATTAGAACATGATTATTCATTTCCCATTGATTACAATGGCCACCCAAGCAGTTGGTGAATTTTGAAAGCGGATTATAAGAACACTGAGCTAAAAGATTCTTTTTAAAAAGACAATCACTAAATCTCAGAACTTGGGAGAATATATCAAGACAGGCAAAGACAACATCAAGCCATATCTATCAATGCTTAACACCCCATTAAAATCAGAATGCCTCCTCTCGCTTAATGATAATGTACTATAACAACTGCCCAGGAATCTCCACGGCTTTTCTATTACTTACGTTGGCCACAAAAATGGTGGAGCCAAGCCTGCCAGCTTGTAGGTTGCTGATAATCTCAGGAGGAATGTTTGGGTTATTAAGTATAGAAGGTGGCAAATTCATTAAGCCAGGTGCTATATCTGGACCGTGCCCGCCTGTAAATGGCCCACTCCCACGCTGCAGTGCCCTGCGGGCATGCTCACCATCCAGATCCTACAAAATAGATAACGAAGGAAGTATGCATCAATTGATCCCAAGTCAGTAGTAGTAAATATTAAGACAATTTTAAATTCCAAGGAATCTCCACAAAGCAGGTAGCTTTCTTAGTAGACGCAGTGGAAGGAACAAATATTTCATGTTGATACTGACCTAACTCCCTCACTTCTATAAGTAGTCTTGAGAGAAATATCAATCCTTGTCACTTCCTATTGTGTTACTTAGCCCAAAGATCACCCAAAGTAGGTAAGTCAAATGTTAATTCCAAACATCAAATTCAATGATTTTAGAATTATCTGTTAATATCATCTGCGGAAGACATATTTCATGAAGGCAGGATTCATAGAACGGAGATACTGATACCACATTGATTTCTACCCTGGTTCACAATTAGGCAGTCAGAAGATACACAGATTCAAGTCATATAGTGTTTAAAAATCATCATTCAACCAACTCTAGATTTGAAGCTTGTAAGTAAGTAGATAGATATATTTCAAGTCTTACAGGAAATCCGTGGTGCTTGACAAAGCACTTACTTGCAAGTTTCATTATTCAGGGGCCTGAGATTTTTCTTATGAAATCTTAACAAGGCTGGTACCTACTGCATTACCATTTTACATAGAGTGGAAAAGAGTGATTTGTAGCAATTCTAAAAAAGAATTTGCACTTTTTGACATCTATTGTTTGTTTGAAGAAGTTTACTATTCTGCAAAATATCCCTAACTCTTTTCCAGCTCTTTTATTTTTAAAAAAGCCACAATGTGACTTAGTATCCTGCAGTAAAAAATACAAACATACCTCTTTTATGTTAAGTGGTCTTCCATTAAGATCATATTTATTCATTGTCTCCAGTGCTTTCTTTACAAATTCTTCATCTTTAAATTCAACCACGCTGGGTTAGAAAGAATGAAATGCTTATTTATTTGTTTACTTTTCTAAATATTATAAATATTAAGGGAAAAAAACATAAAATACACTTACCCACAACCCTATATCCATGAGAAGGTTTGTCAATGCAAGAAAGAACAAAAATAAATGAAAAATAAATCAATAAATGTCATTGTTATACTAAGATTTTAGACAAAATGAAGAATAGTCTGAATAAAGAACAGAAATTTTGGAGTGGGAAGGCCAGTTTTAACTATAATTTATCCTACCACCATTTACTCAAAACATTTTAGTTAATTTGAAAGGCAAAGAAGGTGGGCATTCAATTTGTTTTATTGCAGGTTTTTTCTACTAGAATTCTCTTAAGCCAAATCATATACAGAATGTGGAAATGGCACACACAGACAGCTTTATCCACGAAAAACCTGAATATATCCATTACTATCCCTGGACTGTTATCTTGAGGAATAATATCCACATTTTCTGTAACATGATGGCAATTATTAACAATTGTTGGTGTTGTTGCCTTCTTTAAAAAGAAACATTTTGATTTTTAAAAAGTTACTCTTTAACCAGCTTTGGTTTGGTTTATTTATTTAATAAAAATTCCCAAGGGTCAAATGAAAATTGCAGTTAAATAAAAATCTTAAGGGGGAAATAATCAAACACCAAACAGGTTTTTCTGATTACATTTGAGTCAAACCTGCATTTCTTGTGTTCTCAGAGTAGGCTCAGACTTACTAGTTTGAACGTTTGACCCTTTTAAGAAGAAAGACACAAAGCAGCTTTAAACATTCTTTGCACAAAATGGTCTCCCTTGTTGCAGGTATCTCCTACCTAACAGCCAACTTCTTCCATTCCTTTTTTTAAAAAACCTAGACAAGTTTTTTTAAAAAACCTAGACAAGTTCAATAATCCAAAATAGTCCTGCACTCTTTAGGCTCATCAAAGTTTATACTCAGCCTCTAGTTAGAATGCTACACTTAATTTATCATTTCAGTTATTTTTTTCCAGTCCTCAACTTAAACACACTGAACACAACAGAAATCCTAAAGTGAGCTGCTGTTTTAAATTAATTAGGTAAATGCCATTTATTTAAAACACATATTAAAAGGGCTTGTCCCTTGCATCCAACTACACAAATTTAAATAAAAGTTGACAAACTGTATCGGATACAGAAACCTCTGTCTGTAATATCAATATTTTAAAAATGAAACTTACTTTCCAGTTACTGGTACAAGTATTATACAAAAGTAAAACTGCTGAGGAACTTTAAACCTCTAGCAGATGTTTGCCCACGGCACTTACCCTTGATTTTCCTTCTGCATCCTTAAACAGCTCCACGTATGTAACCTCACCAACTACATAAGACATACAAAGGGAAAATACCAAGAGACAATGCATTTAAACACCAGTGTCTTGCTTTGCTGTGTCCCTGTGCACAACTCTACAGAGAAACACCTATTATTCACCAACAATCAAAACCAGACCAACATACCTCCTGTCAAGGGCTATATAATTTAGCTAATTTTCAGGAATATGCAACAGCCACATTCTCAAAAGCTAGAAAAAACAACTATGTTTAACCTAATTCATACTATAGATCATATTTTGGCCAGTATGATATGGTTGGTGAACAAGTTCAGATATACAGATAGTCCCTCCACCTATCGATTAGAACATCAACAATAAACACTTTTCAGTGACATTTGTCATCCTGCTAACAACAGCTGTTTTAAGGTGACTTTCTCCCTGAATATCTTCAAATAGTAAAGAGGTTGCCTTCAATAGAATAACCAATTTACAAGAGTCAAAAAAATTTCACAGCAAGCCACACACTTTCTAGAATAAAAGTTTCATTGCATAAAACCAATCATATAGTCACGTCACCTTACAACAGATACGCCTAGCACAATTAAAAGGTTTGTTTTGATTAAAATACCTAGAAACCAAATATTCTTGGCATGATTTTGAAGCAATCATATTTTCCCACGTTAATACAAAACTAACTTTTGACATTTCGTGAGTTGAGATTTCACCTGTCCCAGACCTGCCCGTGGCAAGAAGTTTGAGAAATTCAAATAGTTCTGTCAAACTACAACAGTAGTCACACACTTGGTAAGAGCTCCAGACAGACAAGTCATGGCAGAAGTGACAAGGCAGACAGAAGTAATTCCACAGCCAGATTCCACCAAGGAAAAATACTGAAAAATCTTTTTGAGAGGTATCCTTTATCTTTCATACTTAGGAACACACTAAGTGGTGCTTATATTCAGAACTATAGCTAGACATAACACGCTCCCTTTAAAGTTCATTCATGAGAATTGGCATATTCACTACACTGTCTGTTGTCGTACTAGTAGGAGACTGGATACTTCATTCGTTTACCAGACAGTCCTGCAATGCAAACGTCTCCAGCAAAAGAAAAGGGGGAAATAGACATATGAAGCAGAAGTTGGAAAAGATACACCAAATTTGCATGATTTCATAATATTTCAGATACTTATGATTGTCCCTTTTTTGTGCGTGTGGAGAAGATGGCAAAAAGTAAGTTACCTTTCTCTCTCATAAGGTCTTTAATGGACTGCCATTTCATGTCATATGGGATGTTGCTAATGAAAACTCTATTACGATTAACACTCTTCTTTTCCCCAGTGCCTGCACTCTTTTCCTTTGTGTATGGATGAAATCTATTCCTGTGTCCAAGAGACGGGATTGCCTTTGGCTTTGAAATATATTTTGCTTTTGCTGGTACGGCCTCATCTTTTCCTGTTTCATCGTTTTCCCTGCATTTGGAAAGAACAAAGTGATGATGGTTTTGGATTATACTTGCTTTTAAGCCAGTGTTTCCCAACCATGGTACCTTTTAAGAGATGTGGACTTTGTCTCCCAGAATTCTTCAACCTCCCATAGTTTAACCAATTAAGCCACCTAAACATGAACAAAATTCTCAGAACTATGAGACCCTGCTACATTCTGGTTATACTGTGCCAAGCGGTCGTGCAAGTCCTCTTTGGATCTTCTCACTCAACATGGTCAAGATTTAAATGATGGATGTATCCAAGGATGCAATTTTCCATTTTTCGTATGAATGCGGTGCCTCTTAAGGCCAGATACCTGAAATTGTACTAGATGTATTTGTATCTGCACTATCTTATGTTTCTCTGAAGAGATGCCATATTAATGAATCCAGATTGTAACTGTGCATTAATGTATGAAACACATGAAGCAAAACCAAAGTATGTGTCTAAATATCACAGGCTGACATGCTTAGATGCATCCTTACCCATTTGAAAAGACCAAATGAGTTGTTTGTAAAGAAAAGAAAGATAAATTCTCTTCTATGAAGTTATCACCCAGAGAGTAAGCTGAGGGACATGTTATTGCCATTAAAACAGATTCTCCCATGAACTATGCAGACAGTCACATCAGTTGCTTTCATTTTCAACAGATCAGAGAGCTGACTTGATGAAGGCAAACATCCTTTTACAGCAGCAATTGTATAGCTGTTGTACAATTAGCGTTAAGATTCCTACAAATGGTCCTGCAGCCCCGAGTTTTTTGTAGCAGCTCATCAGATAGAAAGGTTACAAGTACAATAATGTACTATAGTGGTGTGCAATAATGTACAATAATGTACTATATATAGTGTGCAATAATGTACTATAATTGTATCAGATGTTTGATACAGCTGTCACAGCAATATCTTGTGACTCAAATGGCAACTTGCATCTGATAATGCCACCTATTTATAAAATGCCACTTGTGTGCTTTGTACTGATCAGTTTCACTATGCAAAAACAAGTTGAAATTATAGAAGTGGGAAGAAAAGACAAAACCCTTTACAATTCATGATTATCAAAAGCACACTGATATCCACATTCTACCTGATTATAGCAATCCTGCATCAGTTGGATATGTGCAAGTTCCCTCAGACCCTTCTAAGGGCAGGGCGGCTTGCTTGTTACCTGTGGAATCCATCCCAGAATAAGGCTGACAAACAACTGCAGGAGGTTAAAGCTTCTACCAAAATAAAAGGCCGACAAAAGTCAATATTTTTGGTTTAAGAGTTGCAACCTTTTGGTTTAATAGTTGCAATCTAGCCTGTTTTAATTCAGGCTGGGCCAGCCAACAGCAAACATCCCACCGTAGGCTGGTTCAACTGGGGCTTATCCTGGGCAATCAGGGTGTTTCTTTCATAGGACACGTCCAGGGCTGTGGAGCGATGGCCACAGGCTATGCATTTCTTTTCCCCTGCTGCCTTTAACAATCTACTTGAGCCTGCAAACAATGGCAGGAGCAGGAGGAGGGGAGGTGCTGAGGCCCTGAAGAATTTCTGCTCCAAACCATCCCTTCCCCCTCCGTTTTAAGATGCTAAGAGAAGAGACCAGCATTGGGTGGGCTGCGTGTTTACCGGCTAGGAGGACCAACTCTCCCCGCCTTCAGCTCAGTGAACTTGACTCCCCCTTTCAAAGGGGTGGGGGAGGCTGCCCTTCAATACACCCCCCAGGACTGTCCCCTTTCCTCGCTTAGGGCAGCCCCCCCTTCTATTCCACGAAGCCCTTCAAGAGGCTTCCTCAGCACGAAGGCCCTTTTTTGAAGAAGGCCAAGCAGCCTGTCTGCTTGCCTGCCTTCTCCCACCACGACCCCTCCCATACACACACACACACACACAAGGATGAATTAGAGGGGAAAAAAATCCAGGCGACTGCCCTCGGGGCGAGAAGGGACCGCCAGACCTCCCCTCTTCCAACCCTCTCGCCGCGAGGCCTAAGCGGCCCGCCGCATCCCCGTCCTCAAGTAGCGGCTTCGGGCCCGAGCGCCACGCCCCCTTCCCGGCCAAGACCCGCGGAGCGCGCGTGTGCGCAGGCGCCAACTTCTTCCCCCTCTTTTCTCCCCCCCTTCCCCTTCGGGCGGGCGCGCGCGTACATTTTCACCCCGTTTGTGCTCCCGCCGCCCTCGGCCAGGCCCGCTCCGCCCGCTTCTTCCTCCTGTTGCCGGTCATGGTCGTTGACGGCGGCCTCCTCGGCCTCTCCCATCGGCGGCGGCGCGGCCGAGCCGGCCTCGTACTTGTCATCCTCCGCCATTTCCTCAGCCGTGTGCGAAAAGGGGACGCGGACACAGAAGACCGCCTCCTCCTCCTCCTCTTAACCCCCCTCAGCCACTCGCTCCGCAGCGGCTGCGCCGTGCTCTCGCGAGAACCAAAACGTCGCGGGAAAGGGAAAGAAGAGCTTTCTGGCTGCCCGGGGAGCGAGACGGGCCGCGGCTCTGTTACTATGGCAACGAGGACTCTTCCACCCACCTCCTTCCCCTCCCGCTTCGAAGACTCCAGCGTGCGGAGCGCCTGATACTGTCAGCTGTTCGAGTCCCCGCTTCCTCGCCAGTTCATTCCATTTTTTTTAAATTTATTAAACTAATTTATGTAGCTGCCCAGATCACACATACATGACTCAGGGCCCCCATTCCTGATGGTGATTATTTATGTCCACCATCGAGATGGACGTTTATTTAATTATCACATTGACATGCCAGTCAATCTCACATAATGGAGTGTAGGTGGGACATTATTTGCTTGGTTTCCTCCAAGAGTTATTATTTATTTATCTATTTCTTATATAGGATCCCTGCTTCCACACCTTCTCATATGGCTGTATTTGCATTGTTTGTTCTATTGTTCCATTGCATTGCTAGTTACATTTATATTGCTTTTCATTTCTCTGTTTTTATTGTTGTTAGCTGCCTAGAGTAGCGAGATAGGGGGCAAATAAATTTAGCCAATAAATTGCAACCAAAAACATAGTAAAAAAGTCATATGGTGTTCATATATAGTGGATCTATAATTCAGGATGAATCACTTGAGACCCTTGAATTTCAATACACCAAGGTGGAGAACTGTGTGGGTGTTTTTCTGAAAATTCTGCCTTAATAGCATTGTTTATTTAGGAGAAATAATTTGAGTCAGAAATTTTCCTCCTTTTATTGATGAGTTATTTTCTAAGGATCAGAGAACATTGTAAATGTTCATCAAACAGGAACAACAGAGGTACACATTATGCTGATAAGTAGACCATGATCAATTTGATTCCATTCTGATTTTTTTAAAAAAACCTTTAGCTATCAGCACCTAAACATTAAAAAAAAATCTCTATAATATTTGTCCACGAATACCAAATTAACAGAAAGGTCTACAAGGAGTGGAAATTTTTGTTTTAATCACCCTTTCCAGTTCGAATGCTCAGACACAGCAACTGGTTGATGCACAATGAATAGCAGATGAAGCCCAAAGGCCAGATGTCCCTAAGCTGTTTTTCAAAAAGGTAACTGGACTTTCTTGGGGTTTTGTTTTTGTTTGAAGATATTTTGCTTCTCATCCAAGAAGCTTCTTCAGAACTGAAGAAGTTTCTTGGATGTGAATTGAAACATCTTCAAGGAAACCCAATGGTGCTTCCTCAAGAGGCAACTTGGCTTTCTGGATTTTCTTTGAAGACATTAGTGAACTTTCTGGTTTTTCTTTGAAGAGGTTTTGCTTCTCATCCAAGATGAGAAGTGAAACCTCTTCAAAGAAAAACCAGAAAGTCCAGTGGCCTCTTGAAAAAAGCACCTTTGGGACAACCATGTCCTGGATGATTGAGAACCTCCATAGAAACGAAATCCAGATCTTTTATTTCATCCAGGACATTGGCAGTACCCCAAATTGGTCCCCAAGAGGTGCTTTAACTACTAGGCCACTCTGGAAATTGGGTAGTGGTTTCAAGCCCAATCTGAGGGTTATCTCAAGTCAACGATTGGCTCAATGAAGTCTAATTTGGCTCTTTGTTCAGCTCTCCATAATGATTCCTTGGCCACGGCAACGTCAAAATAAGCCGAAACGCATGTCTATTATGGGAATATTCTTTCTTCTTGGCAATGGCACAGAAGGTAGTAACCCAGCTATTTTTCTCCTAAATTCCTGGAAGGAAGCAGGCCTGGGAGGAAAAAAAATGAATGAACGAATTCTTTATTGGCCAAGCGTGATTAGACACACAACAAATTTGTCTTGGTGCATGGAAGCAGGAAAGCAACGTCCATTGGAAAGAGGTGAGGGAAAGATTTGACCCAGCATCGGTCAAACACAGCCAGCACCTCTGCATAACCCACGTCAGCTGCATCCAGGATTGGAATATCAGAATCCAACCTAGAGGGGGACGAAGCTTTGATGTCAACCTTTGCATGGGAATACAAGTAGTCCTTGGCTTACAACCACAACGAAGCCCAAAATTTCTGTTGCTAAGCAAGACGGTGGATAGCTCATTTCATTCTTCTGGGGTGGGGTGGCTTCCCACAAAATCGCTGTAATGGGCGAGGGCTACCTGGAAAGAAGCCCAGGTGGGTTCAAAAGCCAGCTCGACCACTCCCAGCACTGAGGGGGGGGTAGTAACAGATAAGAGATGATGACAGTTGGAAGGGACCTTGTAGGTCATCTAGTCCAACCCCCTGCCCAAGCAGGAGACCCTACACCATTTCTGACAGTAATCCGAACCCATTCGACCCTCCCTTCGTAATCCTGGGTGACTCCCGCCAAACCCCCCTCCCGCACCTTCTTGGCTTGGCAGCCCCAATAAAAGGCGGAGCTTCCCTCGGCCGGTTCGAGATCCCCCGAATACAATAAATGAAATAAATAAGATCGAGGGCTTTTTCCGAGGGGCGTTTCCTTTTCCGATGGGCCCCCGAGGGAAGCAGGCAGGAAGCCGAGTGTCCCTGGGGTTGGGGCTGGCTGGCATCTGGCTCTCAGACCAAGCCAGCTTTTCACGAGCAGTGATCCGGCCACCAGGCCAGCCGCCTCCGCTGCAGAGAATTTGGGAATGCCTCGCACGTAGCCTCCGGCAGGAACTTTCCACGCGCTTTCGGGGCCAACCCGAATAATTTGGGAAGGAGGCTGGGCGCGGCGTCCCAAAGCGGGGCTGGGGAGAAAGGAAGGGGGGGCGTCTCGCCTTCACCTCGCCCCCACCCCACACACCCCTCCTCCATCACTCCAAATCCAGACCCCCGGCTCTTCGCCTTTGGCCGAGCGGGAGAACCCCACCCTGAAGAAAACACGCGTGGCACCCGGCGGAAGGCACGCCCGGAGCAGCCGCGGGAGCCCAGCCTCCCGGGAGAAGGGAGGGAAGGAGGGAGGGGGATGCCTCGTTGAAGATGAACCCCGAGGATGGTCTGGCGGCTGGGCGGGGGTGAGCCGAGAGCCGGCCTTTGCTGGCAGGTCGCAGCCGGATCGACTTGAGAGACCTTGAAACTTCGACCGTGGAGGGCGGCGAGGGGGCTGTGCGCTCAGGATGCCCAGCTGGAACTGGGGTGAGTGGGCTGGGAGGGGTGGGGTGGGGTGTTTAGAAGGAGGGAGCGAGGGGCTGGAGAGAGCCTGATGGGCCAGGAAGAAGGAAGGCTGGTGGTCGGCTTGGGGTCGCTGGTCGGAGCCCTGCTCCACGCAACAGGATGCCCCGACCTTGCTTTGCAGGGTTGTCTGGGTTTTTTCGGGCTGCTTAAAGCCAGCATTGTGGTTGTTTTTCCTCCTTTACCGCTTCTGTCTGGTTAGGACCAGGTAAGACTCTGGCAGCAGTGCTGAAGAAGGGGGAGGATCTATTTACCATTAGCAGATCCCCGACGCCCGGGGTTTAGCGCATGTAAATATTTGCCATTTAAAATGCCAGCTGCTTGGAGCTACCGTTACCGCCCGATCAGGAGAGGTTTTATTTAACCACCCCGTCTCTTCGCCAGGGTTACTGGAAAACAAATCCTAGTGGCTTCCCCCCATGTGGGTGCAGGGCCAACTGCAGCATTGGTGGAGAGTCCTCCTTATCCCAGGAGGGAATAGGTTGAAGTGGGGAATCAACAATTGGTTCGTTTGTTTTCCCCTCCTGCTTTTGTGCCCTTGTTGTGATATTGCATCCACTGGTGTATTCATAAGCAGCCTATTCAGGCTGAAGTCCAGGCTCTGTACAAACATATGGTTTTTAGGGCATAACCATCTCCAAGAATACTGGGGGGAAAAATTCATGAAATTAAGATTCAGGAATTGCTACCTGTTAATACATGGTTTTCTATGGTCTTTTGTTGGGTGTTGGGTGAACAAACCCAACAGTTGGTATTAGGTTGACATTGTCTTGGCTCAGAAGCTAAGCAGGATCAGGCTTGGTTAGTATCTTGGAAGGGAGACCTCCAAAAATTCTAGGACCGTAACTAGATTGAGCAATTGAAGAACCTCCTGAAAAGGTGGCATATTCCAAATCATTTTGGTTAATGGTATTGTGAAAACAATACAAACGTGGCCTGATTGGAAATGTCAAAACTGGCCTGAGCTCAAAGGAGATTTCCGCTGCTTAGAACATACAACACAATAGCCACTTAGTGGATTTCCGTGAAAGACACAGTGGCTATTTACAGTGTAACCACAGGAAACACAACAGAGAAGGTAGGCAGTGTTGGATCTTAACTCTTCTTCAGAGAAAGAATGCTAATTCATTCCATGCAATAGGTGGAGAATTGTTGTTCATTTCTTGCGGTAAAGCAAAACACCATTTCTATGTTAGCATCTGGGTTGTGGCAAATATTGCATTTTCCCAACGTTCCAAGCCCAGTGCTCTGCTATTGGGAAAATATGGTTTGCTCACCAGGAAGTGTCTTGCTTGGGCTGTCTGGAATTGTGGCTAAGAATCCTAACTGCCTGATTGCGTCCATGTTCGGGCTTTAAAGTCTTGTGTAATTCCCATTGTATTTAGTGGGGTTCATATCCAAATAAGCAGGCTTGGCCTTTGGGCCATCACAGCACAGTAGCTCTTTATGTTTCAATTTAAGGAGACTATGAGTTCTTAGGCGTGAAAGCCAGTAGGGCAACTTTGGGCCAGTTGCTCTCTCTGTCCAACATACTTCACAGGGCTGTTGTGGGGAAAATAGGTATGTTCATCAGTTTCAGAGAGAGAAGGGGAGAAGAGAGGGGGGAGAGGGAGAGAGAATAGATGATGATGGTGGGTGGGTGGTGTGGTGGCCTAAAGGTGAAGCTTTTGCCTCACAATCAGGAGGCTATGAGTTTGATCCTAGGTAAAGGCTGATATATATCTCTCTGGCCAGGTTGAGAATATATCTGCTGAATATAACTCCGCATTGGTGACAGGTAAGGCATCTGGCCAGTAAACACGCAGTTCTGTTCAGTTGCCCAGGCTCCACCCCGCAAGGGATTTGGGATCATTAAAAGGAGAGAGAGAGAGGGAGGGAGGGAGGGGGGAGGGAGAGAGGCAGAGAGAGAGATACAATACAATCTTTATTGATTAGCCCTTGGGCCATACCAAAGTGCAAAGTTCCAGCAATAAATTGTTAAAATTTGATAAAAACAATTCAAAATGGAATTTAGTAAAATACAATTTAAAATGGAATTGGATAAAATACAATTTAAAATGGAATCAGAATAAAATACAATTTAGATAAAATAATAATAAAATACAATCTAAAATGAAGTCGTAATAATGTAGAATAATTTAAGATATAGATAAAATATGACAGCATCATACTTCGGAGTTGCCCCTGCAATCCACCCCAATCAGTCCCACATATGCAGATCTCAACCGGATCATTTTGTTTAAGTACTGTGCTACGTTAAATGTTATTTTCAAGTTCTGGCTGGACAAAAAGGTAAGTTATTTTGATATGGGGGTCCCAATGGGTCATTTGTCTGGTATATAGACCAAGATACCTGTCTCTCACCCTCTTAGATGGATGGATGGATGGATGGATGGATAGATAGATAGATAGATAGATAGATAGATAGATAGAATGATAGAGATAGATAGATAGATAGATAGATAGATAGATAGATAGATAGATATGGGAGAGAGATGGTATTTTCAAGAAATTAAAGGGTGGCATAAAAATCTGATAATAAGCATATTAAAAATTGACTATTAAAAATTAATAGGACTGATCTATTCACTATCCCATCCAATTCCATTCATTTATGAATAAACAATAAGATATTCCATGCAGCGTTTTTCCTATGTATTCCTCTTTTCATTAATAAACCACTGAAATCTTTACCAAACCTGGCAAGGACAATAATGTTACATGTTGCAATTGCATGTCCTAGAATAATAGAAAGGCTGAAGAATTGAAATCTATGACTTGATGACTGAAGTGCAGTTTTCATCCGTTTACTGCTTCCGCAAAAGGTGGGGGGGGGAAGGTGTGCGTGCATGTTTTGTTCTCTCAAAATGTCCAGTTGGTTTTTTAATCATGCCATAATACACAGATGAACTGGAGCGAGAAGTACAGGCTGCTTTTGACCTTCACGGACAGACAATTTTCATTTCGAAACCACTCTTCCAAACTCCAGTAATAATGAAATATGAGACAAGTCAGGATGAAATACTTCCATATCTTTTAAACTTTCTTTCTCTTTCAGAAAAAGGAGTTGCAGGGTTAGTTTATGGTAGGGGAAAAGTCCAAGATTGGATACTTCCAACATTTTTTTTTAAATAAAGAAAATCTAATTATTAAGCAATAAACTGAACGAGATGACAATGGAGCAACAGGTGAAACTCTGAATTAGAGTGATAATGTTTGGTCAGAAGAGATGGAGAACTTCTAAAAGTCCTCCTCAAAGTCAGTGGTGTGTGTGTGTGATTGTGCGTGTGTTACCAACACACAGAATCCCTGACTACCATGTGGAAAACAGCAGTAATCCCACAGCAAAACCTTTACTACAGTCTAGTAGTTTCTCGGAACCTGTTTTTCCAACCCAAGGGTCTTCAAACTTGGCAAGTTTAAGAGTTGTGGACTTCAACTCCCAGAATTCCTGAGCTAACATGACTGGAGGAGGAATTCTGGGAGTTGAAGTCCACAAGTCTTAAAGCTGTCAAGTTTGAAGACCCCTGTTGTAATCCCTCAAGACAATAACACAGTTAACCATAACCTGATGACCAAGGAAGGTTTGGGGACACAGATCAGAATTTTTATGCTGGCCTATGATTTTTTCAGAGCGGGGGGAGGAAACCACTGTGGAAAACAGTGATATTGATATTTGGACTGGATTATTCCAATTGAAATCATATTGAGAAAGGAATGCAGCTAAAAAGGAAAATTCTGAACCCACGAAGGCAGGGGAAAGAAACGGAGGTTCCGAGAAGGGCCATCTGCAAATTGGCAGTGAAAAATATACAGCAGGTGGCACTTGGAAACTTGCCCAGCATATTCTACCATCTCGGAATTGACAGCTTGCTGAAATCCCCTGGGTCATATAAGTGTGGCCACCAAGGGTTTGAAGCTATGGTACTTGAAAGGCAGAAGGAAGAAAAACATGTCAGCTAAAAGGTTTATAATCAGTGCATCCCAACCTTGGCAACTTCAAGATATGGAGACATCAACACCTACAATTCCCCAGCCAGCCATGAGAATTCTGGGAGTTGAAGTCCGCATATCTTAAAAAGTTGTCAAGGTTGGGAAATACAATACTGGTTTAGATGAACATGGAGACCAGACTGGTTAGAAGAATAGCAGGAAAGAGGTGAGGTGAGGTGAGAGGAGAGGAGAGGAGGAAGGGGAAGCTAAGATAAGGAAAAGGAGAGAAAGGAAAGGAAAGGACACAGGTATGTGGGTTGAATATAATGATGAAGTCATAAACAGTTGATCGATTTTGTACATTCAATTCTTATCTGGAATTCAGCTCAGTACTTTAAAGAATGCTGTCCTAACCCAAAAAACTCACTATTTCTTTTTTTCTTTTCTATGTCTCTACAGCTGCTCAAACTTCAGGAAACTGGAATTGTGCCTTATGTGAATGCATCAGGTAGCACTTATTATACCAACGTTTAGCATTGCCTTAATCACTGCATTTAACTGGGACTCCTAGCTCATCAGCTAAAAACAAATATGCCGTTCCTTTCAATTCTTGAAGGAAGAATTATTAAGAAAAAAATGAGGAGGAGGATTTTTTAATAGGATTCAGTAGGATTGAGCCCCATTTAGGATGAAATAAAAAAAAATAAAGCAGGACTCTCGGAAAAAAGAAAGCAAGAATGCAGAGCAAACCTAGCACCTTCTTAAGGAAGAAATCCAGTAGAGGATTTTGATTAGCAAAATTATTGCAGGAATGAAATTATTATAGGGATGGAGGCAGCTCATAATAAGCTGCAACCAATAGATCAAGTTTACTCTGAAGGTGGATCTCAACCAGTGCTTAAGTGCCAAATTCTATCACAGCTGCTGTCATAGATTAATCCTGGGTTATGCCATTCTGTATTAGCATTTATATGCAATTTTGATATAGGAAATGAATAGGGTAGTAGTTGATAAGACAGAGGTGCCTTGGTTGCCATACAAGACAGGGAAACCAATATATCTGGGAGGCTTGAAGTAGGATAAATTAAGAGGAGATATGTCAGTTTCCTTCAGACATGTTGGAATGAAGAATTTGAACAAATGGGTGGAAAGTGCAGAGTTGCTGCAACATGGGGGAAGGCAAGATGGGCTTGGAGGTATAATGGGTCCTCAGATACCTTCCTTGGTATGTTCTGGACTTCCCAAAAATAATTTGGAAGCTGATATACTGCAAAATAAAGCAACCGTCTCTAGCTTCATATTTATTTCCCAGAATGCCTTTGGGCCACAGCAAAAACTCAGAAGAGTCAAGAGAAGTCAACCAGGAGATGTTGCTGGGTCTGAGGGATGTCAAGATGTCCGATCGTAGACATCTTGGCAGCCGTTTTTTAACCTGTCTGCATCATCCTCTCAAAAAATCTAACTGATTCCGACAGTTACCCCCATTTAAATCATGAGTTTCAAGCCAAACTTCCAAAACTTCAAAAGGATTTATTGGGAATTAACATGTCCGGCACTGCCTGGGTACATAATTCGTTGTCACCCTTGACCCTGGTTTTCCCCCACCCCCTGGGTGTATTGTAATTCATATTCTCCAATGGGACACATCCATAGCCAAGAGTCATCAATCATGCTCTCCAGTTAGAATTTTGGATGGTAGGAACTTCGGTCACCTAATTATTATCTTTGAAAACTATTTATGGAATGCAGTTTTGATTTTGCAAGCTGCTGCACTGCTCCCTCTTCCTTTCTGTTGGCAACTCTAAAAAGACCAGAGAAATATTTTATGAGTTGACACTAACATCTGGGCCACATCAAGCAGTCATAAGGGTCAAGAGAAATCACCCAGGAGATGTTGCTGTGTCTGAGGGATGCCAAGATGTCTGACCATAGACATCTTGGCAGCCATTTTGTGAACCCATCCCTGTCACCCTCTCATAAATCCAACCCGAAGAGACCATCGATTGAATCCCCTCAAAACTGGCCTGTCCCTCCTATCCTTGGATGCTGGGCAGGGGTGGCTAGACATCCGAGACCCCTTCCTCAGATCCAAAATGGTCTCTGTTCTCTCGATGTTGTTGCATTTTGTTACAGATGAAGCGTGAATCCTGAATCAGCAGAATGTGAGGCCCAGAGATGAGCAGTAGCTACTGCAACAACGCCTCAGTGACCATGAGCGTCAATGAGGTGTCCAGTTTCCCGCTGACCCTGGAGCAGAAAACCGGTTTCGCCTTTGTGGGGATCCTGTGTGTCTTTCTGGGACTTTTGATCATCCGATGCTTCAAAATCTTATTGGACCCCTACAGCAGTATGCCTTCCTCCACCTGGGAGGGTGAAGTTGAAGGGCTCGATAAAGGGACATTTGAATATGCTCTTGCATGAAGCAAAATCCTCAAAACGTGTCCTGCCTTAATCCTGATTTCTTTTTTCTTTTCCCCGAAGGGGTGGAATTCGAAACATTTGTGATTGACGGCCATGTCTGGAAGCTGTGGCGGTAGAATTTTTTTGGTTAAATAAAGCTTTGTGGCAAACTCAATGAAACCACCTACATTAAATGTGTGCTTTTATTTTTTTGACTGGGAGATGCTTCAGGGATGTCTTCACTGGGAGAATAAAAAGGAAGAAGAAAGATCATTTGCAAATTCACTATGAGTAGGGAAAAAAATAACAGAATTTAACACAATGACAGGCTTGGAAGGGACCTGCGAGGTCTTCTAGTCCAACAGGAGACCCTATACCATTCTGGACAACTGGTTGTCCAATCTCTTCTTAAAAACTCAGAACTTCCAGAGACAAGTCGTTCCACTGGTTAATTGTTAATTGTTCTCACTGTCAGGAAATTCCTCCTCATTTCTAAGTTGGTTCTCTCCTTGATTAATTTCCATCCATTACTTCTTGTCTTGCCTTCAGGTGCTTTGGAGGATTAATAGTTTAAGTCAGTGGTGAGATTCAAAAAAATTTACTACCAGTTCTGTGGGTGTGGCTTGGCTTGGTGGACATGGCTTGGTGGGTGTGGCAGGGGAAGAATGCTGCAAAATCCCCATTCCCTCCCCACCCCACTAACCTGCTTTCCAGCTCCATTCTCCTGTGCAGGGCAACCAAAGAAGACCCAGCCAATCAGCTGGGACTCGGGAGGCTGAGAATAGATGGGGACGGGGCCAGTCAGTGGTGGTATTTGCCAGTTCTCCAAACTACTTAAAATTTTCACTACCGGTTCTCCAGAACTGGTCAGAACCTGCTGAATGCCACCTCTGGTTGGAACCAACATTTCATTTTAACCCTGTTTACTTTCATTAAATTGCACTCTTAAGAACCATTCAGATAAGGCCAATCAGCTCAGACAGATCGCTCCTCATCTCTCTAATTTAATACTGCGCCGTTTGCTTTATAATCTAGACAGATGACAACTGAGGGAACTGTGATTCTGTCGTCTAAATGAAATGCCACTCAAACCGTACCAGAATTTTACAAGAAAAGCCAGGAGGAACACGTAGTACAAAAATATAGGCTCAGATGAAGCCAGAAATAGGGACATCATAATAAGGAAAATATTAGTCTGTGCAGAGATGGACAGACTAACTTTAGAAATCAAAGATAAGGGTGAGACAGAGTATTATGAAGCCTGGAGTAAAATGTATCGATGGCTAGACTCAAGGAAAAAGAAAGAAAGGATTGGCACTTTATAGGAATGAAAGTTAAAGTTTTGTAAACCAAAGAGAATGGAATATAATGGACAAATACGAGATGATACGAATGCATGCATATAAAAGACGGTTGTAAATAGATGTATAATTGTAGATAAATGTAGATAAATGTAAATAGAAATAATATGCAGCTAGCACTATACTAATAACATAAGGGAAAAAGGAAATTAACTGTTATGTGTATCTCTATAATATAGCTTGTGTGGCCAAAATGGTGGCCAAGAAAGTCGCACTGTTTTCAATTGTTTTAATGTTTATTCAATAAAATGTATTTTAAAAAATGTACATAAGGCAGCACGGCACTGTTAAAAACACACAAAACGTATATCCATTTTTGTGCTTATTCCTATAAATACTTAGATTTCTGAATGGGCTTTTAGTAATATATGTGTTTTACAAGCATATATTGAATATGTTTTGTCTAATCTTTCACAACTATTATAAACAACCTAGAATTTAAGGAGGAGCTAAAAACATCTCTTTTTTGTAAATAATCAACTGAGAATGATTTTGTGTGGATTTGCCACTAGTTAAGTACATTTTGTACACATATTTTTTTTAAATTGAAGAACTATGTTTCAGGATATGATTCCACCACACTTAGGTCAATTCACACATTATAATGTAAGACAGAATTCTTTTACACAAAATTTGAGATGTCAGAGGAGAATTAAGCACCATCAAATGTGACAATAACCTGTACATGAAACATTGGTGCAACAGGAAATCCTTCTTCACTATCTATTTTCCAAATCCAACACAAGAGTAATAGTTATCATTTTTGTGCACCTACTAAGCAAAGCCACTCAACTAACTGTAGTGGTGAATTAATTAGCATAAGATTGCAGTGTGGTTCTCTTTCTGATCACTGATTTTAGATTTAAACTTACATTTGTGTGATTCTAAAAAGAGACTATAAATATCCAGCACTGTCAGGATGGCTGTAGACCTGTCTCCTAATTGAAACAACCATAAAAAATAAATTGGTTTCTGCTGCTTTTTAATTGTTAGCATCTCCCTTCAAATATTTTTAACGTTTTATATTACATGATTTAAATGCTGCCTGACTGTCTAGATTTATTGAACGTATACTTGATCAGCAAAATTCAAGTAATATTTCATCTCTCAATTAGCAATAAAATGAGAGTCGAAATATGAAATATTTGCTGAAGCAAACATTTTTTGATTCCCAGCCACACATTGCTAACCCAAGCCTGGAAGATAATGGCTACCAATGACCTTTCTCTGCTTCAAGGGTAAAAATAAAAATAAAATGTATTAGCATGAATATTTAAGGGCTTTTTCACACAGCTGGATAAAAGTTATTTCAGTAGCGCATGACTGCTTGGGAATATGCTGTTGCTGTTTCATCTGTCATTTATAAACTTAAAACAGTAGCGGTTAAGATTTTGATGAGCATGGAAATGACTTTCATTAGATCCACTGACTTTCGGTAAGAGACCAATGCAAGATTGGACTCCTACCATTCAAAGTATTAATGAGTTCATTACAAGCTAATATTTAACAGACTGAAATGTTCCTCAGGGCTAGGGGTAACCATGGCTTGTCTTCTGAATTCCAGGATTGGCTGATTTCCTTGCTAATTTATAGAAAGACCAGTAAAGTATGGTCCACAGTAAAGGACACTTAATTTCCACCCCCCACAAATAAGAAACAAAAGTACCGTTTCATTTAACAGAGTGCCAGAAGCAGCTAAAATTACCTTGGATATGGTAGCTGATTTTATACCTACTTTGAATCTACTTCAAGTCAAAAGAGCTGCAGCAAACAGACTCCTGAAAACACACTTTGTGCCCATAGTTGGTTAAGAGGTAAGGTTTTTATGTATTTCATTTCCAGCTAGGATTACAAGTCGTTCCTAATTTATGTTCGAAAATCTGTTCCCTATTTTGAAAACAGCTCATCTGTAACAAATAAACCTTTTTATGGGAAGAACCAGACCACATTTTCACATTTAAAAAATCCGAACAATCAAATTGGTAAGTGTAAGTTATACCACTCAATATCTTGAGAAAATGGCTTCACTGATGCATATACTGTTGCTTAAAGTACAATTTTTATCACGCTTAAATTTGCGCCAGATGTTCAGAGACATGCTGGATATTTGAATATTCACACGTTCTAGAAATCTGAATGTGGGCGTTATTTGTGTGCTGTAGTGGGTTTCTAACAAGCAAACTGGTGTCTTTCTCCCCCACTCTTTTTTCCCCTGCTTGGATGTCAGATTAAAAAATGACTGGTACCTCTTACATTTTTCTTCTCAACAATCTTCTGTTTCCAGTAGTTACTTACAGTCTTCAGCTTAATAGCTTAAAAGTCAGGCATAAATTTCACTTTACAGAAGACTGTACAGTAGAGAAGAAAATTAAATCTATTTTTAATTAAGAGCAGCAATAGAATTGCAGTGCAGAACAATTGATAATCAGCCATTTGTTACCAGAGTTATTTGCTCTTTATTTGCTCTAAAGATTTTTTTTCCTTCAGAGCAGAGTTTCTTAAACATCTTAAAATTTTTACCTCAGGACACCTCTCCGCTTTTAAAAATATGGGGTACCCCAAAAGAGGTTTTGTATGGGTTCTGCTTATCGATATTACCAAATTAAACATTGAAATTTACCTGTTCGTTGCCACTACTGATTCTCAGTAGTGTTTTAATACTGTATGTTTTGTTCAGTCTAGGATGACAAATTATTTTGATTTAGAAGATGCCTGAAATGGCCTTGGGGGATCCCCCCCAAAAAGTATTTTGCTCTAGAAGTAAAAAAGGAACAAGATTCTCATGAAATATAGAGTAAGAAGCATTTTGAATGGAAACATGGATACTCACCTCCTTTCATCACTTTATCGTATCTTCTCTGTTTTAAGTTGTCAATAATAATTGGGGGAGGGAATCAAGATCATTACTTTTATTTGACTTTCAAGTAACCTGTAGTCTGGATAACCAGGTGGGAGGGCTGGATGGAGAGGTGAACAGACCATCTTTCTGTTTTATATTTAGTTAAAACAACATGCATTGATTTTTAAAACTGCTCCCCCAAAATAACAGATAACAGATAATCAGAGTTGGAAGGGATCTTGTAGGTCAACTAGTCCAACCCCCCACCCAAGCGGGAGACCCTACACCATTTCTGACAAATGTCAGTCCAGTCTCTTTTTTTTTAAATTACATTTATATGCCGCCCTTCTCCAAAGACTCAGGGCGGCTTACAATTTTTGGGATACAACCCAGTGTGCTCAGCAATAGCCTTCATTCCATTGTATATGCCTGCTTATTACTAAGCGGCATTTTTTACAAAGTCAGCTTATTGCCCCCAACAATCTTGGGTCCTCAATTTACCTACCCCGAGAGGATGGAAGGCTGAGTCAACCTTGAGCCTGGTGGGATTCGAGCCTACAGTAATTGTAGGCAGCTGGAACTTAAATGCAGGCATTTAACAGCCTGAGCCACCAAGGCTTCTTGAAAGCCACCAGTGATGAAGCTCCCACAACTTCTGAAGGCAACTTGTGTTCCATTGGTTGATTGTTCTCACTGTCAGAAAATTTCTCCTTATTTCCAGGTTAAATCTTTCATTATTTATTTATTTATTTGATTTGATTTGTCAATCGCTTACAAGATAATAAGTATAAGGGTAAACATAGTTATGAATACATGAATCTTTCATTGTTCAGTTTCCATCCATTATTCCTTGTCTGGCCTTCGGGTACTTTGGAAAATAGATTGACCCCTTCCTCTCTGTGGCAGCCCCTGAAATATTGGAAGACTTCTACCATATCTCCTTCTCTTTACTAGACTAGCCAAGCCCAATTCCTGCAACTGTTCATCGTATGTTTTAGCCTCCAGTCCCCTAATCATCCTGCTTGCTCTTCTCTGTAATTTTTCTAGAGTCTCAACATCTTTTTTATAATGTGGTGAACAAAACTGGATGCAGTACTCTAGGTGTGGTCTTACTAAGGCTTTGTAGAGTGGTATTAGTACCTCCCTTGATCTTGATTGTATCCCTCTGTTAATGCAATTTAGGATTGCATTAGCTTTTTTGGCTGCTGCTGCACACTGCTGGCTCATATTTAGCTGGTTGTCCACTAAGACTCCAAAATCCTTCTCACAGTTACTGCTACTGAGCCTGGTTTCACCCAGTCTGTATGTGTAGTTTTGGTTTTTCTTGCCTAAGTGTAAGACTTTACTTTTTTCTACATTGAATTTCATTTTCTACATTGAATTTCATTCTTGGATTTTGTTCTGGATTCATTCATAACCATTTACTGTATGATTTAGAAAGATCCAGATCACGAGAAGCTGAAAAACATAGCTGCTCTTTCCTCCTTAACCAGTTTCACAACTACCATTTTATTAAAAAAATAACTAGGAAATCTTTGAAGGTTGTAACCTTGGTAGGTACAGATTGCTCTCAGTGAATGAGTATATTTGACTCATGAAATCAGCACAAGGTGGGAATTGCTAATGGGTACTAACCCCTTGTCACTAAACCGAGACAGAAAATAGAAGGAAATAATTCAGAGCACTGAAAAATTCTTCCCAATAACCCCTTCCTGCCTTCTCTGTTTTAACCCTAAATCTACATTCCTTCATATAATGCAAAATATCTTTTCTCCCAACACTATTTCTTCTAGTTAGTTTCCATTGCAAAAAAAAATTGTCCTTAAGAGAAAAATTAAGGAAAAGTAATATTTGGGTGAGAAATGCAAACTTTAGGTTCTGGCCTTTTTTTGTTATTATGGTGTTTTGGAAATTATCTTGGGATTGGAAGAAATAAATAACCCCTGAAATTAAAACTGCTCAAACATTAACTAAACTCAGTGTAGAAGATCATAGCACTCTAAAAAATGTTGTTCCTCTATTTTAATTGCTAAGCATCTAATTTTAAAATACCAGAATGCTACCTGTTGACCAACATTGATCAGTAATGGATCTAGGCTTCTATTTCATGTACTTCAAGGTGCAAACATCTGGAAAGCTTATTTCACCATCTCTATAAAATGGGAACATAATATGAAAGAAGTACAAAATAAGTTCTTGGTTTTAAAAACAGTCAGCAGCTGAAATTTTTCATAGTCATGTACCATTGTTGTTGCCCATTATAATCTATCTTAATGTTTAAAGATAAATTAGCTCTTTTTTAAAAAAAAAATCCTGTATTTGAAGGCAGAGTGAACAGCTTACTTTCACCTACGGTACAGAACATCTGCAGAAGTGGCCGCTAAGTGAATCACAAAAGATCATCTAGACAACCCTGCTGAAAAAAAATCTGACAACACACAACAGCAATATCGGTGAAATAAAGACCGGTTATCCGCAACTATGAATAATTCTCCAAACGTATTTTTGGACCCTCATATGCACAGATTCCAGGTTAATGTCATTAATGAAAGCCACGAGAACTCAATTCAATCTCAGGGAGACCCCGACGCACAGCGTTATGAAGAGACTTCTTTCGCTAAAGATGCCACTAAGAGGCTCCACATCAGCTACAGGTCTGGAACCCAAGAAACTTACGACCGTTTCTTCCAAAATGGCGACACTGCCAAAACAGATGGAAGCTTTCATCCCTACGACACCCACAGTAACACCTATTATCTAAAAACCTTTGGGCATAATACCATGGATGTTGTGCCAAAAATCAACTATTACCAGAACACTGGAAGCATCAGAGGAGCCAAAATGAACCGGCCAAGTCTGATGGATATTCACGAACACCTGGCAAAGGTATGTCAAAATAAAATTAAGGAAAACATTATTTGGTCTTCCTTAAACAACCAGAAGGAAAGGCTTCCTTAGGAGTCCTAAAATGTGAAAAGACCAAATGTTTCCTTCTTCTGGGATATTTGTAAATTGCACAAGTATAGTTATGGAACATAAAGCATCTGAGATTGATTCCCCCCCCCCCAAATATTTGCTGTAGTAATAAAGGATAATATTTGTAGCTCAGGGTTGACATGAAGCATACTTGGTGTTCTCTGAGCTTGTCTGTTTTCCTGCAGATGTTTCATTACCTAACTAGGTAACATCATCAGTGCTAGTGAGGAGTATGGTTTGCTGTAAGTTTATATTCTAGTGTCAGTGTTGGTTGGGGCGGTCTTAGAGATTCTTTGGTTGGGCTGTTTTCTGATGGTTTTTTTGGCAGTTTCTTGATTGGGGTATTGCTTACTTAATTGTTGGTCTGATGTTAACCTTGGAATTAATCTATGTTGAGCTGGGTGTTGATTGCTGGTGGAGAAGTGCTGGAGTCTTTTTGTTCTCTTTTGGGCTGATTGATTGTCTCTTTTGCATAGTCTATAGATGTTGTTAATGTCCATGGCTGATTTGCCAGAGTGTGCCCAGCTTCTAGAAATTTCCTGGCCTTTTTGGACTTGAATGGTCACATTTTCCCAATCCAAACTATGGTTAAATCTGCCTATGTGTTATGAAATTAAATTAAATGATTTCACAATATATAAACAGATTTAACTATAATTTCAATTGGGAAAATGTGAGAGATATGTCAGCTTAGCACGATTTGAATTTGTAGAACCTGCCTTCTAAATATAAATATTTTATTTAATTGTTTGTGAGTATAAATACACACACATATAAATACATGTATTTATATGTGTAAACATATATATGCATATATGTGTGTCTGTGTGTCTGTGTGTCCAGTATGTGTATGTGTGTGTAGCCTTTCCTGCTGTTGTAGCTGCCCTTTGAGATGAGGTTGACCCAAAAGCTCTCAAACATTTGCTATTTATTTATCTATTTCCCACTTTTATTATTTTTACAAATAACTCAAGAAGGCAAACATCTCCTCATATTTTTCCCACAACAACAACCCTATGATGTAGGTTGGGCTGAGAAAGAGTGACTGGCTCAAGGTCAACCAGCTGGCATTCAGGGCTAAGACAAGACTAGAACTCACAAATCTCCTAGTTTCTAGTTTGATGTTATAAATTACTTAGACCAAATTGGCTTTCTGCATTCTGTAATCTTGTCTTAATTACAAAACACCCTTTATATTTTCCTCTTGTTTATTCTGTTTCTACTTCCTATAGGAAGAGGCAAAGAGATGTGGGCAAATGCAAACTGTTGGACATATGAACTGGCACTGCTCATCTCTTTCCACCTGATATATTTGAACCTAGCTATTTTTTAAAAAAACAAAAATAAATAATTTTACACTTGATACATGCTGCGGGGTGTTCTGCTCTTATGGATTTCCACCTATACACAACTTCATTTCTTTGTTATGAATTCCAGTAAAACAAGCTATTTTGTTTAAAACTGTCTGACCAGAATATCACAGTGACTTCGGGTTCAGTGGACAAATTCAGTAAAGCAGATGGCAACTCAGAAGAAGCCGAATTCCGCAAGGAAGAAGAAACTAAAGGCATAGTGAAATTTGGATGGATGAAGGGCGTCCTGGTAAGCAGCATTTATCTCGTGACTGTACAAGTACAGAACATCTGCTTTTAAAATTTTAAACAGTTGGTAGCGCAACCTGAGTAATTCTATACGGCAGAAAAAGTAGGTAGATACTTCCACTGGTTTTTTTTAAAAGAGATTTTCATGTTCATCCCCAGCAATGAATATGTATGAGTCTGATTTAAGTAATCCTTTCATATGACTAGTTCTTCACATCTCTGTTCTTATTCTTTTTTAAAAAAAACATTCAAATGTTAACATTTTAATTTTTACACTGAAATTTCTACTTTAACCAGATAATGGCTGTTCTTTCAAAACAACTCCTTTCTAATTTAGGCTCTTTTTATTTCAAGCTGTTACAGCTTTTAAGCTTTTCAAGGCATTCATTCTTTTTTCACAGAACTGTTTTTACCCATTTTAAACCTGTTGTGTTCTGTGGTTATATGTTGATACAATTATTTTTGTTTAATATTTAGGTGAGATGCACATTGAACATCTGGGGTGTAATGCTATTTATTCATCTGTTGAACATTTCCAATGTATTTGATGCATTTAAACTTTTCAATGCATTTTTAATGCATTCAGGTTTTTCCACACAACTATTTTTATCCATTTTAAACCTGTTGCGTTCTGCAGTTATATGTTGATACCATTATTTTTTATTAATATTTAGGTGAGATGCATGCTGAACATCTGGGGTGTAATGCTATTTATTCGTCTTTCCTGGATCATTGGTCAAGCTGGAATTGGTAGGTGTTTTTTTTTTAAGTAAGGTATACATTTTTATTATGGCCAGGAGAAACATCCGTTACTTTAAATTGCCTACATGTTATAATCTTGAATAATAGCTACCATGGGGATTGAGGTTACTAAACTGTCTAGTATATGCCTGGGCAAATTCTACAAAATAATTTGTAAAACATTAGCAAAAAGTATATGATAGATAGATAGATAGATAGATAGATAGATAGATAGATAGATAGACAGACAGACAGACAGACAGACAGACAGACAGACAGACAGACAGACAGATACGATGGTGGGATTCAAAAAGTTTTACTACCAGTTCTGTGGGTGTGGCTTGATGGGCATGGCAGGGAAAGGATACTGCAAAATCTCCATGCCCTCAAACCTTATTCCCTGCTTTCCAGCTCCATTCTCCTGTGCAGGGCAGCAAAAGAAGACCCAGCCAATCAGTTGGGACTCAATGGGAGGCAGAGAATAGATGGGGGCAGGGCCAGTCAGAGGTGGTATTTGCCAGTTCTCCAAACTACTCAAAATTTCCGCTACCGGTTCTCCAGAACTGTTCAAAACCTGCTGAATACCTCCTCTGGATAGATAGATAGATGGATGGATGGATGGATGGATGGATGGATGGATGGATGGAAGTAAAAAGAAAAAAAGAAAGAAAGAAAGAAAGAAAGAAAGAAAGAAAGAAAGAAAGAAAGTTTTTAATAAATTGGGCAGAAAAGCTAGGGTTGTAGAATTGTGTATACCTATATATCTATGTATATATCTATACATAGATAGGACTATTCCTGAAATTTAAAGGATTCCCATATTTTTCTACCATAAAAAATGTATGAGACCTCTATGTGCATCCCAGCCTATCTTCTGTCATCAATGCTTACCAGTTTTCAAAGCTAAAAGAAGAATCTTCTCAGTGATCCATAATTTTCTGAAATTCAGCATAAAAATGGTTTCCTCAAAAACAGTTCATTCAAAGCATCTGACTGAGATTTGAGAGTACTATAAAAACTAGCATCAACGATACAGATATTCTCCTAAAACGAAAACAATTTCATCAAAACACGATTTAATTTCTCTTGCAAACGGAATTAAAAAAAAAAATTTACAGGGATTTCATAGTTTTTTTCTTAGAGTTCCTTGGAATTTTCCGTGTCCCTAATCATGGAAACTTTAAAGGGCTATATCCATGTACTTTTAGAGAACAAGGAACAGGCAGGAAATAAGCAGAGAAGAAGTAGCAACACAACTTTACAAGTTTGGCAATACGCCCAACCGTAGGGTGCTTAGGTAGTTTATGAAGCATAGCAAATGAAGGCTTTGCTGCTGGAAATCCATCGAAGTATGTGCCCTGCCATGCTTCTGCATATTAACATTGCCAAGATTTTGCTCTGGGGTGTCATGCAAAATTGGGTTTTGGAGTTGTTGTTTTTTTTTAATGGTAGCTTAGTAACTTATTACCATCATCAAAGAGCATTACTTTGTTCCAAGGTATGAAAACAGCTAAGGGCAAGAGTAATTCATTTAAATGTTATTTAATGACCTTGCAACTGGGTTTTTAATCTAAACTTTAATCAGAGCTCAGCCTTAGTCGGGAATCAGAGCAGTTGCAATGAGCCAACATGGCACCTTTCATTCTGAAATTATGATTTGCCAGTCATCAGATTTTAAAATGGAGTCTCATCTTTTGGGGGATGGGAAGGGGAGGGATAGGGGGGAAAATAGGCAAAATAGTTTTTTGCTGTCTTTCCTTCAGTCTGTATATATATATATGAACAGGCAGTCCTTGATCATTAATTTACTGACTGTTCACAGGCACTGAAAAAAGTGACTTATGATCATTTTTCACACGACTGATGCAGCATCCTCATGGTCACATGATCAGAATTTGGGCAGTTGGCAACTGGCTTGTTCTTATGACAGTTGCAGTGTCCCAGGATCATATGTTCCCCTTTTACATCTTTCTGACAAGCAAAGTCAATGGGGAAGCCAGATTCACTCTACAACCATGTTGGTAACTGAACAACTGCAATAATCCACATAACAACTGTGGCAGGAAGGTCATAAAATGGGGCAAAACTCACTTAGCAATTGTCTCTCTTAGCAACCAAAATTTGGGGCTCAATTGTAGTCATAAGGTGAGGACTACCAGTATGAGTTTAACTTCAGAATAAGTAGAGGAGGGTTATTTCACTAAGTGGGTTGGTTTAATTTGGTCTTTATAGCATTGGTCTGTTCGTGTATTGTACATAAATGTGGATATTCAAAAAAAACCAGTTTGGAGGTGACTTTATTTATTTATTTATTTATTTATTTATTTATTTATTTATTTATTTATTTATTTATTTATTAAATTTATATCCCACCTCACTTCCCCCAGTCACTGGGACCAGAGTTTTAATCTTTCGAGGTTTCAGGCTCATCCTAGAGACCATCCTCAGGGAACTTCTCTCTCAACAGAAGGAGGATGCGCTCCAGCATAAGTCCAAAATCTTGGAAGATTCAAAAAAAATTACTATCGGTTCTGTGGACACAGCTTGGTGGGCGTGCCATGGCTTGGTGGATGTGGCTTGGTGGACGTGGCAGGGGAAGGTTACTGCAAAATCCCATTCCCTCCCCACCCCACTAACCTGCTTTCCAGCTCCCTTCTCCTGTGCAGGACAACCAAAGAAGACCCAGCCAATCAGCTGGGACTCGGGAGGCGGAGAAGAGATGGGGGCAGGGCCAGTCAGAGGTGGGATTTGTTGGTTCTCTGAACTATTCAAAATTTCCACTACCGGTTCTCCAGAACTGATCAGAACCGGCTGAATACCACCTGTGCTCTGTTCCTAGTGACCAACCCAGCTTGGATTCTGCAACATTATCTTGGGACACGTCTATTTGCCTTCGTTCGATAAATGTTCTGGCTTGCAGAGATGCTCATTTCTATTACAAATTAGACATTTTAATCCCAGTGTCCCAGTGCTCTGCAGGCTACCAAGGCTCTTAATCCTTGTCCCAGTAGCTTATTTAACATTTATATTACATGGATATTAATGGATCTACAGTAAAGGCGAGAAAGGAGTCCCTACAGCAGCGGGGATTAAGTTGCTTTCTCAGTGAAAAGTGGATTCCTTCTCATTTAAACCACTACCTCAGAGAACCGTTTTGAAAAGTTGCAGACCATCGATTATATTTTGTCATCTTCTCCTTGCTGACAGGTCTTGGAGTTATCATAATCCTTCTTGCTACCATCGTTACTTCCATTACTGGCTTGTCAACTTCTGCAATAGCAACTAATGGTTTTGTCCGTGGAGGTAAAATAATAATAATAATAATTCTGTAGGGTTTTTCCTTTTTCCACACAAAGATCTGAATTAGTTCCCTGTTTATTCTCTTGTAAGTCAAAAGTTCTCCACTGTAATAGTCAGCCTAGGTCATGGTCACCCCAAGAACCAACAGGTAAGTCATAGCCACAACCCAATTAACCTTCTATAATTAATTAATTTGGAAACACAAAGCCGGGTTCGGTTCGCGAAGGTCTCAAGACCGATGGAAGAATGGAATCCATTTTTTTTCCAGATTTTTCTTTCTTTTTTCCCAAAAAACAAATCAAATCAAAAATTACAGGTTGCATTTCCTGGAATGGGCTGGACGTGAAGACCATTATTCCTTTCCCGCTAACACTTGTTCAAGTTCCCTAAAAGGTATTAATTCATTCTTCTGCTTTTTTTTAAAAAAAAATTGTTTATACGCTATCCATGAGAGCCAAGGCAGTCAGCTCCAATGGAAACAGGATCCACAATTCTTGACAGGTATTTCTTTAAATGTGATGAATAAAGATTGTGCGTCAACTATTGTCAGCTCCAGTCAAACCTTCCGTTGAGCGATGGCTCCTTACGCAAGGATACCAGTTTCCTGTTCATGGATTTTAAAGTAAATGATATAACCAAGGTACTTGGGTCAAAGATCTCTTTTGGCACTTTTTCAGGTCTTGGAATCGTAGTCATTTGCCTGAGTGTGGTTGTTACAACCTTAACAGGTATTTCCATGTCTGCCATATGTACCAATGGAGTGGTAAGAGGAGGTAAGTCCAAATAAAGGAGAATATTTGTAGTTCAGAGTTGAAATGAAGCGTCCTTGGTGGTCTCTGAACTTGGTGACTTTCTTGCAGACATTTCATTACCCAAACTAGATAACATCATCAGTGTTAAGTCTAGCACTGATGATGTTATCTAGTTTGGGTAATGAAATGTCTGCAAGAAAGTCACCAAGTTCAGAGACCACCAAGGAGGTGAGTCCATTTGCTGTTGGGATGGAAAATATGGTTCCTTCTGGACAAATGATCACCCAATAAATGAGCACAGAACTAAAATATAGCAGGACGTAATATCTGAGCCATAAAGAAACATTTCTGATATAAAGAGGAAGAGGGCAAATTAGAAGGCTTGTAGAAGAACAATACCTTTAAAAAAGTATTTAAAAAGTATCTTTAAAAAAGTATTTTTAAAACTAAAAAAAAACCTAATACTTTCCAAACCTTTAAATGAGCTGAATCGTGGAGGTTTAAACATCTGTTTAAAGTAATTGTGAAATTACTTTCCATTAGGAAAAAATAGGTTTAGATGATGTAGCTAAATAATATTCTTGATTTTGCAAAAGTTGAGGAATAAAATAAATTGAGGGAAATTGCTCCTGTTTGAAGTGTACTGTATAGGAAGAGACTTAAGCTGCTTTCTTATCTGCTGCCCTCCTATAATTCTCATTATTTTTAAACCAGCATGAACCTAGTGGGCACCAGCTTAAAAAAGATGCTTGAGCATTTAAATCATGAGTGGCTACTACTTCTTTTAAAGTTCTTCAACACTGTATTTCATGAAATCCAAAGAATCTGATCTGGCAAGTTGCAAACTGAGGATTTGCACAAGAGATTGTCCTCCTGCAGACTCGGAGAAAATTAGACTCTATCTCATCTTTTTGTGTTTTTAAAACCAGCATTGTAATGCTACTGAATATAAAGAGATCATTGTGAACAATTTACATAGGGAAATTCTATAGAGCCACCTTGAGAAGGCAGGTGGAGAATGTTTTGCTATGTTTTGACATATGTTCCCATTCATTTCAAGCTCTTTATGCCTTATATGGAATCTGTTCAAATTAAAACAACAGAAACTTTTAAAAAGGCTTAGTAGAATGAAACAAAACCTTAACATACTCTGCTAACTTTCAGCATGTTTTTAGAAGAAGCCATAATGCATCTCCTAACCCAAAATGTTGCTTTGTAACATCACGATATCCTAGTCGCATTCAATGGAAAGGAATCCTCAAATTACAACCACAACTTACCCCGAAATTTCCATTGCTAAGTGAGACAGATGATGAGTTTTGCCCCTAAAATGGGGACACTGTAATGGCTGTGTAAAAATGATCCTAAATCACTTTATTCAGTGCTGTTGTCAATTCAAACGTCATTAAATGTAGGGTTGTAAGTCGAGAAGTAACCTGTGTAGTACTAGTTCTGCATGCTTCAATTAAGGCAAAAAAGAAAACTTGGATTTTCCTTGGATCATGTATGCTGTCCTAGGAAAGAACAGTGTGGTGGCCTTGAGGTGGACCTCTCACCTCACAATCAGGAGGCTGTGAGTTCAGTCGTAGGTAGAGGCAGATATTTCTCTCTCTGAGAATATATCTGCTGAAAAAAAAAACTCCGCATTGGCAACAGGAAGGGCATCCGGCCAGTAAACACTCAGCTCCATTCAGTTGCCCAGACTATCCTGCAAGGGATTATGGGTGTCATTAAAAGATGATATACTGTCCTAGGAAAATGTCAGATCATATGTAGGTTTGTCCATAGGCTGACACAAATCTTTGTGTGCGGACAGGTGGAGCTTATTACCTCATCTCACGGAGCTTAGGTCCTGAATTCGGGGCTCCATCGGTCTCATCTTTGCCTTCGCCAACGCTGTGGCGGTGGCTATGTACGTGGTTGGCTTTGCAGAAACAGTTGTGGAACTTCTCAAGGTGAGCATCCTTATCTGGATACGGCTAAACTGGTCTGTTTCTCCTTTTATTCTTTCCTACCGTAACGACCAAAGTCTCATAAAACACAAATTCACCAATTGAAGTTCCTTCACCACATTAATAACTCTACTAATTCGTACAGTTTTGATTTCTTACTACCGGATCAAAGAAATGTTTCTTAAAGGACTGTAAACGTTTCAAAAAAAAACCAAACAAACTACAGGTAGCCTTGGAGCGACAACCACAATTGAGCCCAAAAATTTATGTTGCTAAGTGAAACATTTGTTAAGTGAGTTTGTCCCCGTTTACTTTTCTTGCCACAGTTGTTAAGTGAATCACACATTTTTAAAAGTTAGTTACATGGTTGTTAAGTGAATCTAGCTCCCTGATTGACATTGCTGGGTCAAAAGGTCACAAAAGGGGATCACATGACCCCCCCTGGATCATAAATATGGAGCAGTTGCCAAGCAGCTGAACTTTGACCACGTGACCCTGGGGATGCTGCAGTGGTCGTAAGGGTGAAAAATGGCCATAAGTCACTTTTTTCAGTGCCGTTGTAACTTTGAACGGTCATTTATCTGTTGTAAGCCGAGGAATATCTGTACTAAAGGGAATTGGGGCTCTAATTAGAAACAGTCTAAGGTTAAAGTTTTTGGGGTTTGGGGAAGAAACCACAGAGTCAGGTAGACTATTCCAGACATTGACCACTCTGTTGCTGAAGTTGTATTTCCTGCAATCAAGTTTGGTGCAGTTAACCTTGAGTTTGTATCTATTGTGTGCTCTTGTATGGTTGTGGTTGAAGCTGAAGTATTCATTGACAGGTAGGACATTGCAAGATATTATATATTTCTTTATTTTATATAATTTATATAAAATAAATTTATATAAATAAATTTATATAAATTAGGCAGCCTATAACCTTGACGGATGAGGTCCAGGCAGGATATGAAATGCAAAATTCAAGACTCATTACCCATGAAACGCGAGGAATCCCTCTGTAGAAATTCCCTGGTATTTTACAAGGCTTACAGAACCGTCTTACAGAAAGTATCTTCTTAATCATTACTTAAATAAAGTGGAACAACGACTGATGACCTCCTTTTACTGGTCCACAATAGAAAGCATCCTCTCATATTGCATTACGGTGTGGTATGTTGGCTTGACAGCCATGGATAGAAAGACACTACAGAGGGTGGTGAGCACAGCACAAAACATTGTGGGCTGTTCCCTGACACCGCTAGATGACCTCACTAGGACTCGCTGCCTTCAAAGAGTGAGGAAAATTCTCAGGGACAACTCAGACCCTGGTCAGCACTTCTTCACCCTCCTACCATCGGGTAGGACAGGGGTCGCCAACCTTTTGGACTTCAGGGACCACCAAACTCATAATTTTAAATCCCGGGGACCACTAATATGAATTCAAATTTCTTAACAACCGGTTCTGTGGGAGTGGCCTAATTTGTGGGTGTGGCTTGGTGGCCATGTGACTGGCTTTGCATGGCTTGTATGTGAATATTATAAGTATTTAAGTAAATATTGAATTTTTTATTTAAAAAGAGCAACTTTTACCCAAAATCAGGCAAAGCAGGCAGGCAGATTGAGTTGCTCACAGAATCACAGATTCATTCAGAGATCTATCGTTCTCCCATTGGCTACCTGCACTGAATAATAGAACCTTCAGTCCTAAGGAGGTTCGCTGCTTAAAAGATCTAAAGATTCGCTAGAAAGCAAGAAATCCAACAATCTCCTGCTTTCTAGCTAATCTAAATCTCCCGGCACAGCAGAACAGCTGATGGTCGGGGGGGGAAGGAAAAATAGCAACTTAGCAGGCAAGTTTGCCAGGTAAGGAGTGAGTGGGCGGGGAGGGTTCCTGGGGGCCATGTGGGCAGCGCAGCATTGTGTTCCTGTCCAACCTGGATTAATTGCTTGGGGGGGGGTGCTCTGGGGGTGAGATTTCTCTGTGGAACACCAACATTTTCTCGCAGACCACCAGTGGGCCATGGCCCACCAGTTGGTGACCACGGGGGTAGGAGATACAGAAATATACAGAAGTATAGCCAGCCGCACCAACAGGCTGAAGAACAGTTTCTACCCGTGGGCTGTCAGACTCCTGAATGGAAAATAACTTCATGCCAACATAGTATGATAGACTTGTGGGGTCGGCACATTGTGCAACAAGGTCACATGGTGCAATAAGATTGGGTCTGGGTTAGGGACTTCTGTCCTCACTGTGAGTTGTGTTGGGGGAGTTCACAAAGGGAGGCTCAGCCAATCTCCTTGAACACATGTTGTACACTGACAATAAAGGTAATAATTATAATAATAATAATAATTACTTTTTGCTGGTTGTTTTTTCTAGAACAGTAATGCCATAATGGTCGATGTCACCAATGACATCAGGATAATTGGTGTCATAACGTTGTAATTCTGCTGGGTATTTAGGTGGCTGGTATGGAATGGGAAGCAAAGGTAAAAAATTTTTAAGTGAGAATTTAGAAACATAATAAAAACCATTCTGTCTTGTGGCTTATGATATCATTGCATTTGAGCATTTGTTCTCACTTAATTTTTACTTGGGTATATAGGCCACAACTAAAGAACTCTCCCAAATAAATCTATGGTAAAAATGTGTTTTTCTCTCTCTCTTTCCTTGCAGGCCCAAGTGATTCTTCTGATTATACTTCTGATCGCCATCGTAAATTTTTTCATTGGGACGGTTATCCCCAGCAGTGCAGAAAAGAGGGCAGAGGCTTTTCAATTACCAAGGCAAGTGCTTCTTAATGCCACAGGGTTTCAGATGTGAAAAATCCATCACCCTAAACAAGACTCACGTTAATCTGATGTGGCAAGCTGCAGGGGAGAGCTGCTGTAAATAGTAGTAAGAAAGCAAGCAGTTACAGGTAGTCCTTGCAGGGGTGGGCTTCAAAATTTAGCAACGGTTCTCTGTCCGGTTGCTGGGTGGTGTGGCCATGGTGGGCGTCGTCTAGTTGGCCTCCTGCACCACAGAGGGGGCCCATTTTTGCCCACTTTGGGCTCCAGAGTCTTTTCTGGAACGTCTGGGAAGGCAAAAATGACCTCCCCAGTCTCCAGAGGCTCTGTGGAGGGGAGAGATGGGCAGGGTCAGCCAGTCTTTGCAACTACTGGTTCAGTGAACCGGATGTAAAATTAACATCCGGTTCACTCCGTGAGCAGCCCACCCCTGAGTCCTTGATGTATGACCAATTGCTTAGTGACTATTCAAAGTTACAACGGATGGGATGACCAGGCTGAGCCCAACGGAAGGGTCAAATGTATCATCAGTCTTGAGTCCCTTACGCGAGATCTAAGTCCAGCCCATCTTGAATTCCATTGACTCTTATCTACCGCCTCTTTGCTTTGACCGTTAGTAGTTCAGATTCTTGTAGAGAGCACAAGCGTCCGATAAACCTTTATATTATATTGAATTGCCTGGCCTTTCTGATTTTCCCACGCTTGACAGATACCTTCTTAACATCTCTACAGAACTGGGCAAGAACCGCTCATGGCAAACAGCCAATGACGTTCCATCGAGTAATCTTAGTTCTGCTCCTCCTGTTAAGAGATTTTAAGAAGAGATTGGGCAGCCATTTGTCTGAGGTGGGATAGGGTCTCCTGCTTGAGCAAGGGGCTGGACTAGAAGACCTCCAAGGTCCCTTCCAACTCTGTTATTCTCTAGAATGGATTTTGGTGAAGGCCTGTAGAAGAGAAATATAAAATCAAGGATTAAGATCTCTGAAACTTGAAAGATTGCTGCCTTTCTTTACTTCTTGTCGTTGCTTGCAGCATCCATATTTATGGAAAACTTTGGCCAGAATTCACAAGGGGTCAAGATTTTTCTCTGGGAGGTCACCTGCGGCTGGCTCGGGCAGTTGTCAGCGCTTCACTAAGGGAGGGTGTCTTTCCGCGCGCCTTGAAGGAGGCGGTGGTGAGACCCTCCTGAAGAAACCTGCCCTGGACCCGGCCGTGTTGAATAACTTCGTCCAGTCTCCAACCTTCGCTTTTTGAAGGTTGTTGAAAATGGTGGCTCGGCAGTTTCCACTTTTCCTGGATGAAGCGGACTACCTGGATCCGTATCAATGGGGCTTCCGTCCTGGTTTCAGCAGGAGGCGGCATTGGTGCGCACTGATGGATGATCTCTGGAGGGCCGGGACAGGGGTTTTCCTCCGTCCTGGTCCTATTAGACCTCTCAGCGGCTTTTGATACCATCGACCATGGTATCCTTCTGCGGCGCCTCAGGGGTTGGGTATAGGGGGCACTGTACTTCAGTGGTTCACCTCCTACCTCTCGGGGAGTGCTTGATCGATACTGGCAGGGGGACAGAGGTCCACCTCGAGGGTGCTCTCTTGTGGGGTCCCTCAGGGGTGGGTCCTCTCCCCCTGCTATTAACATCTATATGAAGCAGCTGGGTGAGATCATCCGTGGTTTGGGGTGAGTTTTCATCAATATGCAGATGATACTCAGCTGTATATTTCCACCGAACCAGATGGGTGATGCCCTCTCCTGATGACCCAGTGCTTGGATGCGATGCGGATCTGGATGAGCGAAACATGCTTCGTCTCAACCCGGCCAAGACTGAGTGGCTGTGCATACCGGCATGGCCCAGTCAGGATTATCCATCTTTTAACCATAGGGAGTGGTGTTGCCCCTGTGGATAGAGGCGGAATCTGGGGGTCCTCCTGGATGCGCGGCCGATTGGAGGAGCAGGTGGGGGCCGTCGCCAGGGCTTTGCCCAGCTCCGTTTGGTTGCCAACTTCGCCCTTTTCTGGACGCGATGCCCTGCGCGCGGTTACTCATGCCCTTGTTATCTCCAGACTTCGACTACTGCAACGCTCTCTATTTAGGACTACCCTTGCATACTATCCGGAGATTGCAGCTGGTGCAAAATCTTGGCGGCGGGTGGTGATGGGAGTTTCGGTTCTCCCATGTTACCCCCCTCCTCGCTGTCTGCATTGGCTGCGGTTGTGCTCGGGTGAGATTCAAGGTGTTAACATAACATACAAAGTCCTCCATGACATGGGTCCGCAATATTTAAGGGCGACTCCTGCCGACATCAAGTACTAACAGCCCTGCTGTCGATCACGCAAACAGGACTCCTTGGGGTCCGTCGGCTGGCCAATGCGGTTGGCGGTCCCCGACGACGAGCCTATTCTATTGCGGCCCTGACCTCTGGAATCAGCTTCCCCGGGGCTCCGTCTGGCCCCTGACCTCCAGCGCCTTCGCCGTGAATTGAAGACCTGGTTATTTAACCAAGCGGGCTGTGACCCTTTGGGGGGATGGCTTTTATTATAGTTTTATTGTGTATTTGTGTAATTGTATCTTAATGGGGCTTGTTAGTTTAATTCTTTTTAATTATTTATTGTTCCTTGTTTTATTTGTGAGCTTGAGTCTTGAGGAGATGGGGCAGCATACAAATCTCATTAATAAATAAATAAATAAATAATAATAATAATAATAATAATAATAATATTGAATTGCCTGGCCTTTCTGATTTTAAGCTTGACAGATACCTTCTTAACATCTCTACAGAACTGGGCAAGAACCTCTCATGGCAAACAGCCAATGACGTTCCATCAGTAATCTTAGTTCTGCTCCTCCTGTTAAGAGATTTTTAAGAAAGAGATGGGCAGCCATTTGTCTGAGTGGGATGGTCTCCTGCTTGAGCAAGGGCTGGACTAGAAGACCTCCAAGGTCCTTCAACTCTGTTATTCCCTAGAATGGATTTTGGTGGCGTCTGTAGAAGAGAAGGAGAGAAATATAAAATCAAGGATTGGATCTCTGAAACTTGAAAGATTGCTGCCTTTCTTTACTTCTTAATAGTTTGCTTGCAGCATCCATATTTATGGAAAACTTTGGGCCAGAATTCACAAGGGGTCAAGATTTTCTCTGTGTTTGCCATTTTCTTCCCAGCTGCCACTGGCATTCTGGCAGGAGCCAACATTCTGGAGACTTAGAGGTGTGTACGTTTGAACAGTTAACCATAAAACCACAACACTGTCGTGAAAATGTAGCCTTAGATAACCTAAGGTCTTTTGAAATGCTGAATATTAAAAAAAAATTAACACTGAAACTAAGAGCAATTCAAAGAATCCTATCTGCAAAAAGAACATTTTGTATTGATTTGGAAAATGGTTTTTGTGAGAACCTGTCAAGTGTATAATTAATAGATGTTGCTGAGAAATACTTCTGGTGTAGTTCTACCTTTTTATCTAATTTTATCTAATAGTTTATATTCTTTCCTTGCTTTTCAACAGTCAGGACTGTTACAGAGGTAGGGAATCTGAGGACATCCAGGCATTGTTGAACTCAGGTCCCAGCCATTACAATAATGGTAAGGATGATGGGTTTTGGAGTCCAATCTACACTAGAGGCACAGAACCAGTGTGCCCAATGCCATATAAGTGTCCACCAACAATTTCTGAATTTGGCTCAAAGCTCTTCTAAAATTACCACCATGTTGCAATGGGAAGCCTACTGAAGGAGAAAGGAATTAAAGAGATGAAAAGTAAACATTTGAATTAAATATAAATTAAACTATATTAAATCTTGTCTTTGTCCTAACCTTCTCTTCTGTTCTGGCCATGATTGCAATCACTGTAATTTTATTTTATTTTACTGTAATATTCCAGGATCCACAAGAAGCTATACCCAAAGGAACAATGCTTGCCATTCTGATCACAACTGTTGCTTACATAGGAGTTGCAATCTGTGCAGGTAAGAAACCAAGATATTTGCACTCAGGTTCAGACTGCTGCTATCAACGTATTTTAAAATCCGGCACCCATCAATCTCCTTACAGGTAGTCCTTGACTTATAACTATCCTTTTAGTGGCTGTTCGAAATTACGACAATGAAAAAAGGGACTTATCATCGTTGTTCACACTGATGACCATTACAGCATCCATGGTCACGTGATTCAAATTGGATGCTTGGAAACTGGCATGTACTTATGACAGTTGCAGTGTCCGGGGTCACATGATCCCCTTTTGAACTTCTGATGAGCAAAGTCAATGGGGAACCAGGGTTCACTTAACAACGGGTTACTAACTGAACAACTGCAGTGATTCTCTTAACGATGGTGGCAAGAAAGCACAGGCTTATATACCACCCGTAGTGCATTTCAGAATTCTAAATTTATTGGATGTCCTGCCAATAATCAGAAACACAAACAAAAAATACCCCCATTGCCTAGCAATCTTGGTGACATGTAGCCCTACAGAGACAGTTTCCTCTACTTCAGAGTTTTTCAAAGTGGAAGGATGGGAATCCAGGTTGTTGTTACTGTTTGCAGCAGCTGTTAGTTAAAGTAAGGATAAAGGTTCCCCTCGCACATATGTGCTAGTCGTTTCCGGCTCTAGGGGCTCATCTCCGTTACAAAGCTGAAGAGCCAGCTGTCGAAGACGTCTCCGTGGTCATGTGGCGGCAGGACTAAGCCTTCGTAGGTGCGGAAGGCTGTTCCCTTCCACCAAAGTGGTCCCTATTTTTCTACGTGCATTTTTTACCTGCTTTCGAACTGCTAGGTTGGCAGAAGCTGGGACAAGGAACGGGAGCTCACTCCATTACACGGCGCTAGGGATTCGAACCACTAAACTGCTGACTTTTCTGATCAACAAGCGGAGCATCTTAGTTACTGAGCCAATGTGTCCCTACTTAGTTAAAGTAATATTTGTGGATTTGCTTTAATATAATAAATGCTTGGGGATTGATAAACGATCAGGAACTTCATCAATTAAAGTGTTTGGAGAGGCCTGCTCTACTTCATCAACAGTGCTTTATTATTGTTTTAGGTGTGGTTGGGTCTCTACCAACTTCCTTTCGTATTAAGTGAGGAGCTGTGGGTTTAATCCGTTTTCAGCGGCACGTTTTATGTACGTTCTTGTTTGCTAAATCAGACAGTAAACCCAGTAGAACCATCAAACCATTTTAACCAACGGCCCCA
>CM019163.1:8130247-8151999 GCA_009733165.1 Naja naja
CATTTCATTACCCAAACTAGATAACATCATCAGTGTTAAGTCTAGCACTGATGATGTTATCTAGTTTGGGTAATGAAATGTCTGCAAGAAAGTCACCAAGTTCAGAGACCACCAAGGAGGTGAGTCCATTTGCTGTTGGGATGGAAAATATGGTTCCTTCTGGACAAATGATCACCCAATAAATGAGCACAGAACTAAAATATAGCAGGACGTAATATCTGAGCCATAAAGAAACATTTCTGATATAAAGAGGAAGAGGGCAAATTAGAAGGCTTGTAGAAGAACAATACTTTAAAAAGTATTTAAAAGTATCTTTAAAAAGTATTTTTAAAACTAAAAAAAACCTAATACTTTCCAAACCTTTAAATGAGCTGAATGCGTGGAGGTTTAAACATCTTTCTTTCCATGTTTGAAGTGTACTGTATAGGAAGAGACTTAAGCTGCTTTCTTATCTGCTGCCCTCCTATAATTCTCATTATTTTTAAACCAGCATGAACCTAGTGGGCACCAGCTTAAAAAAGATGCTTGAGCATTTAAATCATGAGTGGCTACTACTTCTTTTAAAGTTCTTCAACACTGTATTTCATGAAATCCAAAGAATCTGATCTGGCAAGTTGCAAACTGAGGATTTGCACAAGAGACTGTCCTCCTGCAGACTCGGAGAAAATTAGACTCTGTCTCATCTCTTTGTGTTTTTAAAGCTAGCATTGTAATGCTACTGAATATAAAGAGATTATTGTGAACAATTTACATAGGGAAATTCTATAGAGCCACCTTGAGAAGGCAGGTGGAGAATGTTTTGCTATGTTTTGACATATGTTCCCATTCATTTCAAGCTCTTTATGCCTTATATGGAATCTGTTCAAATTAAAACAACAGAAACTTTTAAAAAGGCTTAGTAGAATGAAACAAAACCTTAACATACTCTGCTAACTTTCAGCATGTTTTTAGAAGAAGCCATAATGCATCTCCTAACCCAAAATGTTGCTTTGTAACATCACGATATCCTAGTCGCATTCAATGGAAAGGAATCCTCAAATTACAACCACAACTTACCCCGAAATTTCCATTGCTAAGTGAGACAGATGATGAGTTTTGCCCCTAAAATGGGGACACTGTAATGGCTGTGTAAAAATGATCCTAGATCACTTTATTCAGTGCTGTTGTCAATTCAAACATCATTAAATGTAGGGTTGTAAGTCGAGGAGTAACCTGTGTAGTACTAGTTCTGCACGCTTCAATTAAGGCAAAAAAGAAAACTTGGATTTTCCTTGGATCATGTATGCTGTCCTAGGAAAGAACAGTGTGGTGGCCTTGAGGTGGACCTCTCACCTCACAATCAGGAGGCTGTGAGTTCAGTCGTAGGTAGAGGCAGATATTTCTCTCTCTGAGAATATATCTGCTGAAAAAAAAACCTCCGCATTGGCAACAGGAAGGGCATTCAGCCAGTAAACACTCAGCTCCGTTCAGTTGCCCAGACTCTACCCTGCAAGGGATTATGGGTGTCATTAAAAGATGATATACTGTCCTAGGAAAATGTCAGATCATATGTAGGTTTGTCCATAGGCTGACACAAATCTTTGTGTGCGGACAGGTGGAGCTTATTACCTCATCTCACGGAGCTTAGGTCCTGAATTCGGGGGCTCCATCGGTCTCATCTTTGCCTTCGCCAATGCTGTGGCGGTGGCTATGTACGTGGTTGGCTTTGCAGAAACAGTTGTGGAACTTCTCAAGGTGAGCATCCTTATCTGGATACGGCTAAACTGGTCTGTTTCTCCTTTTATTCTTTCCTACCGTAACGACCAAAAGTCTCATAAAACACAAATTCACCAATTGAAGTTCCTTCACCACATTAATAACTCTACTAATTCATACAGTTTTGATTTCTTACTACCGGATCAAAGAAATGTTTCTTAAAGGACTGTAAACGTTTCAAAAAAAAAACCAAACAAACTACAGGTAGCCTTGGAGCGACAACCACAATTGAGCCCAAAAATTTATGTTGCTAAGTGAAACATTTGTTAAGTGAGTTTGTCCCCGTTTACGACTTTTCTTGCCACAGTTGTTAAGTGAATCACACATTTTTTAAAAGTTAGTTACATGGTTGTTAAGTGAATCTAGCTCCCTGATTGACATTGCTGGGTCAAAAGGTCGCAAAAGGGGATCACATGACCCCCCCTGGATCATAAATATGGAGCAGTTGCCAAGCAGCTGAACTTTGACCACGTGACCCTGGGGATGCTGCAGTGGTCGTAAGGGTGAAAAATGGCCATAAGTCACTTTTTCAGTGCCGTTGTAACTTTGAGCGGTCATTTATCTGTTGTAAGCGAGGAATATCTGTACTAAAGGGAATTGGGGCTCTAATTAGAAACAGTCTAAGGTTAAAGTTTTTGGGGTTTGGGAAGAAACCACAGAGTCAGGTAGACTATTCCAGACATTGACCACTCTGTTGCTGAAGTTGTATTTCCTGCAATCAAGTTTGGTGCAGTTAACCTTGAGTTTGTATCTATTGTGTGCTCTTGTATGGTTGTGGTTGAAGCTGAAGTATTCATTGACAGGTAGGACATTGCAAGATATTATATATTTCTTTATTTTATATAATTTATATAAAATAAATTTATATAAATAAATTTATATAAATTAGGCAGCCTATAACCTTGACGGATGAGGTCCAGGCAGGATATGAAATGCAAAATTCAAGACTCATTACCCATGAAACGAGGAATCCCTCTGTAGAAATTCCCTGGTATTTTACAAGGCTTACAGAACCGTCTTACAGAAAGTATCTTCTTAATCATTACTTAAATAAAGTGGAACAACGACTGATGACCTCCTTTTACTGGTCCACAATAGAAAGCATCCTCTCATATTGCATTACGGTGTGGTATGTTGGCTTGACAGCCATGGATAGAAAGACACTACAGAGGGTGGTGAGCACAGCACAAAACATTGTGGGCTGTTCCCTGACACCGCTAGATGACCTCACTAGGACTCGCTGCCTTCAAAGAGTGAGGAAAATTCTCAGGGACAACTCAGACCCTGGTCAGCACTTCTTCACCCTCCTACCATCGGGTAGGACAGGGTCGCCAACCTTTTGGACTTCAGGGACCACCAAACTCATAATTTTAAATCCCGGGGACCACTAATATGAATTCAAATTTCTTAACAACCGGTTCTGTGGGAGTGGCCTAATTTGTGGGTGTGGCTTGGTGGCCATGTGACTGGCTTTGCATGGCTTGTATGTGAATATTATAAGTATTTAAGTAAATATTGAATTTTTTTATTTAAAAAAGAGCAACTTTTACCCAAAATCAGGCAAAGCAGGCAGGCAGATTGAGTTGCTCACAGAATCACAGATTCATTCAGAGATCTATCGTTCTCCCATTGGCTACCTGCACTGAATAATAGAACCTTCAGTCCTAAGGGAGGTTCGGCTCTGCTTAAAAGATCTAAAGATTCGCTAGAAAGCAAGAAATCCAACAATCTCCTGCTTTCTAGCTAATCTAAATCTCCCAGCACAGCAGAACAGCTGATGGTCGGGGGGGGAAGGAAAAATAGCAACTTAGCAGGCAAGTTTGCCAGGTAAGGAGTGAGTGGGCGGGAAAGGTTCCTGGGGGCCATGTGGGCAGCGCAGCATTGTGTTCCTGTCCAACCTGGATTAATTGCTTGGGGGTGCTCTGGGGTGAGATTTCTCTGTGGAACACCAACATTTTCTCAGACCACCACCAGTGGGCCATGGCCCACCAGTTGGTGACCACGGGGTAGGAGATACAGAAGTATACAGAAGTATAGCCAGCCGCACCAACAGGCTGAAGAACAGTTTCTACCCGTGGGCTGTCAGACTCCTGAATGGAAAATAACTTCATGCCAACATAGTATGATAGACTTGTGGGGTCGGCACATTGTGCAACAAGGTCACATGGTGCAATAAGATTGGGTCTGGGTTAGGGACTTCTGTCCTCACTGTGAGTTGTGTTGGGGGAGTTCACAAAGGGAGGCTCAGCCAATCTCCTTGAACACATGTTGTACACTGACAATAAAGGTAATAATTATAATAATAATAATAATTACTTTTTGCTGGTTGTTTTTTTTTCTAGAACAGTAATGCCATAATGGTCGATGTCACCAATGACATCAGGATAATTGGTGTCATAACCGTTGTAATTCTGCTGGGTATTTCGGTGGCTGGTATGGAATGGGAAGCAAAGGTAAAAAAATTTTAAGCGTGAGAATTTAGAAACACATAATAAAAAACCATTCTGTCTTGTGGCTTATGATATCATTGCATTTGAGCATTTGTTCTCACTTAATTTTTACTTGGGTATATAGGCCACAACTAAAGAACTCTCCCAAATAAATCTATGGTAAAAAATGTGTTTTTTTCTCTCTCTCTTTCCTTGCAGGCCCAAGTGATTCTTCTAATTATACTTCTGATCGCCATCGTAAATTTTTTCATTGGGACGGTTATCCCCAGCAGTGCAGAAAAGAGGGCAAGAGGCTTTTTCAATTACCAAGGCAAGTGCTTCTTAATGCCACAGGGTTTCAGATGTGAAAAATCCATCACCCTAAACAAGACTCACGTTAATACGATGTGGCAAGCTGCAGGGGAGAGCTGCTGTAAACAGTAATAAGAAAGCAAGCAGTTACAGGTAGTCCTTGCAGGGGTGGGCTTCAAAAAATTTAGCAACCGGTTCTCTGTCCGGTTGCTGGGTGGGTGTGGCCATGGTGGGCGTCGTCTAGTTGGCCGCCTGCACCACGGAGGGGGCCCATTTTTGCCCACTCTGGGCTCCAGAGTCTTTTCTGGAACGTCTGGGAAGGCAAAAATGACCTCCCCAGTCTCCAGAGGCTCTGCGGAGGCTGGAAACAGGCCCATTTCAGGTCTTCTGGAGCCTCCAGGAGGCCTGTTTTTCGCCCTCCCTGAGCCTCCGCACAGGCCCTGCACTTACCTGGGATCCAAAATGGGCCGCATGGAGACTTCTGGGAGGGGAGAGATGGGCGGGGTCAGCCAGTCTTTGCAACTACTGGTTCAGTGAACCGGATGTAAAATTAACATCCGGTTCACTCGAACCGGTGTGAACCTGTAGCAGCCCACCCCTGAGTCCTTGATGTATGACCAACTGCTTAATGACTATTCAAAGTTACAACGGAAGGGATGACCAGGCTGAGCCCAACGGAAGGGTCAAACGTATCATCAGTCTTGAGTCCCTTCGCGCCCGCAAGAGATCTAAGTCCAGCCCATCTTGAATTCCATTGACTCTTATCTACCGCCTTTTTGCTTTGACCGTTAGTAGTTCAGATTCTTGTAGAGAGCACAAGCGTCCAATAAACCTTTATATTATATCCTGTTTCTGAGGATGAAGTGGACGGGATTATGCGGCGCCTGAGTTCCACCACATGTTTGTTGGACCCGTGTCCCTCCTGGTTAGCTTATGCCGCCAGGGAGGTCACCTGCGGCTGGCTCCGGGCAGTTGTCAACGCTTCACTAAGGGAGGGTGTCTTTCCGCCGCCTTGAAGGAGGCGGTGGTGAGACCCTCCTGAAGAAGCCTGCCTGACCCGGCCGTGTTAGATAACTTTCGTCCAGTCTCCAACCTTGGCTTTTAGCGAAGGTTGTTGAAGATGTGGTGGCTCGGCAGTTTCCACTTTTCCTGGATGAAGCAGACTACCTGGATCCGTATCAATCGGGCTTCCGTCCTGGTTACAGCACGGAGGCGGCATTGGTGCACTGATGGATGATCTCTGGAGGGCCGGGACAGGGGTTTTCCTCTGTCCTGGTCCTATTAGACCTCTCAGCGGCTTTTGATACCATCGACCATGGTATCCTTCTGCGCCTCAGGGGTTGGGTATAGGGGCACTGTACTTCAGTGGTTCACCTCCTACCTCTCGGGATGCGAGTCGGTACTGGCGGGGGACAGAGGTCCACCTCGAGGTGCTCTCTTGTGGGGTCCCTCAGGGGTCGGTCCTCTCCCCTGCTATTTATCTATATGAAGCCGCTGGGTGAGATCATCCGTGGTTTGGGGTGAGTTTTCATCAATATGCAGATGATACTCAGCTGTATATTCCACCCGAACCAGATCGGTGATGCCCTCTCCCTGATGACCCAGTGCTTGGATGCGATGCGGATCTGGATGGGCGAACATGCTTCGTCTCAACCCGGCCAAGACTGAGTGGCTGTGCGTGCCGGCATCGCGGCCCAGTCAGGATTATCCATCGTTAACCATAGGGGAGTGGTGTTGCCCCTGTGGATAGAGGCGGAATCTGGGGGTCCTCCTGGATGCGGCTTCGATTGGAGGAGCAGGTGGGGGCCGTCGCCAGGGCTTTGCCCAGCTCCGTTTGGTTCGCCAACTACGCCCTTTTCTGGACCGCGATGCCCTGCGCACGGTTACTCATGCCCTTGTTATCTCCAGACTTCGACTACTGCAGCTCTCTATTTAGGACTACCCTTGCATACTATCCGGAGATTGCAGCTGGTGCAAAATCTTGCGGCGGGTGGTGATGGGAGTTTCCGGTTCTCCCATGTTACCCCCTCCTCGCGCTGTCTGCATTGGCTGCCGGTTGTGCTCGGGTGAGATTCAAGGTGTTAACATTAACATACAAAGTCCTCCATGACATGGGTCCGCAATATTTAAGGGAGCGACTCCTGCCGACATCAAGTACTAACCGCCCTGTGCGATCACATAGGCAAGGACTCCTTGGGGTCCCGTCGGCGGCCAATGCCGGTTGGCGGTCCCCGACGACAAGCCTATTCTATTGCGCCCCTGACCTCTGGAATCAGCTTCCCCGGGGCTCCGTCTGGCCCCTGACCTCCGCCTTCCGTGAATTGAAGACCTGGTTATTTAACCAAGCCGGGCTGTGACCCTTTGGGGATGGCTTTTATTATAGTTTTATTGTGTATTTGTGTAATTGCATCTTAATGGGGCTTGTTAGTTTAATTCTTTTTTAATTATTTATTGTTTCCTTGTTTTATTTGTGAGCCTTGAGTCTTGAGGAGATGGGGCATACAAATCTCATTAATAATAATAATAATAATAATAATAATAATAATAATAATAATATTGAATTGCCTGGCCTTTCTGATTTTCCCACGCTTGACAGATACCTTCTTAACATCTCTACAGAACTGGGCAAGAACCTCTCATGGCAAACAGCCAATGACGTTCCATCGAGTAATCTTAGTTCTGCTCCTCCTGTTAAGAGATTTTTAAGAAGAGATTGGGCAGCCATTTGTCTGAGGTGGGATAGGGTCTCCTGCTTGAGCAAGGGGCTGGACTAGAAGACCTCCAAGGTCCCTTCCAACTCTGTTATTCCCTAGAATGGATTTTTGGTGAAGGCGTCTGTAGAAGAGAAGGAGAGAAATATAAAATCAAGGATTAAGATCTCTGAAACTTGAAAGATTGCTGCCTTTCTTTACTTCTTGTGCGTTTGCTTGCAGCATCCATATTTATGGAAAACTTTGGGCCAGAATTCACAAGGGGTCAAGATTTTTTCTCTGTGTTTGCCATTTTCTTCCCAGCTGCCACTGGCATTCTGGCAGGAGCCAACATTTCTGGAGACTTAGAGGTGTGTACGTTTGAACAGTTAACCATAAAACCACAACACTGTCGTGAAAATGTAGCCTTAGATAACCTAAGGTCTTTTGGGGAAATGCTGAATATTAAAAAAATTAACACTGAAACTAAGAGCAAGATTCAAAGAATCCTATCTGCAAAAAGAACATTTTGTATTGATTTGGAAAATGGTTTTTGTGAGAACCTGTCAAGTGTATAATTAATAGATGTTGCTGGAGAAATACTTCTGGGTGTAGTTCTACCTTTTTATCTAATTTTTATCTAATAGTTTATATTCTTTCCTTGCTTTTCAACAGTCAGGACTCGGTTACAGAGGTAGGGAATCTGAGGACATCCAGGCATTGTTGAACTCCAGTCCCAGGCCATTACAATAATGGTAAAGGATGATGGGTTTTGGAGTCCAACGTCTACACTAGAGGCACAGAACCAGTGTGCCCAATGCCATATAAGTGTCCACCAACAATTCTGAATTTGGCTCAAAGCTCTTCTAAAAATTACCACCATGTTGCAATGGGAAGCCTACTGAAGGAGAAAGGAATTAAAGAGATGAAAAGTAAACATTTGAATTAAATATAAATTAAACTATATTAAATCTTGTCTTTGTCCTAACCTTCTCTTCTGTTCTGGCCATGATTGCAATCACTGTAATTTTATTTTATTTTACTGTAATATTCCAGGATCCACAAGAAGCTATACCCAAAGGAACAATGCTTGCCATTCTGATCACAACTGTTGCTTACATAGGAGTTGCAATCTGTGCAGGTAAGAAACCAAGATATTTGCACTCAGGTTCAGACTGCTGCTATCAACGTATTTTAAAATCCGGCACACCCATCAATCTCCTTACAGGTAGTCCTTGACTTATAACTATCCTTTTAGTGGCTGTTCGAAATTACGACAATGAAAAAAGGGACTTATCATCGTTGTTCACACTGATGACCATTACAGCATCCGCATGGTCACGTGATTCAAATTCGGATGCTTGGAAACTGGCATGTACTTATGACAGTTGCAGTGTCCCGGGGGTCACATGATCCCCTTTTGTGAACTTCTGATGAGCAAAGTCAATGGGGAAGCCAGGGTTCACTTAACAACCGGGTTACTAACTGAACAACTGCAGTGATTCTCTTAACGATGGTGGCAAGAAAGCACTTAGGCTTATATACCACCCCGTAGTGCATTTCAGAATTCTAAATTTATTGGATGTCCTGCCAATAATCAGAAACACAAAACAAAAATACCCCCATTGCCTAGCAATCTTGGTGACATGTAGCCCTACAGAGACAGTTTCCTCTACTTCAGAGTTTTTCAAAGTGGAAGGATGGGAATCCAGGTTGTTGTTACTGTTTGCAGCAGCTGTTAGTTAAAGTAAGGATAAAGGTTCCCCTCGCACATATGTGCTAGTCGTTTCCGGCTCTAGGGGGCGCTGCTCATCTCCGTTACAAAGCTGAAGAGCCAGCGCTGTCCGAAGACGTCTCCGTGGTCATGTGGCCGGCAGGACTAAACGCCTTCGTAGGTGCACGGAAGGCTGTTCCCTTCCCACCAAAGTGGTCCCTATTTTTCTACGTGCATTTTTTACCTGCTTTCGAACTGCTAGGTTGGCAGAAGCTGGGACAAGGAACGGGAGCTCACTCCATTACACGGCGCTAGGGATTCGAACCACTAAACTGCTGACTTTTCTGATCAACAAGCTGAGCATCTTAGTTACTGAGCCAATGTGTCCCTACTTAGTTAAAGTAATATTTGTGGATTTGTTTTAACATAATAAATGCTTGGGGATTGATAAACGATCAGGAACTTCATAAATTAAAGTGTTTGGAGAGGCCTGCTCTACTTTATCAACAGTGCTTTATTATTGTTTGAGGTGTGGTTGGGTCTCTACCAACTTCCTTTCGTATTAAGTGAGGAGCTGTGGGTTTAATCCGTTTTCAGCGGCACGTTTTATGTACATTCTTGTTTGCTAAATCAGACAGTAAACCCAGTAGAACCATCAAACCATTTTAACCAACGGCCCCATGATTTGCAGCCTCCATGGCCTCAGGATAACAGGCAGAAAGGTGTGTAGGACATCAGCCACCTGAAATATAAAGGAGACCAGCGATATTATCATGTTGTCACAAGGAAGAGAAATAATAATACCCTGTTATTTCCACAGCTGCTTGTGTCGTGCGTGATGCTACAGGGAATGTCAATGATACCGTGGTATCTGGGATGAATTGCAATGGATCATCGGCTTGTGCCCTGGGCTACGATTTCTCCAGCTGTAAAATCCAGACATGTGATTATGGGCTGATGAATAATTTCCAGGTTCAAAAGCATGCTAATTATCCAATTTTTATAACTGCATGTGTATGTGTGTGATATACTATATACCGTACATAATAGCATGAACTAATATTCACATACGCATACAGCACATAGTGGCTATTGATTGACTTTACAAGATTTCTACTGACAATCTATAATTGGAGGGTGGCGTAGTTACGTATACATGCAAAGTGAAACGAAAGAGTGTGGTCTTTGGTGCTCTCTGAGCATGGTTGTTTTCTTGCAGACATTTCATTACCCAACTAGGTAACATCATCAGTGCTAGAACAGAGTGAAGTTTTTATCTCCATTTATATACAAGTGACTTGCCCTGTCAGTTCTTTCTGAAATGAAGAGCTTTGACAAAGTAGTGTACCCAAACTATATTTTATGTTCATCCTCATCCAAATGATCATGAATTAGGACTTGAAGAAATAAGACAGCTCAGGAGGAGAGCATAAATTTTCCACCTGCAAACTTTCATTCATAGCTTGTACCTCATAGCCCTAATTAAGACCAACAGAAATAGGAAAAGTCCTTTTTGAGATGATCTTCTGTTAGACAACAGACAATAATTTAACCAGGAATACGTCAGTTTTTGTTCCTAAGTTTCTGCAAAATAACCTGTTGTTAAACGAATGGAATGAGAATACAGACTTCCTACCGTTCATGATCTAAACTGGAATTCCATCAAAAGTTTAGACTGGAGTAATTAATTGCAAAGTGCACCCCAATTAAATCCTAAGGGATAGAAAATGTTTAATCAAACCACAGCATGAAAGATTGTGAGATGCTTACTCTCTTAAAGGCTATTTTAAAAAGTATACCTACAGGAAATCCTAGGTAGAGGCTAATATTTGGAATAGACTCAAGCAGGGGGTTGGACTAGATGACCTCCAAGGTCCCTTCCAACTCTGTTATTGTTATTCTATGAACTATCTACAGGATGATTAGGGGACTGGAGGCTAAAACATATGAAGAACGGTTGCAGGAACTGGGTATGTCTAGTCTGATGAAAAGAAGGACTAGGGGAGACATGATAGCATTGTTCCAATATCTCAGGGGATGCCCCAAAGAAGAGGGAGTCAAGCTATTCTCCAGAGCACCTGAGGGCAGGACAAGAAGCAATGGATGGAAACTAATCAAGGAGAGAAGCAACCTAGAACTAAGGAGAAATTACTTGACCATGAGAACAATTAACCAGTGGAACAACTTGCCTCCAGAAGTTGTGAATGCTGCAACACTGGAAGTTTTTAAAAAGATGTTGGATAACCATTTGTCTGAAATGGTGTAGGGTTTCCTGCCTAGGCAGGGGGTTGGACTAGAAGATCTCCAAGGTCCCTTCCAACTGTGATTCTATTCTATTCTAAATACATACAGTTATCTATGATTTATATCTCCATCAATAAAATATCCCACAAAAAGGTCTCTCTTCATTATCTAGGCTCTGCAGTAACCTTCCCAGATACTACAAATTCAGTGAAATTGTTGACAGAACTTTTCTTAAATAGATGATACAATGATATCTCTATTTATATACATGCCTAGATTGGAGATTGCTACACATGCAAATTCTCTTTTCCTGATGCAAAGATTGCTTCCTCCTTAAGACATACGCAGCTTGCTTTTTATGGCCTCTTGTTCCTAACACAAATTTCTTCTGAATGGCATCCTTTTGCAGAAGAAATAAAAATTATGCCTTTGGCTTCAAAAGGAACAAAACAAGATTCAATTAAAGAACAATCTTCTCCTTTATGAGCAAACTGGCTTTTCTTTTCTTTTTCTTTTCTTTCCTTTTTTGGGCAACAAAAATGTAATTTGCTGTGCTGAACAGTCTCCCCGACAAGCTGCTAACGGATGACTTAAAAGATAATAGAGAAGAGCCAGAGTAACAATGCACGTGGTTATAAATTTAACAATCGGAGGGATTTGCAAATTTGGTTTGTAGCCTAGCTGGTACAAATTTGATGGCTTGCTTTTATTACATGTTTTCCCCCCTTTCCAAAGGTGATGAGCATGGTTTCAGGATTTGGACCCTTAATCACCGCTGGGATATTTTCTGCCACGCTGTCCTCGGCACTAGCTTCACTTGTGAGCGCGCCAAAGGTTTTCCAGGTACATTCAAGACGCCAAGTATGTTTTGTAGCTTTTCCCCTATCTCTGCAATTTGTTAGCCTATGCTAACCAGTTGATCAGCCAGGATGTGTGTCTCAAATACAACAGGATAAAAAGCGACAAGGGTTTGTATGTGTGTGTGTGTGTCTCAAACACAACAGGGTACATCACTTACAGTGAAGGGCTTGCTGTTCTTCTGATGATAGGCAAGAGACCAAGGAACCAAGAATTAGATTTCTTAACCAGAATTTGCTCTTTTGACAGGCTCTCTGCAAGGATAACATCTATCGAGCACTCCACTTTTTTGCCAAAGGATATGGGAAAAATAACGAACCCATCCGAGGATACATTCTGACTTTCCTCATTGCTCTGGGCTTCATCCTGATTGGTAGGTACAACTCAGCAAGTTCTGGCTTGGTGTTTGCAATGGGAAGACATGCAGCAGTCTAAGTCTAAAATATCACCGAACGCATTTATTTTTTATTTAGTTTTATTTATTCCATTTCTATAGCCGACCAACTCAACCAAGCGACCAGGAGAAGGAAGAAACAATAATTACGATGGAAAGGTATCATAAAAGGCCCGTCTAAATTCTGATCAACAAAAATTAGATGATATAACTTCAATCTAGAACAGTGACAAAAACAGCAGAGTCCAAATCAAAATCAAATCTGCCCACAATCACTTTAGATAGTGAGATGAGTGGCCTATAAGTAAATTAAAAAAGAAAATATGCTGTTCACTGAATGACTGAATGACCGAATTTAAGTATCAGGCTAATGTGTTAATGTTTGTGCCTTGTGCCTTGCACTGGGTCACTCAAGTCATGATGTTTAAGCATGGTGCATCGTGGTTGCACAAGGTGTGAGAGTGGTTGACTCAATGGAAGCTTTGCTCTTCCAAAGATTTGGCTACAGATGCTCGCATAGTATATATACATCTGTCAGGATTCCAGCAGTTATCCCAGTTAAATCATGAGTCTTGAGCCAAACTTCCAAAACTTCAAAAGGATTTATTGGGAGTTAACATGTCCGGCACTGCCTGGGTGTAGCCGACTCTGAGACACATAATTCATTGTCACCCTTGACCCTGTTTTTCCTCCACCTCCTGGGTGTATCATAATCCATATTCTCCAATGGGACACATCCATAGCCAAGAGTCATCGATCATGCTCTCCAGTTAGAATTTTGCACGGCAGAAACTTCAGTCACCTAGTTACTATCTTTGAAAACTATTTATGGAATGCACTTTCGATTTCCAAGCTGCCGTAATTCTCCCCCCTCCCTTTCTGTTGGCAACTCTAAAAAGACCATAGAAATATTTTATGAGTTGACAGCATCTTGCTCAGCTCCTTAAGAAATCAAGCAACTGCTTTTTGAAGTCATCTTCTTTGGAGTCTTTCAACATAGCTTAAAGTCTGCTTTTTTTCCTCTCAAAGATCCGTAAAAATCAAAGGTCTGCTGTTCCAAACCAACAGCACAGTGTATTCTACCTGCTTTCATAATAGGTTCACAGAGCTGATCCCTGAGAGATTTCTGCTAGAAACATTCCCACTTGATCATCCTTTCTTTCATCTTACGCTGCTTAAAATTCCTTTGTGATTTCCTATTTGGAATACACACAAAGATTTCGTCACTTTTTACAATACAGGCTTTTTGGTTTTAGTATCTACTCTATTCTAAAGAAAGAAGAAGAAGAAGAAGATGAAATCTTTGATCATTTTTGTTTTCTTTTCTTTTTAAGAAACGATGAGAGGTAGTCCTCAACTTATAACAGTTTGTTTAGTGACTGAAGTTACAACAGCACTGAAAATGCGACATGGCTGTTTTTCACACTTATAATCATTGCAGCATTCCTATGGTCAAGTGACTCATAGTTATGATGTCACTCATGTGATCACTTTTCGCGATCGAGGAAGCCAGATTCACTTAACAACGGTGTTACTAACTTAACAACTGCAGTGATTCACTTAACAACAGTGGAAAGAAAGGTTGTAAAAAGGAGCAAAACGAACTTAACCAACGTCTCGCTTAGCTGCAGAAATGTTGGGCTCACTTGTGGTCGTAATTCGAGGGCTGCCTGGATCCTTTCATGAAGTATTTCTGACCAAAGTTAAATCAGGTTAATTTTATTCCTACCTGGCTTTGAAATGATACACAAACAAAATACAAAATGTAATGCAATCCATCACATCACCTCTACCTTCGTAGACACAATCCATCATCCAAATATTTTGTCACTGTTTTGTTTTATAGCCAAGCTGAATACCATTGCTCCTATCATCTCCAACTTCTTCCTGGCTTCCTATGCACTCATCAATTTCTCTTGTTTCCACGCGTCGTATGCAAAATCTCCAGGTTAGTTTCTCGTTGCAGATTTTCGTTTGCACCTACAGGGTATCTGGTAACTCACCGTTTTCAAGACCTTTTCCAACAGCAAATAATTCCAAGAGGCCTAAGCAGGAATAGAGACTTTAGCATTAAGGGGACTGCAAATCTTGCATAACAAGCTGAAGAACAACTGTGTTTTACTCCTTGGTGGTTTGCCTGCGATATTGCGGCATATGTTTTATTGGGCAACAATTGTGTTTTATTAGATGCAAGGAGATGACTGAGGGCAGTAAATATATATTGGGGTAAGGCAGGCTGGATCCTAACAAGTGAAATAAATCCAAACAGCTCGGCAGTGTCAGCTGCCAAGCGCTCAAACAATTCTCTCCTTGTTATTATTTTGTGACTTTAGCAAATCCATAGAGGCTCAAAACAAAAATCAGGTAAACAAAAACAAAAATAAAAGTCATGGTTAGAACCTGCCTGGCAACGCCAATTTCACGCACTGGCAATAATGCTTACTCAACAGAGGAAGACAGAGTAAGGAATAGCAAGAGCACTTAGACTTATATACCGCTTCACAGTGCTTTTACAGCCTTCTCTAAGCAGTTTACAGAGTCAGCCTGATGCCCCCAACAATCTGGGTCCTCGAACTGCTGGCAGTTGGCAGAGTTAGCCTGCAATACTGCATTCTATCCACTGCGCCACCGCGGCTCTTCCAATAACAAGAGTTGGAAAGGACCTTGGGGGAGTTCTATAGGGCAGGAGACCCTATACCACCCAAGGCAAATGGTTGTCCAGTCTATTCTTGAAAACCTTCAGTGATGGAGCACCCATAGCTCCATTCTGATCACAACCGTTGCTAGATCATAGGGGGGCAATGCTATACATTTACTCAATCCATCGATCGATCCATCCATGAGTTCTCTCTATCATTATCTAGAATTGATCCACTTTTTCTGACTCCCACAGGCTGGAGACCTGCCTTTAGGTATTACAACATGTGGGTGTCCCTTTTTGGAGCTGTGCTGTGCTGTGGCGTCATGTTTGTCATTAACTGGTACGCTGCTCTCATCACATAATAATTGAGTTCTTTCTTTATATTTATGTGTCCTACAAGAAGCCAGGTAAGGCTCTGAATGAATGAATGAATGAATGAATGAATGAATGAATGAATGAACGAACAGCTCAGGGTGGGGTGGGGTGAGAAAACTTCAGAAGTGGCTATAGGACATAAAACATAGACTCATGGGGCTAGAAGGGCAGGAGAACTTATACTATTTCAGACAAGTGGCTGTCCAGTCTCTTCTTAATATATATTTATATATATATATATATATATATAGGTCTTGGTGTATTCGGTCTTGTCCCTGTAAGATTGAGAATACCTTGGCGACGTTTCAACGAGATTCCACTTGCCATCTTCAGGCTGGTGTCTTCGGCTTTGTGCTAAAGCTGGCACAAGCACGCTTCGACAAATCTCATCCGTCCATCTTCAGGCTGGTGTCTTCAGCTTCATTCTTCTGGGAGAAGTGTGTGATAGTGGCTGTTTTTCCCTTTTAAACTCCAGAGTTGGCTATGTTGTTACTTCTTGATTGGTTGATGGAGTTGATGTATGCAGATTGGATGGCTTTTTCCTGAGACCCTGTGTGGCTGAGGTGCTGGCTGTGTATCTCTCAGCCTTTTGTGTTGTAACGACCTGGGTAATGGGCTGTGTGATGACCTTCTGAGTTCTATTGTTGTGACGTCCTGGGTGTGGTGCTGTAATCTCCTGGGTTGTTGTCTGTGTTGCAACCTACTGATGTTTTGTGTTGTAATCTCCTGAGTTCTGTGATGTAGTGTCCTGGGTGGAAGGCTGTGATGTGACATTCGGCCTTGTGTTATTTTGGGTCTGGTGTTGCTGGGACTCGTTTGTTGCTTAGGCTAGTTTCCAGATGTCTGGTAGGTGGAAGTATCAAGAACACAAGAACGCAGTCAGAAAAGAAGAAAAACTTCCTCCCTTTTCCAGCACCTTAAAGCCACAGGACATGAAATTGATTTTGAGGATCCAAACTTATCTCCAATACTGAACACTTCAACAAGAGAATAATTAGGAAGCCATCGAAATAGAGAAACACCCCATAACATGAATAAACGGGATGATACTTCCCGCCTACCAGACATCTGGAAACTAGCCCTAATCAACAAACGAGTCCCAGCCACGAAAACCAACACCAGCACCCAAAATAACACATGATGCCACCACCAATCTCCTTCACCAGACTCAAACCCAAGCCCACCACAGATGAAAGGCAACCACCATCCAGAAACCAGACCATGGCTGCAACACCAGCTGCTACACCCTCCGACCCCCAAACTAAGCAAACTGACACATGCTATAAACACATAGCCAGACCTCAAACTCGGAGCCAAACCAAGGCCCGGAATGTCACATCACAGCCTTCCACCCAGGACACTACATCACAGAACTCAGGAGATCACAACACAAAACATCAGTAGGTTGCAACACAGACAACGACCCAGGAGATTACAGCACCACACCCAGGACGTCACAACAATAGAACTCAGAAGGTCATCACACAGCCCATTACCCAGGTCATTATAACACAAAGGCTGAGAGACACACAGCCAGCACCTCAGCCACACAGGGTCTCAGGAAAGCCATCCAATCTGCATACATCAACTCCATCAACCAATCAAGAAGTAACAACACAGCCAACTCTGGAGTTTAAAGGGAAAAAAGCCACTATCACACACTTCTCCCAGAAGAACGAAGCTGAAGACACCAGCCTGAAGATGACAGATGAGATTTCGTCAAACGTGCCAAGGTATTCTCAATCTTACATCACATCATCACAAAATCTCCGAACCGTAAAGTCTACAAACTTGAAATTTGGCATATGTTCCTCTTGGCTTCTAGGTGCTCACTAAGAAAGGATTTTAAACTGACCATCAGAGCATTAATATTTCATATATTATTATTAACATGCTCTGATGCTAAGGAGTTCTACTCCCTCCTCACCTAAAAAGAAATCTATTCCAAATGCAAAAGGCGAGAAGAGTTTCAGTTTCAGTTTTACAGCAGCAAGCAGCTATAGTACAGAACACTTGAGCTAAGCCATGCCCAGGCTCCTTGCTGTCTCCTTCTTGCTCACACAGCAAATACTGTTTCAGTTTCCAAACAGCCATAACTCACACACTGACAGGACACTAGCCAGATGAATACCAATGGATGCTGGTAGGCAGAGGCAATTCCCTTATTTTCCTCCCCAAAACTAAGCCCGATCACATAGTTTCATAGCAAAGCATGAGTATAGAGCTAGTAAAATAATAATAATAAAAATATCCTTTGTGAACTACACTAGGTGCAGGCTGCTAAATGCCTAGCACTCAAGTTCCAGCTGCCTGTAATTATTGCAGGCTCGAATCCCACCAGGCTCAAGGTTGACTCAGCCTTCCATCCTCTCGGGTAGGTAAAGTGAGGACCCAAGATTGTTGGGGCAATAAGCTGACTTTGTAAAAATGCCGCTTACTAATAAGCAGGCATATACAATGGAATAAAGGCTATTGCTGGCATTGGGTTGTGCTCCAACATTGTAAGCCCTGAGTCTCCGGAGAAGGCTGCATATAATAATTTAAAAAAAGTTGGACACAGACAAATCAAACAGAGGTAATCAAAAGAAGCACACATACAAAAAAAAAAAAAACCCAGACAAAAGCCATAGTGTAATTTACAGTTGGTTTTCTTTTTGGTTTTCTTCCTTAAGGCATGGGTCAGTTGGACAGGTCCATATCAAAATCCATCAACCTTTCACAGTCACGCCTAATTTAGTTACCAGGAGGTGTTCCTAGATTTAGTTACCAGGAGGTGTTCCTAGAATAATTTTTAAAAGAACATTCGATTTCAATTTTCCTTTCTTCGTTCTTCTGCTTGTCCCTGGGGTGCTTTTTAATGCAGCTTGGTGGAAAAGATTTCAGAGAACCATACATTCCCCACCCCTTAGAGCATGCCATGTATTCACCTCTCTGATAACTAATCCTATCTATCAGATGACTGCTGCCATTTTAATCTGGCTTGCTCTCAACTGTTAGGAAAAACGAATTCTCTGGAGGGATCTCCAAAGGTAGCTTTTGAAAAATGATTTCTTTGTAGACTACCAACATATTTGCTAGTAATGAGTTTTATGAGTTCTGTAGAGCAGAATATTGTAGCTTTTCTACACAGAGTATGGGAATTAACTGGAATCCTTGCCTTGCTTGCTTGCTTGCTTGTTTTATTATTATTATTATTATTTAGAAGTCTAATAGCTACACTTTCTGTAGATCTCCTTATCCAAAGTAAACAATATTTCTTTAGCTTGTATAGGCTGCTTGTAAGCTTAAAACATGTGTTGGCTTTCTCTGCTTTTTCTTTAATGAGCCTCTTTTCTATAAAATACTATATTATTAGCTTCATTGATTCTCAAAAGGAGCGGAAAAACATTATGCCGAGTTGTGGTTCACATAAATAGACATCACAGTTTGCTTTTGAAATGTAGCTTTTTTTTTAACTTAACAGTGAAATTTGGCAGCGGTTGTTCAGAACCCAAGCAAGGCTTTTTAAAAGTAAGAGCAGTGTCTTCAATTCTAGAAAAATCTCTAAATTGCAGAGACAAATAAGCTTGAAAGTGGTGTAAATAACCAACACCACTGCAAATGATGATAAAACTTCCAGGATTGAGAATGTTGAAGACACTGAGACAACCAAATGTTCAGAGGTTCGCTTGAATATCTATTTTCACTATGTTGCATAGAACCAAGAGAGAATAGATTATTTCAACCAACATGAATGTTTATCTGATAAGACTGGTTAGAAAAGAGTCAAGCAGGAGAGATAGAATTGAATTCTTTATTGGCCAAGTGTGATTGGACACACAAGGAATTTGTCTTGGTGCAAATGCTCTCAGTGTACATAAAAGAAAATACATTCATCAAGAGTCAAGAATCATAAGGTACAACACTTAATAACAGTCATGGGGTACAATAAGCAATCAAATCATACTAGGAAACAGTGAATAAAAATCGTAAGGATACAAGCAACAAGGTTGCAGTCATGCAGTCACAAATGGGAAGAGATGGGTGATAAGGAGTGATGAGAAGATTAATGGTTATTTAACAAGCCGGGCTGTGACCCTTTGGGGATGGCTTTTATTATAGTTTTATTGTGTATTTGTGTAATTGTATCTTAATGGGGCTTGTTAGTTTAACTCTTTTTAATTATTTATTGTTTCCTTGTTTTATTTGTGAGCGCCCGAGTCTTGGAGATGAAGTGCATACATCTCATTAATAAATAAATAAATAAATAATAATAGTAATGCAGACTTTGTAAATAGTTGTACAGTGTTGAGGGAATTATCTGTTGCAAGTGATAGTGTTTGGGGAAAAACTGTCCTTGTGTCTAGTTGTTCTGGTGTGCAGTGCTCTATAGCGTCATTTTGAGGGTAGGAGTTGAAACAGTTTATGTCCGGGATGTGAGGGGTCTGTAAATATTTTCACAGCCCTCTTTTGACTTGTGCAGTATACAAGTCCTCCATGAAAGGCAGGTTGGTAGTAATTGTTTTTTTCTGCAGTCCTAATTACTCTCTGGAGTCTGTGCCTGTCTTGTTGGGTTACAGAACCAAACCAGACAGTTATAGAGTGCAGATGACAGACTCAATAATTCCTCTGTAGAACTGCATCAGATATAAAAGAAAGATAGAGATGGCTTTGAAGAAGGAGTGAGAAATTGTTAAAGAAGGAGAAATACCAACTCCGTCCTGAGAAAGTAGAAAGCACAAGAAAGAAACTCAATATAATGATCAAATAATCCATAATCAATGTCTTGTTTATGTTGGCTTTGATGGGCTTACAAATAGGGTGGGCAATTAATTTTCCCAAAGGGCCACATGAAAAACTGGGACTGTTGTGAAGGGCCAAATTGATAGAGCTGTGAGGGTGTGTAGCATGCATTCACACACATACATAAATCTTGTGGTGGGAATAGGAGTTGCCTTCAAAATGGGAGCAATCCATACTGGACCAGATAGGGACAGCCAAAGAGCCAGATGTGGCCCTGGGTGCCGTAAAATCCCCAGGTCTGGCTTACAAGATTCAGTTATTATATCCTACAGCAAAAAAAGTAATTTTCCTGGAATCTCAGCAATGTCTGTTTCTTGATCTAGCCTAACCTGAAGGGTTGAAAAAGAGCAAGAATGCTCAATAGGGAAAATTTGGCGACCAGTTGAAGGAAGCTGCGTATATACAGTCAGAGTAGATTAAAAATTCATTCAGTAAGGTTTACTTCCACCAGCTGGGTGTAAGATGATAGTTCGCATTTGGCATTCCAAGTATAAGAACCAAATACTACCAGTGCTTCCCAAAAATAAGACCAGGTCATATATAATTTTTGCTTCAAAAGGCGTATTAGGGCTTATTTTTGGTTAGTCTTAGTTTCAGGAAATATGGTACTTGACTGGGGCTTATTTTTGGGGTAGGGCTTATATTACAAGCATCCTAAAAAAAAATCATGCTAGGGCTTATTTTCGATGGGGTCTTACTTTTGGGTAAACATGGTACTTCTTGTTACAAGGGACTTCTTGTTACAAGGGGTCAAAAATATGGTATCTGTAAAATGACTTTGGTTACATGTAGAAGCTAAAATTGATGCGGGTTTCTTTTGCTCGTTACCACAGAAGTAAACTGGGGTCATCAGCCCAGGCAGTCTACTATATTAATGCTGTTGAGAGTGCCCTGGAACTAACACAGTGGATGACCGCGTGAAAAACTTCGGTGGGTTGTGGAAGGAACTGATGCCATGATTATGAGATGTAAATGCATCATCCAACGTAATGCATCTTCTCCGTCTTTGCATGCAGGCCCCAGTGCATCGTTTTAACAGGAGGACCTATGACAAGACCAGCTTTGTTAGACATCAGCTCATTCATTCACGAAGAACAATGGTCTTTGCCTCTGCTGTGAATGCGTGTAGTGTTTGGACCATATACACCTGTGCGTGATTCACAAAAATGGCTTTCTTGTCACAGAAACTGGAAACTGCAGGTTTGAGAATAGGATAGATAGGATAAGGAATATGGAATAAGGAATAAGGAATAAGGATATAAGAAGAATAGAGTAAGGAATAAAATAGAGAGTACAGTAGAATAGAATAGAGAATAAGAATAGAATAAGGAATGAATAGAGTAGAGTAGAGTAGAATAGAATAAGAATACAAATAGAATAAGGAATAAGAATGGAGTAGAGTAGAGTAGGGTAGAGTAGAGTGAGTGGGAATAAAATAGAAGAGGGAATAAGGTAGAATGAGTAGAATAGGAATAGAACAGAAGGCAGAGCAGAGCAGAACAACTTTATTGTGACTTTGAATGTACAATAATGGGCATACATTAAAAATGAAATTTTG